>JAULSN010000010.1:1200000-1502620 GCA_033439765.1 Lasiosphaeria ovina
TTCAGGTCATCAACGGGGTCAACATCGAAGCGGCGCAAGTTGTAGGGGCGGTTGAGGGCGATGGAGAAGCTCATGAGGGTGACGCGGCCGACAGCGTCGATGACGGCGAGCTCGGGACTGCCGGTAGCAGCCCAGGCGAGGTGGGTGATGGGCCCGCCTTGCTGGGCGAGGGGGACGGTGGACCAGGGGTTGGGGTCGGTGAGCTCCCAGTCGCCCGAGTCGGGGCGGCAGCGCAGGAAGCGCAAGTCGAGGGAGTGGCCGTCCTTGGCGATGGCGGCGATGGTTCCCTGGCGGGACCAGGCAATGCCCTGACAGCAGCCGCGGGCGCGCAGCTCATCGAGGCGCTGCTGGAGCTGCTTGCTGGGGGAAGGACGGGCGGGGACCGGAGGCATGGGGAGGGCCAGCGAGTTGTCCATGACGGGATCGCCAAAGAGGTCGACGTCGTGCAGGGCGGCCATGGCACCATCCATGCCATGCATGTCGGTATCGACGTCGACGCCGACGCCAACGCCGATGCCGACGACATCGAGGCTGCCGCCCAGCAGGAGAGGCATGTCTTGGTGGGCGCTCATGGCGTTCTCCACATGGCCAGGATGCTCCGGCAAACTGAAGGCGGCGGCAGCCACACCAGAAAGAGGGCTTGAGTGGCTTGCTGCTAGTAAAGTCAGTTGTAGGTACCGCCTTGGTTGCCTTGGGTAAGGTGTGTACCTACCTACCTATGTATGTACTGTATTGTGTGTAACCTGCCTGGGTACCCGAGGCCGGAAAGAATCCGTAGATGCCTTGGGTGGCTCTCGCAGGATGGGCTGTGGAACAAGACTACGCCTATCCAAGACAAAGAAATGGGAGAAGGGGGTAGGTCCGTCCGTATTGGCGGATGGAATATACCTAAGGTAGTGCTGCAGAGATGGAGAGCTGCACCGACCGCTTATACACGTGTAGATGGATGCGTATAGAGAAAAGGCCAAAAGAAAAGAAAATACTTTGTAGTGTAAAACAGACGGATTCCACCAAAACTGAATAACCCAAGTAAACCCAACTAAGCCCAGCGATGAGGCAGGAAATTTGGTGGATGAGGAAAAGAGTCTTAAGCTGCCGTGCTAATAACCAAAGAGGCGATGCAGCATTCCCCGAGCAAGGTACGGATACGGGTCATAACTTTGGTGTATCGAGATCAATAGACGGTTGTGCTGCAAGGCTGAGAGACGGAGTCCATCGACAGACTAGTTAACTCGACAGCTGCAAGCAAGTAGAAAATCGAGTTGCGGAGGAGGGGCCCAGATCGGATCGCCCAGTTGGGGTGCCTTCAACGCCCATCTAAAAGCAGTTAGACTTAATACTACGTTTTGCGCTTCTTCCCAGGGGAAGCGGCAGCAATGCCAAGCCTCAAGTTACCTAAGTTCCTACGTAAGCAACGAGCGTATTACAGGGAATGTCTCCGAGCAACCAGCAGAAAGCCTCAAGTTTCTTGGTCAGGTTGTTACGTATCATTACCAAGTCCGTACCCTACAGAACAGAGTACCTAGTACAGACGTTTTAGGGTTTACGACAATCGGTGTCATTAGCCTCGAAGAACAAAGCACAAATCGAGCATCTTCACAGACGAAATGCTTATTTGGGGACATGCGGCTGCTTTGGGATTCTTTGTGATGGTGAACAAAATAAATCCTTTTGCTCATACATCAGGTCCCTACCTACGCTACATGCAATCCCCTCCACACCCAGGTCCTTCCAGAGGGCTGTAGTCCAAGTCGAAGTGTGCGCAGAAGTGGACAACAAAGCGTCTCAATGCCACGCCTCAAATCCAAATTGTGGCATGTATTTACGTAGGTACCTATTTAGGTATTTGGAGATATTTGGTGTTGTCTGTTCAAATGGACAGCGGCTGGCGCATCCCACTTCGAATGGCACCTTTTACGTAGCGACCTTACTCGCCTGACCTTTTGCATTTACACTACTTACAGAGTAAGGCAGTCAAGGCACTGGCAACTCGTACATATCAACCTAATTCGGATAGAAATGCCTGAGGCTTGCGAGCTGTTTAACCTTCTGTAACCCAGACGAGCCTGTCGCGGCCCAAGCGAACAAGCAACTACTAAGAGGGGGCTGGGAACAATCGCGACTGGAACCAAGCAAGCAAGACAACCGACGGAACACGCGAGCCAATTCCTTCCAGGTACGGCCTTCAGGTGCTGTACTATCCGTGGTATTCCGTCTCTACTTGCCAAGCACAATCTCAAAGTTACCTACGGATACTAGATCGAAACCCGCTGCTACTGTGCGTGCACAGATGTACATACGAACAAATTTCTTGTAACCAAGACATCTGCATACCCAATTCCCTACTCTGGCACAATTCGAATTTTGGGTTGGGGCAATGAATTGCCTAGATATTGTTCCGAGGCGGGCGGAAATTTCTCGCTTCCCCCAATGTAGGGACGGTAGGTACCGTAGGTAAGGTACCTTTCTTTGGGGTCGCGTCTTCTCATCAAGACTCGGGGAGTAATGGAAGGAGGTAAGGTAGATCTGGGGCGCGGTCGTGAGGTAAGGTTGTTCAGGGACGTGTGGTTATGGTAGAACAGAAAGTAGGGAACCGAAGCCCTGCTTCGCCAGCCCGCCGCCAACGCCAACGCCAACACGGTACCTACGTAAACGCCAAACTTGCAAACCCCCTTCCTTTCCCGTCCCGTCAGCCAACCCCGGCAAAGAACGTCGTCAAATCGTCTACCTCAACAACGCGAGTCACCTCCCTTTCACATTGTTCTTTTTTTTGCCCACCAACCGACGCATCGAATGCCCGCCCAAGAATCGCACACACACTATTCACCGCTCAGCGAACACGACAAGGACATCGCCGAAAGAGAAGAAAAGGCTCCAAAAAGAGAAGAAGGGATCCACAATTCCAGTCATGATATAACAAGCCGCCGCCATTCTCCTTTCCACTCCTCGCTGCGCGGCCTCCCGTCACTCCGTTCGGCATTTTGTCTCGCACTGCAAAGTCAAAACCTGCCGAGAAAGCGCACCAACGCCCGGACACGGCTGCAGTCATGGAGCACTTACGACGCCCACCGTCATCGCCCCCTTCCTCTCCTCTCTCGGTTCTTTCTCAATCGCCCTCGCTGCCCCCGTCGCCGCTCATGTTGGACGCTTCGAAACGGTACCCCTCGCCCAGCTCCTCCACCGTCTCGAGCGCCGCCACCTCGGGAAGAGCGTCGCCCATGAAGGCCTCGGACCTGTCCGATGCAACGGCGACGACTGAGGAAATCCAGGTGCGCACCGACGGCCCTCCGCCTCCCAAGCGCCGTCGGCTCGCTGCCCCGAGGCCGCGCACTACGGCCTACGTCGACCTCGAGGCCCGCAACCCCCAGGACGACGAGAACCTGGATACGCTGCTGGCAGCCCTACGCAAGAAAAAAAAGATCGTCGTCATAGCCGGTGCTGGAATTTCTGTTTCGGCCGGAAGTGAGTGCCTCTCTGCGCCGCGCCGCGCTGCGCCGCGCTGTTGCGCCCACCGCCCAACACTCGCGAATTTGCTGACATCCATGGTTTCCAGTCCCCGATTTCCGCTCTTCTACAGGCCTCTTCAGCACCCTGCGCAGCCAGCACAAACTCAAGGCGTCCGGGAAACACTTGTTTGACGCCTCCGTCTACAAGCACAACGCTTCTACGGAGTCTTTCCATACAATGGTCCGCGAATTAGCGCACCTGACGTCACAAGCTGAACCTACCCCCTTCCACCACATGCTGGCCTCTATCGCCGAGGAAGGCCGGCTCATGCGCCTCTACAGCCAGAACATTGACAGCATCGACACCCAAATGCCGCCCCTAGCAACTAATGTCCCCCTCAACACCAAGGGTCCCTGGCCAACCACTGTCCAGCTCCATGGCGGGCTCGAGAAGATGGTGTGCACCAAGTGCGGTCATCTCGAGGCCTTCAATGCCTCGCTCTTTGAAGGGCCCGAGCCACCCCTGTGTGAGAAATGCAGGGAACAGGACCAGGTCCGGACCGCCTTCGCCGGAAAGCGTAGCCACGGCATCGGCAGGCTACGGCCTAGAATCGTGCTCTATAACGAGTACAACCCGGACGAGGAAGCCATTGGCAACGTATCAAAGGCTGACTTGCGGCGGGTACCCGATGCTGTGATTGTGGTTGGCACTAGCTTAAAGATCCCCGGTGTCCGGAGGATCGTCAAGGAGATGTGCCAGTTGACCCGGAGCAGACGAGATGGTATAACCGCTTGGCTTAACCTCGACCCGGAACCCCAGGGTGTCGAGTTCAAGGACTGTTGGGATTTGGTGGTTCGGGGAAAGTGCGATGATATCGCCGAGCTCGTAAACCTGCCTCGTTGGGATCAGCAAGATATAGGAGATCGGGATTCCTACATGGTTACAGGCGACGAGCTGAAGGAGAAGCGTTTGGCGGACAGCCTGAACCGCGCCAGGGTTGACGTCCTCCTCGAGCGTAAGCGCAAGCGAGATACTCCGGAAGATCTGGAACCCGCCCGTCCCCCGGCGGTGGAACGGACGCCAACAAGCACTCGCTTCAGGCTCGCCGAGCAAGTCGAAGGGGGCATACCAACACCCAGTGCAAGTCCCAGGATCCGAAGCCCCCTTCCGGTTGGCAAGGTTTCGGGTAATGTTTCTGGCAAAGGGAAGACGAAGCAGAGCACCCTCGCTTTTGGCAGTCTCGACACTCCCAAAACCAAGAGCTCAAGTTCTGTGCCTGCCAAGGGGAAGGCAGCGGTTCAGCGAAAACCACGGCAGCCGAAGAAAGACCAACCTAAACCACCCAAAGACAAGCTTAGCAGGCTTGACAGGGCATTCAAGGCTACAAAATCAACAGCGGCCAAGCCCCATAAGGCTCTCAACGAGAAGCTTGTCTTGGATCTCAAGCCATGCGGCCTCCCATCGCCACTTGAACTGCCAACCGACATGCCATCGTTATCAGCTCTACCCGCACTACGCCCGCCTACCAAGACGCAAGCATCCGTCTCGCAAACGGAAGAATCGGCAGCACCGAGCAGCGATCTTAGCCTCTACATCTCTTCCAGTCCCCCAGCCACTCCGGTCTTGGGACCCAAGATGACTGAGACCATCTCTCCCACTTCTAAACCCCAGAGTCTCTCTCACCTTATTGATTAATGGCATCTTCGTGGACTGGCTGTCCCTGTCTTCGGCATGGGTTCGGAGATGCTGTATGGCAAAAGCAGCCCACTTCGCTAGAGACAGCACGATGTCCTGTCCGTCACCGACACTTGCATTTATGTACGTTTGCGCGCAACATCATCCAACATTTCATGGTCCACTCCGCCGCATGTACATTGGAGCTGGACCATATGTATAAAACAAAACCAAGGTCGCCACCTATTCTGGACATTATCCTTTTGGTCTTGTAACCAACCAGTCCATCTTTTCCGGGGGTTTCCTTTTGTCAAGCATCATCGGAGAGGGGAAAAATATAATCCCCCTAGGTGTTGGGAGTTCTTCGAGCTCGTAACCTCAGACATGTCGCCGGCTGGTTCCGGCCACTAACTGAGGCTCTGAAAAGTACTGATAGATGGCAATTTATGTTGTATCCCCGTTTTGATATGCATCTGCATGGCTTGTCTAGTTTGCTACCAATACAGACTCTTTTGGAGGGGAATTGGTGGGGAAGACACAAGAGTCGAGTTCAGGGCGTGCATGTATATATATACTACACAATATGCTCATTCCCACCCGTCTATGGTCGACGGACGGTGGTCGTTTTTTTTTATTTTTATGCTCGGCAGCGGGGCGATCGGTCTCCTTGCTTGAATCACAGACAACACAAAAGTACATTTATCTATCTACCAGGTATTAGGTAGATTTGCTGATAATAAGAGAAGAGGATTACATGTCAAGACTTCAATTTTTAAAATGAGAACTATGGTATTCGGTCCTTCAATTCACTTCATTCACCCGTGCAATCTTGTGCCCGCTCTTTCTCTTTGCCACTATCTAGAATTTCCATGACGAAAGAGCCAGAACGCAGCCCCGGCTGCTAACAATACCTTGGCCAACATGCAAACCTACAGCCAAATACAATCCAATCCCTTAGCGGGGGACTTTCCAAGATTTAAAAGGCCTCGATTCCTTATGGCTCGCACTATAGGTCTTTCGCCGAGGGAGGTGATAACTATTAGAACCCCTATTCTAGAATCCTAGAGGCATATCTCTTCCCTGGAAGTACCTATTAAAGGCCTTTTCTGCGGGTTTATATACGATAATCCTCTCCTTGTTCCTAGGTACCAGGCCAACAAAGAATTCAGGGATTGGAATGTAGAGCTACGTTGGTCATGGGAACCCATAGCTAAGTACCTTGTTTATGCGGACAATATAACTTTGCAAACTAGGTATCTACCTTATCCACACGTGAGAACGAACGCACACGCATGTGCATGTAGTGCGTGTCTAGCTCCTTAAGCACGTAGGTACCCACTAGAAGCTAGCTGGAGGTAGAGTTAATGAGAACCAACCTTTGACAGAATCCCTTTGGGGCATCTGACGAAAAACGCAACACGAAAGACTCGCTATATTGAACTGTAGGGGAAAAAGGTCTCCTAGATAGAGAAGAAAGAGAAAAAGGTTCAATCGCCGGTAACTTGCCGATACCTGAGATTTCCATGTAACAACTATCTAACTAAGAGATGGTTCTCTCTCTCGCGGAATCGGTACCCTCTGACAGCACATCATAGGATCTGAAATGGGTAGGTATGTACATATTACCCCCGTGCCGCGTATCACCTTCGCATATACATGCTGAGCACGTGAACAACAAAGTTGGGTTGGTCTTATATGCCTGTAGGTTTTCTATTCATTTTTCTAAAACATTTTGTTCTACACTGTTGGTGGGTGGGGAACTCCTGTCTCGTCATGAGAAAGAAATCAAAAGAATTCAGCTAAGGTGTACACATTAGTCCGCCTTATTAGTAAAAGTTGAGATCACAACATGCCCAGACGACCTAGACGACCACAGATACACTTCATCTAGGACTATCTTTGAGGAAACCCCAAAACCCCTAGTCGCTCATGTCGTCTGGCACGCCGGGACCAAAAACAAACACCCATGTTTGTCCGCCACCCATTTTTGATACAAACTCCACGTCGCTATAAATGCCAAAACCCTCAGCCAGCCACCCTCTCCCCCTCTCCTGCTAGCCATACCATACGACTGTCTCGGGGCGCAGCCTAACCCAAACCAAATGCTAGCTCCCGACAAAAACAACTCCTCATCATCAAACCCTTTCCTTCGTCAATGCAATGCCGAGTATGTAGAGTTTATGGGTCCTCTTAGGGATAGGGAAAATATAATAAAACGAAACATGATCTCAATTACCATTACCGGTACGCCAGCTAATGCGGAGATCTGTCTTAGGAATTGCCGCTGTACAAGCAACCTCAGACAAAACACTCAATAGGGACTATGCCGAGCTGGGGGGCTGCGGCTCTGCCACGAAGGACGCGTCGGTCCTCCTCTATCACCATCTCGGCGGTGTCGGTGGAAATTGAGTCGATCGCCATTTTCGTAGTAGTTCCGGCGCTTCGGCTCGTCACGCCGCTCATCACGCCGTTCCTCTCGCCGCTCCTCTCGCCGGTCATCTCGATAGGGGTCTCGGTCCCGGCCCCGAGCTCGGCGATCTTCGCGATCGCTGGCGATTTCACCATCTTCGAGATCTGGATTCCTTGATCTCCGTACATCGATGGTACCCTCCTCCTCTTTCTTGACTTTGTCCTTCTCCTCTATGTCGCGAAAGATTTTCTGCAGCCTCTTGCCAGACACTTTGGATTCGCTGATGGGCCAGATGGACGACAAAAACTCCCTAAGCACAGTTAGTACATGTAGAGGCACGGAAACGACGGTTGGGTACTCGCCAAAACTGGGGCTCCAAGCTGTCAAGGTCGCTTGCACTCTCTCCGCGCAATCCCTTGAGGAAATTTCCGAATGTGCGGATTTCCTCGCCCAAGATTTTGGCCCGCTCCTTAGCCGCGGGGAATCGCTCCTTGGAGTATACTATGCGCTCCATGTTAGGCTTGAGAGGTCGCAGGACAGACCAAACAAGCTGTGCGTTGTCCGAGTTGTCAATTTCGTCATCGCGCAGCTTGGCAAGATCGTGGAAGCGCTCAACAGCCTTTTGTCTGTCGCGCTTGTATCTCTCCATGGTCTCGGCATCCATTTTCGGCTTCTCCTTTTCCTTCTGAGTCTTCTTGTCGTGCTTGCTGTCAATGCCGCGACGCTGGTCATCCAGTCGCCGGTGTTTCGAGTTACGGTCGTCGTAGCTATCAGGATGTTTCCGCTTATGCTCAGGCCTCGGTGTTCCCCTGTCATTGGCGTTGCTGTAAGACCGGCTGTGATCATGGTTTCTGTCCCGGTGCTGGCTTGGTTTCTTAGACATAGGCGGAGCAGGTGAAGCCGAGACGGAACCTGGGTCGCCACGGCGATGGCCATTCATGAGAAGCTTCTTGCTCCGATGGTGGTTCTCCACAGCCTTCTTGGCAGCTGCGTCGTTGGAGTGCTTGGCCAAAAGGACAGACAGGAGATACTCGGACCGCCGAACTAGATGGACGGCTCCAGGGGACTGGATGCCCTTGTCGTCGGTTTTCTTGCGTTCTTCCTTCTTGTCCACTCGGTGTTCTTCCAAGAAAAACTTGTCCTGCATCTGAAATTCGGGATCGTCCCGGATTTGCATCCAGGCGCCGAATCCGTACCGATCAATACCCACGAGCAGCATCCCATCCTCGCGCGCGCCCCACTCGCAGGAATACTGGGCTGATTTGGCCGCATCTGGGAGTCTGAAGGATTGGGGATTTCCATGTTCCCGAAGCACACGACGTAACAGCTTCAGCTGGGGTGGCCGCTCCACAACAGTCTCGGCATTGACTTTTCGCACCTCGCCAAAGTCAACGAGGACGGCCTTCTTATCTTTCTTCGCAAGTGGCTTTCCGGCTCTCTCTTCCTCCTCGCGGAGCTTCTCATTGTTGGCATCGACGGCTTCGCGACTCAGAACCATCAAATCATCAATGATAGACTTGAGAAAGTCTCGGTCTCGATCGCTTAGACGAGCATCCTGGACAACCTCTTCCTCGCGATCATCAAGAGAACCGTAACGGAAGAAGGCGCGAATGAGGTTTCGAGTCTCCTTTTCATTCAGTGGGCGCCTAGGGTCTGATAGAAGCGCTCGTTGCTCCTCGAGTTCTTCTTGCTCCTGCTTCTCGCGCTGCCTCTTCTTGGCGAGACGATCAGCGCGGTCAGACTCGGCAGTCCTCTTTGAACCCTTCAAAGTGGCCTTCCGGGGAGCGTTCTCTTCCACCGCCTTGGCTAGGTACTCGTCGTGTTGCTTCTTGTCTTCGTCTGCCTTGATGGCTGCAAGCTGCTCGGCGGGAATAATCTGATCCCAGTCGAGTGCAAGCTCGTCGACCTTGACGTCAGTGACCTGCATCCAGTTATCCCAGTCAATACCGCCACTGCTGAGGTTGATCTTGTCGTCGACATCAGTCTTTGTGACTTCGGCATTTTCGAGAATGGCGTCAATATCGAGTTGCTCCAACTTCTCCTGGTTGCTGGACTGTTCGAAGAGATTTTGCGAGCGCATCTTGAGAATCATTGAGATGTCTTCGGATGTCTTTGCCTCGTCCATCTTGAAGCCGCGTTCCTTAAACTGCTCTCTCAATGCCTTTCCTTCGTCGGTAACGCCAGCTTGGATCGTGAGATACTCGAGGAAAAGTTTGTTACGGGCACGCGTAACGACTTCCTCCTCAATGGTCTGCTTCGCCACAAGACGGTACACGTTAACAGGCTTCTTTTGGCCTATACGATGAGCCCGGGCCATGGCTTGCAAATCCGCTTGCGGGTTCCAGTCCGAATCATAGATGATTACGGTGTCGGCGGTCATCAGATTGATGCCCAGACCACCAGCTCGTGTGGACAAGAGGAAGCAGAAGTCCTCGCTATTTTCGGCGTTGAAGTGGTTAATGGCCATGCGGCGAGGCCCGGCGGGGATTGTGCCGTCAAGCCGCTGGAACTGATAGCCGCGAATCCGCAGATAATCACCGAGAATGTCGAGCATTTTGACCATCTGACTGAAGATCAAGACGCGGTGGCCGTCCTTCTTTAGCTTGGTAAGAAGCTGGTCAAGGAGCATCATCTTTCCGCTGCTGGTGATGAGGCCTTTGATTTGGTCTTCTCTGCGGGTTCTGCCAGCGAGGACCCGTTCCTCGGCGCCATGAAACATGTACGGGTGGTTGCTGACCTTCTTCAGCTCCATCATGATGTTGAGTAATGACTGCTTATGCCCATTGCTGGCATCACTGAGGGCGGCGTAGTTCCGCGTGAGGATATTCTTGTAATACTCAAGCTGAAGATCGGACAGCTCGACTCGGATGATCTTCTCGGTCTTGGGGGGCAGATCCGATTCGACCGTTTCTTTTGTGCGGCGCAAGATATAAGGAGCGATCGACGAATGCAAGTTCTGGAGCTTTGCCTGCGTCTCGTACCGCTTGGCCTCATCCTGCTCAGGATTGTCGGGGTTGATGTTATTAGAAGTTGAGAGCAGTTCCAGTTCTTCATCGATTATAACCTTTCCTGGATTGAGAAAGTCCAAGAGAGCGGCGAGTTCCGCCAGGTTGTTCTGAATAGGCGTACCAGTGATGAGAACCTTGCACGGGACACCAAAGCTGTTGAGCCTGGCGTAAAGCTGGGAATCGCGGTTCTTCAATCGATGGGCTTCATCTACGGCGAGGACTTGCCACTTTATGGTTCGGAGATGTTCCCAGTCTGCCAGGATATAGTCGTATGAGGTGACCAAGACATTGAATTTGGGCTTCTTCGGGTTACCGTCCACGAGAAGTTCGTAATCTCGGATGTTGGCTCGCGCCGCCTCTGGCCCAAGGTAGACGACGTAGTTTAGGTCCGGCGCCCAGTGGTTGAAGGTATCAGCCCACGCAGGGATAACACTCAGGGGTGCTACAACAAGGAATGGGCCTTCTTGATCACGATCGTTCCGAAGCCAGCTGAGAAATGCGACCGTCTGGACAGTCTTGCCCAGACCCATTTCATCGGCTAGAATGACATTGTTCGCGCGGGTCCAGTTGAGGGCGAGGAAGTTGAGGCCCTTCAGCTGGAATTCGCGAAGCTCGCCTCCCACGATGTAAGAAGGTTGCTTTTCCAGCTTTGTCATGCGCGATCGAGTCTCGGGGTTGGTTTGCTTCCGATCCGACTGCCATGAACGAGACGAGCGGTCTAGAAATTGGTCGATCTTGTCTTGGGCGTGAGCACTGACGAGCGAGCCTGCTTCCCAGGTGCATTCGTCGTATTGAAGGCCTTTCCACTTGATCAAGTACTCATCGTCATCATCGCCGTCTCGGAGAGCAACGACTCGCTCAACAGTGGTATAATCGGCTAAGGCCTCCTCCTCGCGCTCCCTGTCCAGCAACCATTGCTCTCGTTGCTCTGGGCTGTACTCGTCGCCACCAAACTTCATGTCCAGTTCGTATTCGACAATCTTCTTGTAGTAGTTCTCAAGTCGGCGAAATCCGCGAAATCCGGCGACGCTCTCTGTAGTCTCCCACGTGTCGTGTAGATGTGACTTGCCTTGCCACTTGATAAAATACTCGAAGTCGTGTCGCGTGGAGTCGGGCGCGAGATCGACGCCCTCTTTGGGCCGGTGGCGAAGGAGCTTTTCAATGTAGGGCGAGTTATCTTCGGCGTCAGCGGCCCAGTAGTTAGGTGTAACACCCGACTCTTCCTCCTCTTCCCCTTCGCTTTCTTGGTAAGCGCCGGCAGATACCTGGGCCGCCCGGCGACTGGACCATCGCTTCTCGACCAGAGCCAGCGACGGCTGTAGCTCCTGTTGTCGGCGGGCCTTCTTTCGAAAGCTGCGGGCTTTCGCGCCACCATATGTATCGGAATCGGAATCATCCGCAGAAGTTTGGCGGGCAGGAGTGCCGCGTTTGGAGACTGCGGTTCATCGACGGGTTAGTTTAAACAAATCAACACGACATCTAGGGAATGCAATTAAACGCACCAGGAAGGGAGCGCTCGACGCGCTCGACGCGATCAACAACGCGCCTTCTCTTGATAGCTTTGCGGGGAGCAGGAGCAACATCAGAATCGGATGCTTCCTCTTCCTCATCTGAATCAACCTGTACAAGATTTTAGCACATTGGCAATGCGCGGCACCCTTCTGGGCAGCTTAGTATTGACTCACGACTTTGCGGCGTTGGGTAGGACGCGACTATTCAACTGTTAGCTCGTGGAGCCTCTAAGGACGGATAAGACACAACCGTACACTTCGTCTCAAGCCGTACAACTCTGGATTCTCTCTCATGAAGTCTTCTTCAGCCGCGTGGGCGGCCTTTCGTTTAGTGGCAGGCCGGCTCTCAGTGGAGGCGGCACGGCTATTTCCAACATTACTCCGAGCCGAGGTAGGGCTCTCGGCCATATCAAAGTCTCCATCATCGGAAACATCATTATCACTCGAATCGGAAGCTTCTTCGATGGTCAGGTCGGGTTTTCCGGCCGGCGAGCCGGGCGCGTCCGGAGAGTCGGCCGTTAGGCGATCAACGTCGGGAGCCTGTACGTCGGACAGGTCGCTATCACTTTGGTCACCATTGGCTACGTGGCTCATGCGCTCATCGTCCGAAGGAGACGCATGTCCGTTCACAGGACTGGCTTCCGGTGATGTTGACATATTGATCTTCAGACCGCGAGCTGCCTGCTATAAGACGACGATGTCAGTGAGAAATCCCGGCCGTCTAGCAACAGCGAAGCACGGTCGCGGAGAGAGGCCACACAGGCGACCCAGAATCAATAGAGCATAGCAGCGGTAGAGCCAGCAACATGTATCAATGATGCTTGTCGCATGCCGGGCCGTGTAAGTGATGGACGCGAGGCTGGGCTGATGGCAGAGGGCAGAGGGCAATTGAGGCCATCGGGAGCTGTCGGGGAGGCGCAGGGTGACCAGAGCACGTCTAGGCCATCGCAGCATAGCAATTCCATCGAGTTTCCAACGCTAGATGACCCCGGGAGGCCGACAGGAACGACATCTCGACGGGGGCATGTGCCCAGATTCGATGGCGGGATTGATGGACAAGACAGGGCGGCTCACAGCACGTCACGGCAGATGCAGACAAGCAGTGGCAGCACTTACAAGTCATTAACAATGGCCTCCAGGCAGCAGACCGTATTGTACTTCGCTAGGGTCGGTGCTGGCAATGGGTGTTGTGGGGATCTATCCAGGCCTGGAGACCCTGGGGTGGGCAGTGGTGATGGTGTACTGCGGAAAATCAGCAGTGGTGGTCGGAGGAGAAGAATGAAAATGAGAATCGGAGCCAGAAACCCACCAGGAAGTGGCCTGTGCTTGGCAGCCAGCTGCTGCTGGCTGGCGCTGGCCTTAGGATCCCACCCCACTTAACCCAAATCCAGCCCCCACGACTACCAACGATGAAGGACGAGGGGACTCGCATGAGGCAGGGGGCTGGACTTGAACCTGCCCATCCACCTCAATCCATATCAAAATATCACCAGCAGCGAGTCTCTTTTCCCTTGGATCTCTTTTGATATGCTGTGCAGCGCCAAATTATCGTCCCAACAGTCATCTCGAATTTTCCCCTTGTACATTGCAACCACCCCTGGGGCGCTACGCAAGGAAGTCATCGACCTACAAAATAATCTTGCTCTTCGAGTCCCTGGCGGCAAGCCCTCCAGACATCCCAAAAATCACCTTGGGTGTAGGAGGAGAGAGACAAATCTGCATTACTATGTTGGATGCACCGAATGAAGAAGTCAAGGCCGGTGCAACAACAGTAGTTTTGTTCCTCCTTATACTATGAAGCCTGTACATACCTCTTCCCGCAATAGGCTTATGTGAAAGCCTACACTCCCCGGAGATCTGTTATGAGATCAGTTCTGGCGAGATGCACCTCACTTCTTCACTCGGACATTGGCTTGGTCCCAACCTGAGGAATCGCGTGCAGGACGGCGAGAGAACTGAACACGTCACCACCTTGCATATCTGCTTCCATAGTGGTGGGTTTGCCTTACCCGAAAAGCCCCAGAGGAACTACGTTCACTACGCAAGGCTAATGGCTCAATTGAACTTGTGGCGCAATGTCAGCGCAGCGGTTGTCGACGAGAAGGATCCCACGGTCCAACAGCTAGTGTTGCGCCGCTGCTACAGGGGACAATTTGCATAATACCATACTGCCCGTTCTCACCGAACTAGGTGCCCGTGATCGCTTCTGCCATCTCGCCTGATAATAGCTAGGCCTTATTCCCGCCTTAGTCGGAAACAGCGAGCCAAAATATAGCCACAATAGAAGGTGATGCCTAGTTCCCAGATTTTACCTAGATAGTAGATAATCCGTAGCTGGCAATTTTTTCTGCGTCAAAGACATTTCCGTAGATTCGTTTGCTCCGGCATGTTGGGATTAACTTGAGAAACAAGGACAAAATTGCTTGTTGCGTTGCAGTCAAATCATCGTCGAAGCTCCAGTTTTATACGGGCAGGTTTCTGAATCGTGTTGAAAGTGCGACCCACTTGGTACGTATTACATAGTAAGTACTGAGAAAGTTAGCTTACATAAGGTATTTCCAAACATGGAACCAACATTGATCCGCTTTTGGCTGGCTTCCAATCACTCGCGGCGCATTCTAGCTTACCACTGTAACCGGCTACAGTGACCTTTGTGACAGCCGCTGTATGTATCTATTTCAGTCCTGTACCAACTTCCATGCGCTGTACACCTGTTCCGGGGTAATAAATCTCAACTGTCAGGGGTCTTTCTGTTTGTGGTCAGGGCAAACTATCTAGAAAATTTTAACAGTGGGCCCCTGGTCGGGTGGGATTTATTACCCCAGGGGAGGTGTAAGCCGATATTTAGCCCTGCCCCTCCTCGTCTTGATACACCGTCTACAATTTTTGAGAAAGCACGGTTTGACCCACGTTGCCCCTCCTTTGAGCGCCCGAGTTCTTTCGCCCGCGCCACGACGAGGTCCCCTCCTACCGGATTCCCACTTTCATTTTTTGACTGAGAGAGGGGATATTTAGCTCTTTAAACGGTCACCGATTTTTGATTCCTTGCAACGACATACCGAGCTTGGTAGAGCATCACACCAGTACCATGTCGGACAAACTAACTCGGTATGTTGCGAGTTGCTGCCGATAGTTCCTACTTGCACTTGGCCATGGAGTCTGCGGGACTCGAGGCTTCCTGTTAAATAAAAGGCCCCTTGCTGACTCTTTGCAAACAGTGTCGCTATTGTGAATAGCGACAAGGTGCGTTGGGATTCTTGCGCCCTTGGCATCTTTTTATGACAACAAAGCTGACCCTAGCCGGTGGTGATGCGAATAGTGCAAACCAAAGGTTCGTGCCTAGAGGAATGTTCTGCGGTGAAGCATACAATAGCAAGGATGTACTAACAAGATCAGAAATGCCGTCAAGAGTGCAAGAAATCTTGCCCGGTCGTGAGATCTGGTAAACTCTGCGTAAGCACCCATGCCCCTTCCAATCGCCCTTCTTGAGAGGTCATAACTAACTCTCACGTTACCAGATCGAGGTACGAGTTTCCCTCCGAGCCGCTTCAACTTCACTCCGCAGCGCTTTCGATATACCCCCCATATCGCATTGCGCCTCTCCTCTGACTCTTACGTTTCCAGGTGGCCCCGGAGTCGCGATTGGCCTTCATCTCGGAATCGCTATGTATCGGTTGTGGTATCTGCCCCAAGCGCTGCCCGTTCAGCGCCATTACTATTATCAACCTGCCCACCAACCTCGAGAGCCAGATCACGCATCGTTATTCTGCCAACAGCTTCAAACTTCACCGGCTTCCCATGCCAAGACCCGGAAATGTGCTTGGTCTTGTAGGAACAAACGGTATTGGCAAGAGCACGGCTCTCAAAATCCTCAGCGGCAAGCTCAAGCCAAATCTTGGAAGATTTGATAACCCGCCCGACTGGGAGGATGTCATTAAGCACTTCCGAGGCTCCGAACTACAAAGTAAGGTATCTGGCTGGAATATGACGTGGCTGTTGGGCTAACTGGCCGTCAGACTACTTCACGAAGCTTCTGGAAGACGACCTGAAGTCTGTGGTTAAGCCGCAGTATGTGGATCAGATCCCCAAGGCCATTCGCGCGGCCGACAAGAGCGTCCAGGCTTTGATTGAGCGCGTCTCTGCTGTGGACAACCTTGATCTGGTCCTCGACACCCTTGGTAAGCCTATTATTCGAGTGGAATAACCCGTTTGGTGGTTGTTAACGCATTGTAGAACTGCGCCACATCCTTGATCGTGATGTTACTCTACTCTCTGGAGGAGAACTTCAGCGCTTTGCTATTGGCACCACTTGCGTTCAGAAAGCCGATGTGTACATCATCTCCGCGATTTTTTTTTGGGACGCAGGGCTAATGGTTCCGCAGCTACATGTTCGACGAGCCATCGTCGTACCTCGATGTCAAGCAGAGACTGAGCGCTGCGCGCATCATTCGATCGCTCCTCCGCCCAGACGGCTATGTCATTGTTGTCGAGCACGATTTGTCCGTTCTTGACTACCTCTCGGACTATATCTGTGTTCTGTATGGCCAGCCCGCTATCTACGGCGTTGTGACCCTCCCCCACTCTGTCCGCGAAGGCATCAACATCTTCCTGGACGGCCATATCCCGACCGAGAACTTACGTTTCCGCGAGGAAAGCTTGACCTTCCGGATCGCCGAGGGCACCGAAGAGTACTTGATTGAGAAGTCTCGGGCATTCCAGTACCCATCCATGGAAAAGACACTCGGCAACTTTAAGTTGTCAATTGAGTCTGGCGGGTTCTCTGACTCTGAAATTATTGTCATGATGGGAGAGAACGGCACTGGCAAGGTGAGAACAGTCATGGATCCGAAACCTGCCAAGGAATGAAATTAACCAAGGTGAACAGACAACTTTCTGCCGTCTTTTGGCGGGTGCTCTCAAGCCCGACGGAGACGAAAAGGTTCCCGAGATGAAGATTAGCATGAAGCCGCAGACCATCACACCCAAGTTCGAGGGCACCGTACGCCAACTCTTCTTTAAGAAGATCAAAGCTGCATTCTTGTCGCCACAGTTCCAGACAGATGTGGTCAAGCCTCTGAAGCTTGACGATTTCATCGACCAGGAAGTGAAGAACCTCTCAGGTGGTGAACTTCAAAGAGTATGTAATCCCACGCCCCTCTCTAGCCAACAACTAGAGACTCTGTCTGTGGAAGCCCTGCTAACATTATTAAGGTGGCTATTGTTTTGGCGCTTGGTATGCCGGCCGATATCTACCTCATTGATGAGCCATCTGCATGTATGTTGCGCAACCAAGCCAACCTCCTGTTTTCCGTGTTTTATTGACGCTTTTCCAGATCTGGACTCGGAGCAGCGTATTATCGTCAGTCGTGTCATCAAGCGGTTCATTATGCACGCCAAGAAGACTGCCTTCATCGTCGAACACGATTTCATCATGGCCACCTACCTTGCTGATCGGGTCATTGTCTTTGACGGAGAACCCGGCATCGATGCTCACGCGAACGAGCCCGAGTCGCTACTTACTGGCTGCAACTCCTTCCTGAAGAACCTAGATGTCACGTTCCGCCGCGACCCGACTAACTTCCGCCCGCGGATTAACAAGCTAAACTCGCAGCTTGACCAAGAGCAGAAGTTGGGAGGCAATTACGTAAGTCTACACAACCAGAGTGGAGACACAAGTGGCAACTAACGATTTATGTGACTTGCAGTTCTTCCTGGAGGACGTGGAGAAGAGTAGTTGACTACCTGCGATGGTATTTCAACCCAGAAGTAGGGAAATGAACCATCGTCTTGTTGTACACGTGCAGGGCGGGTTGAACTAAACACAAAGCTAATTACATGAAAAGGTACCTTACACCTTGGAAATCATGGCCGAGTTCTAGTTATGGCATAGCTGCAGGGGCATACAGCTACTTTGTACAACACCCCTGCTTTCATCCTGTGAGCAAGATGAGATGGTAAAGGGGATGAACTGACCGTTTTGTTCACCCTCCCTTTTTTTTAATACACTTACACGCTACGCAATGGTAGCCAAGTCGTCCATCCATGTCAGGGTAGCCAGCAATAGCAACAATGCTGGCAAGGTAGAATAATGGATACGTACTTGTAGACCCAACAGTACTTAAACATCCTCAATCCTCTCCGGATGAGGCAAGAGACAATTGCGCCTCGTCGATATTGTCTCATTGTCCACCAACAGAGACGGCGCGGTTAATCCTCCTCAATTTCGCCTTCCTCGCTCCCGGCTCGGACACTTGGTGTCGTCTCTTTCTGTGGCGTCTTGGCGGTGGGACGAGCATCACGCTGGGGTGTTTTCTCGCGAGGAGCTTCGACTCTAGGTCTCTTAGCAAGTCGGGCGTCTCGTCGGTCTTGGTCGTCCTCGTCAGGTCGGGGGCGGCGAGATGAACTGGGTCTCTCATCACCATACGGAAGTTCATCAACATCGCGGTCTAATACTCGCCTGCGATATATGGTCTCTCTATGCTCCTCCCGAGTACGGCGCTCTCGGTCATAATGGTTCGACTCATCGGGTCGAGGGCGACGATCGTAGTCGCGATTGTCTCGCTCAGCGCGGCCACGGTCACCGCGATCACCTCGGTCGCGGTCGGCTCGATCACGGTCTCCATCTCTGTCACGCTCCCTTTCGCGATCCCCGCGGCCATCCCTCTCCCGGTCGCGCTCTCGGTCGCGGTCGTGATGGTCACGACGATCACGGCGGTCGCGCTCTCGGTCGCGCACACTATCGAGTTGAGAGTCGCTAGGTTTGCGGTCCGACAGGAGGCTTTCTGCCATGCTCGACTTGCGGAAATTTCGCTCGCGTTCCGCAATGGCCTTTCGTCGGTCCGCCTCGTACGAGTCGTGCTCCGGGCTGTGGCTCCTAGCGGAACGCGCACTGCTGCGATGAGATCGCTCACCTCTGTCACCACGGTGCCCATCCCCGCGATCTCGACGTCGCTGGCGGTCTTTCTCGGCCTCTTCCTCTTTCTCCTTGAGGCGACGGATATGCTTGTCAAACGCGCCTTGGCGAAATTCTTCTGAGGCCACGGCCTTAAACTCCTCACTATGGGCAAGGCGACCTTTGACTTGCTCGTATGTATCCGTCACAGCGATTGGTGGATCCAGACGCTTCATATGCGACCGGAGGGAATCAAGGGCTCGGCGGTGGTGGCGCTCCGAATGCCGATCGTCGTCATTAGACCGCTTCAGCTTCTTTTCTTGAAGCTAAAGTCGAAGGGTTAGCAGCTGCCAGTTAGGGACATGTTGTGAGTATTTGAACACATACGCGTTCAAAAATCAACTCCAGAATGTCTTTGTCAATTTTGGACGTGCGGCGATCATCTTTGATAACTGCCTCAAACTCCTGGAAAGTCGTCTTGGATGTGATTTCGAAACGTTTGTCCTAGATGGAATGGGTCAGCCACGGTCATCCTGAGCCCTGTCAGAATAACAAACACTCACATCAATGACGTCCAGAACATCATTTCTAGGCCCTCTCAAGGCACGCTCCTCCTCTTCCACGACATCCCAAAACAACTCCATTGGAGTAGATCCAGGTTGGCCAGCCATGGCCTTGTAGCGATCATCGTCCTCAATAGTCGGATATATCTGGGACCACTTCGTGCCAGCCTTGATCTTGCCGGAGTTCTTGAGTTCACCCAAGAGATTAATGAAGCTGTCGCGGGCTTGGCGCTCTTTGCGCAGCTTCATGTTTTTCTCCTTTTGCTTCGAGTCGTTGAAAGTCCGTTCCAAGCCCTTGACATGGTTTTGGAAGACAGTGAGAACATCATACTTGCTTAATGACTGATATTTCTCTTCCGTTTGATAGGGTGGTGAAATTTCGATCGTAGCTTGAGCATCCGACCAGCGAGTATACGGCTCCAAGTTCAGCTTGGGAAGCAGCTCGATCAACCCTTCCATGGCGCTCTTGTGCAAGGCCAGCTGCTGCTCCTTGTGTGCCTTCTTAAGATCACCGATGTAATCTCTGAAGAGTTGGCGTCGCTCGCCTTCATCATTTGTCGAGCGAAAGATGGTTTCGCCCTCGATAATGGGGAGGGCTTTCTTCCAGCGAGTGTAGTGCTTGATTTCGGGATGGCTCCGTAGCATGGTTGCAAAATCTGCGCGAAGCTTGGCCAGTCTCTCCTTGGCCCGCTCCTTATCTTGAACAACCACATCGTGGCAATACTTCTCAAAAGCGGTTTTGCGGTCTTTGGGGTCTTTGATGGCCCGAAACTGGGGGTCTTTAGCCATAGCTCGGACTGCCTGTTCAAAGGTCCAGTCAGGTTGGACGTTGCTCCGACGCAATAGCTTTACGAAGGCAGCCTCGGCCTCCTCCGGGCTGGCGTACTCGGGATCGTTGCTCGCTGGGACGAAAGCAGGAGCTTGGCCATTGTTGCCGTAGGTTAGTTGGCGAGATTCACCGAGCGGCTCGCGATGGTCGCGATGCTCGCGATGGTCGCGGTGGTCACGATCACGATGGTCACGATCACGATGGTCGCGGTCACGGTGGTCGCGGTTGTCACGGCTATCGCGATGATTGTCGTACGATCCACCGCCAAATCCGCCGCCAAAGCTCGCCTGGTGACCACCAGAAGGGAATGGGGTTGCAGGTGTTCTGTGATTGTCAGCCACGGCGCAACGCACTCAAGTATCCAGCGGATGAGGCTTGGTTGCATACGCAGGTGTCGTGGGCGTTGCGTCGCCCACGCCCAGAGCCCGCTTGTAGGCATCGGGCATTTCCCAGGAGCTCTGTTTCGTGTCTGTATTGTACCAGTACTTCTTGCCGCCCTCGGCGGTGTACTCCTTCCAGGGCTGGTTCGCGAGCGCACGCTGGAAAGGGAGTCACGATCAGTACACATGGCCTCTAGTCGCGAATCAAGCGGGGGAGGGAGGGGCAGACCTCGGCGGGTGTCATCATGTCCTCGGGCTTGGTCCATTGGGTGACCTTTGTGACCGAGTTATAGTAATACACTCTGCCATCGGAGGTGCGATGCTCCTGCCAGGCGGCTGGGCCTGGCGGGGCGAAAGGGGCGCCAATGCCGCTCATTGACGTCGGCGATGCAGCTTTGGAGAAGGAATCGGCAATCGTGCGCGAACTATTGACAGGAGCAACGAGGCCAATATGTTCTAATCAACCAAAAACAGCAGAGAGTCTGCTGAGGTAGACAGCTGGCTATTGAGGCGCTGCTAGACGCGTGGGGCAAGGAGGGTGAAGACACGGAAGCAGGTGAGCGAGGTGTGAAGGTTCAAGGAAGGAAAGTGCAGGACTGGAGCTCGAGATGCATCAAGAAATTATTCCGTCCTTCCTTAGTCTCGTGTCGCGGTACAGGCGCACGGGCCATTCTGCCGACTTTTGGGGTGGAGAACTGCAAGGCTGCCCCACCCGACTCTTCCCTAAAGCTGCAGGTACCTGGGTACCTTCCACAGCGGGCGCCTTGTCTGACAGGGGTTGGGTTGGTTGGGTCTCGAACGGCGTCCATCGATCGCATCACAGGATTGGCGGTTTGGGCAGTGACTTCGACTAACGACGTACGGAATGCAATTCAGCACTGAAAACCAGGTGTACATTTTTCATACCTTATGCACAATTAACTCCTTCGGTCCATCTCAATACACGCCTCGCCAGAAGCCCCAACTTCCTGACGTGCCAAAGAATGGCGCCTTGATTGAAAGAGAAGAAGAGAAGACTGTTATTCGACATGGCTCTTCCTGAACGAGACCATGCTGGCGGCGGTGACGACGACGACAACGGCGACGGCGACCTTCTTGACCACTCGTACCTCACCTATCTAATCCCCCACGCATCGAACTTCAACGCTGAAAAGGCCCTTCGCTCTGGCGACGGGCAGCCCGGTCGGGGCAAGCTCGCTAGCATCGAGCAACGCGACGTGCTGTTCTTCGGTATGGAGGTTCGCACGCTGCTCCCTCTCGCCCGTCTCGTTCCGCTTATGCGCAGATTGTTACAGATGAGACTGTCGATGTATACATTGTACTCCGGGCCCCCTGCGCTAGCGCCGAGATATTGCGCCCGTATTTACCGCGCCTCGTCATTACCCTCGACGCTCAAATTGTGAATGGCCATGCGCCGGATAGGGATCCTCCCGCGTCGGAATCCATCTACAATGGCACAGTTGAGGATACCCAGCAAGCTATAATCGTAGAACACGAGGAGGCGGGCGATGACGAGGAGGGAGAGCATGGCGACGAGGATGGAGGCGGTGCCAAGCGCCCACGGGAGCGTTATGCCTATGCTGTCTGGAAGCTCCCCGTCTTCCTGGCCCGCCCGAGGATCAGGCTGCAGGCTCCATCCGTTGTTCTATCTGCGTCCGCAGGCCTGAAGCCACCGCGGCCCGGGCGGCTCGGCGTGCCAGACGATGGCTACATGGAGAGTGGCGTGCCTTCTGGGCTGAACCTGCTGCAGGCCTTTGCGGACGATCCAATGCTAGATCCGATGCTTGGCGGCGCGAAGCCGCGTCTCTCGGCTCTCAGGGTGTCCCGGGTTGCTCCCGTGACGCAGGCCAAAGAAGCCCTCCGCCGTATTAAGGGTTTGCAAAGTCTCAGGCTCAAGATCTATCCTGTCGCCCACACACGGGTTCGCTTTGCAAGGCCCAACACAACTCCACCGAGCTCGGCACTCATAGCCATGCTCGAGGTCGACTTCACCCCTTTTTTCGAGTGCGAGGTCTCGCTCGATAAAATTTCTCTGGCCGTTACTGACGGCAGTGTGGGGAATCTGAACAGCGAGGAAGGGGTTGGCCTCCCCCTTAACTGCGTGGCTCACGATCACCTCACATTCCTGTACCGGCTTGCACCTCGCCAGCTCGACATCGCCGCCAAAAACCTGTCGCGCGATCTTGTCATTACTATTGACATCACCGTCCTCGTGCGGTCTCTCGACGACGACCATGAGTCGGACCCGTGCACACCCCGCCTGAGCATGACTTGGACCACTAACCTTGACTTCACCCTTCCGCTCAACCCGGGTTTCGGTCAGCCCCTCACCCAGCCCATCCAGCGAGCCCACCGGCCGAGCCAGCTCTCCATTGGTGGCGATGCGCACTCACTAGTGGCGCCATCTGTGAGCCGCCCCGACGCGCTACCCTCTCTAGAGGCTTCCACGGCGCGCACCACAGATACGATGCTGCCAGATTTCGGCATCACCATGACGTTTTCCGGCCCCGACGGGCCTGTCTACGTCGGCGAGGAGTTTCGATGGACCGTGTTCGTGGTGAACCGCAGCGGCTCCGTGGCGTCAGGCGCCGGCGCTCCCGCCGCAGTTGTTGCCGCCGCCGCCGCGGGCGGTGTGACGCGACGGCTTGCGCTGGTGGCCATCCCACGCCGTCGGCGCAACGAGCTGCGCGTCATGCGCCCGCCGTCGACGGCCGGCGCTCCCGGCGCTGGGGCCCGGCGTGACCCGCTCGTTGCCGACGCCGTGCTCGACGAGAACGTCGTGCACGCCATGCAGCGCAGCAGCGTCGTCGACAGCACCGAAATCGTCTGCCTGTCGGCCGACGTGCGCGTCGGCCCGTTGGCGCCCAACGCCTGCGCCGTCGTCGAGCTGCGGTTCTTAGCCCTGCGCGAGGGCGTCGTGGGCATTGAGGCAGTCAGAGTCATAGATCTCGGCAGTCAGGAGCATGTCGACGTGCGAGAGTTGCCTACTACGGTTGTGGTCAGCCGTCGGAGTAGGACGGATGGGGACCAAAACGGCGATGATGTGCAATGATGGTGCCGGTTGTGCGAGGGAATAGCCAGTAAATAGCAGTGAATAGATTAATAAATGGGTGGAAGGCGCACAGAACGATGTTGCACGTGGGTATCCTCGTAAGGTTATATTGAATTATTCTGTCACTATATCATAACGCCTGCCGAGAAAGATGCTTGCTCGTCCCTCTCCCGTAGTTAAGAAGAATATGCCGATTTCCCTCCCATGCCGATGCGATGCTATGAAGAACCAGACGCCCTCGTGCAAATGCCGCCCCTTTTTTCCGCCGAAATACGCCAGCCAAGCCCTTCACTGCCCGTCATTCATTTATTGACCCATTCACCCCCTTCCCCAGATGCTGATGCGCTCATATTCATTCAAGTAATGTTCATAATTTCTCGTAGGTCGTTTTGTCTCTCATCCTGCATGCATACTTCACCTGAGATTCTTGATTCTTTTTCGTTTTTCAGTCGTCCCAGCCCAGTTGCTGGTATATATCCACGACTTTTGTCCCTCCTCCCCCTTTAAATCCGAGGTCATTGTTGGGGCTCACGTTGGATGTCAAGGAGGTGTCGCCCACGGGGAGCCTTGACTTGATCGGGGTGTCATTCAGGCCCATCGCCAACCTGTCTCTGGCCGACTTGGGGTTGACTGGTGTCTCGAAGAGCGCGGCCAGCCCTGGTGATGACGGCAGCATGTCTGTGGCGCCCTGGCCTTTGCCTAATCGGATTGTAGAGACAGAGAGGTACTGAGAGTTTGACGAGGGCGCCGCTTTCCGGGCCATTATAGGAGAAGAATCGAGAATATCGTCGGCAGCCGACGGAGGCCGGACCGTAGTCTTTGGGATAAACGCCTGCCGTGACGGTGTTGCCTGAATACTGTCTGATAGCGGCCTTGTAGTTGCGCTGGATGCACTCAGCATGTTTGCGAACTTGCGAGGCACGATCGATGCAGGGATAAACGAAGAGCTTGAAGGCACTGAGTCGAACACGGCATTCGAGGGTTGTGCAAGTTGTGGCAGCCGAGACTCGGCGGCAATCACATCCCTGAAACGATTGTTGGCTGGCGTTGCCTTTATCAGAACAGCAGAGGCACGGCCCGGTTTCTTCACCTCTGTGGGAACCAGTTAGTCCGCTTCACGACTAGCTTTTGGTGGCAGAGCACTTACTTTTAGGATGAGAGTTGCTGACGGACACTCGCTTCTCCGCCTCTTCAGTCAGCTCCTTGTTAACCAGAGCCCGGTTTGGCCTCTTGAGAGCAGAAATGGCATCCTTGAGCTCGGCCTCAACATCGACCTTTGGCTTAGCCTTTTGGCCTCCCAAGCTGCTTGGGGCCGTGCTTCGCTTAAAGATATTAGATGTTTTGTCCTTTAGCGAGCCGATCGCCCCTCTGGGGATCATTGACAACAGCGGTTCGCTTCCCTCCCTCTTCAAGCCAGGGATTGTGGTAGCACTCGCAGTTCGCATGAGAGCTATCGCTCCCGACGGTCCCCGTGAGGCGCTGCGTCTGATTCGCTCCTTGGATAGCACGCGCTCCAGTGTTCTCTCCTTGTCCTTCCTGAGGGTTGGCGCCGGTCGTTTAGTGGGTGCACCAGGCCTTGCTTTTAATGCGCTCAAGTGTTTTGCCTGCTTTTCCTTGGGGGGCGACTGCACAACCGGACCCCCTAATTTCCGGTTGATTGAACCACAGAGTTCGGGCAGCCGCGCAGAGAAGCTGTGAGTCAAGGTGAGCCATTGAACTAAAAAATGACAATTTGGTGAACATGGCAGCTTACAAAGGCACTATAATGTCGACACAAAAGTCCCTCAGGGAATCAGAGTTGACCCTATCCGGTCTCTGTGGTTCTGACCCCCCGCCGAGGGCCTGAGACTCGGCTAAGGCTTTGACCTCATCGGTTGTCGTAGTCTGCCAGATGCAGAGACGGTCGGCGTGGACGTCGAGGAGCACAGGCAGGTTGTTCTTGTTTCGTTTTTTCGTAGCCGCCTCTTGCACCGGCTCCCGAGGAATTGTCTGGGATTCAGCCCCTGGCAGCTGGATCTCTTCGGTGTCTTCTACCGGCCGGCTTAGCGGCTCCAGTGCCAGAATTTCGAGAATCAGTATCATCTGCATCTGCGTTTCTCTTTTCCGCAGGCAGGAAATGTGATACTTTGTTTCCATATCCCTCGTGGACTTCTCGCTCTCACCGTTGCTAACCGGCCCGTGGACAGCCCACCACCGTCTCACGTGTTCGTGCTCTGATGGGTACAGGGCGTCCTTGCCAAGCTTCGGCTTCTTGCGCTTTCTTTTCTTAGGTTTTGTCTCTCCGTCACCCGACTCGTCGACGAGGGTCTTCAGTTTCTCTACAGTACCAGGAATTGTTTCCCGGTATTTCTTGTCTATCACCACTGTTGTCATGACGAGGCTTTTCAAAAAGTCTATCAAGTCGTTCATTTCAAGATTCGCATCACAATCTAGATGAAAGGCCGCGCGAGCTTGGGACAGCGGCCCCTTTGCAAAATAGGCCAGCGAACCCTATATAAGTAAGTAAAAAGAAACAAGCAGGCAATGTCGAACAACTTACCATAGAATGATACAGAGCCTCAAAATATTGCATTCTGACATTTTGGAATATGTCTTCAGCACTTGGCTGCGCTAGGATATCAAGGTCAGGCTGCAAGGCGGGAGCGAGGCTACCCTGGCCGTCTGGTAGTGGCAAGGGGACATCTGCGGGCGCTTTGATGGGCGCCTCGACTAGCCCGTTGTCTTGGGTGTCCATAACTTCGGGTGTTGGTGTCTGCTCCTTGGGTGTCGACGTCTGGCTGGAAGGATCCTTGTCTGTCAGCGCGACGACAGAGCGTTTCCGGACCATGGACTGAATCTCCTCAATGGCAAGCCTTCTTCTCTTGCTTTCCTTGTACATATGCGGCGTGATCATGGGCGCGACGGCCGACTCGTCAACTTTTATTGATCTGCGGTTTCTCATGGCCTGACTGCACACGACGGTGGCATTGAGACCGAGGTTCTCAATATCAACCCAGGCGCCGAGCTTGCAAAGCACATACAAGCCGCTACCTTCGCGCTCGATGGCATATATTATGCGGCTCGTCTCGGAGCGTGCAAGAAGCACGTTAGACCCTAAGCGACCCTCGAGGTCCAGGATTTTGATTTTGGACTCGAACAAGCGGCTGGCTGGGAAATCTCCGTGGGGCTGTGCGAGATCGAGGGCGGACAAATGGAGATGCTCACGCGGCAGAAGCATCAGGGGCTGCAGGATTCGCGGCTTCACTGTCAGGGTCGAGGGATGTAGCTTGTAAAGCAGAAAGTGTCAGTTTCAACACAAAGTTCTCGCACGACTTAGTCGAGGCAGCTAAGGGGGAAAACATACCTTGAGAACGATGGGCGCCTTGAGAAGGTGGTCGGCGGCGGGGGCTTGTAAGCTCGAGTCTTCCGTGTCGGGCCTCCTGCGCTTCATGGCACCAGACGACGATTGCGAAAGGGCATGGCGGGCGATTTGCGCCTGTGGTTGAGACTGGGACTGAGACTGGGACTGGTTCAGGGCCTCAGCGGAGAGAGGTGCGAGGATGCTAGAGCTCGAAGGTGGACGCGACGCGCCAGAGCCCAGCCTCGAGGCCGAAAACATATTGATATAGGAAAAATACTGGCCATCAATGGTGTTGCATGTTGCTAAGGTGGATTGGCAACCGACAAGACCGGGCGAGTATAGAATGTGGGGATCCAGTGCTTGTTAGACCGTTTGATCGAGGACGGTCCGTTGCAGGCACAGGTCCCGCAATCGCGCGGTCGTCAATAACGCGTCTTGCCAATGACGGGCAAAATGCAGCCCCCCGGGGTTTTGTCCATTGAACAATCCAACTGTGGCTAGATTAGACCGGGCCTAGCGGGTGCCACCGTCAGAGCCACCGCCACCCCCACAATTGCAGGAGTCAACCCCACACGGGAGTCCTGTAGAAAACATAATGTAAATCTGATAGTAGAGATTCCCAGAGACGAGACTCGGGGTTCCCATTTGCAAAGACTCCGCAATGGACTTTGCACCTCTAATATTACTCCATTATAACTATAAAAAAACTCCTTTCAGCGGGGCTACCAGCAAGAATAAAATAGATAAATATCTCCCAAATCTACAAAGTGTGGAAATGGAATCCAACATATAAGACGTCCGCATGAGTTACTGACATGAGGAGTTCCAGCTTCTTCCCATATTAACTCCTCATTGCAACCTGGAACTACGCGTTAACCTGATCACAAATATGTTACGGGGCAGCTTCTAAACGTGTGATAGGTCTTTCTAAATTTACGTTAAGTAGGTAACCTAGGTAGGTAATCGATTCACTGTTTGGTGTGACCGTATGTCCCGTCTGTTCCAAGCTGGCCAATTAATGCGGCACTAATTAATGATGCCTGCCTACCTTACCTTCCACTATTTTTCGACGGCACGATGAAGCTTATTCTCGATGCACTCAATTATTCGAGATCCCGGGCCACTGCCGCTCATTAAGCGGCCCTGCCCTGCCTTATCGCGCCACGTAAGGAAGGAGGTCATGGCTACTAGGTGAACAGGTCGAAAGGCGCTCCACTGCCGGACCTAATCGTCCGCCATAGATCTTACTTCAAAACACGCAATGATATTTCATACTCTTCTTGTGAGTATCCGTAGGTATTTCTCTACTCCGTACACTGGGCTGTAGGGGAATTTGGATGCCGGCTTGGGATCGTAGCACCAGAGCTCCCGTCTTTGAGCAAGAGCCTCCAGAATCTCAGGCTCGGCGTGCTGCCGAGGGCGAACATTGGACGTGCTCCTCCGCCCCGTAAATAAGAGGCTAGCCGCTATCCGTACATACCTAGCTTGGATTTCGGAGCTCCATGCACGTCTGCTGGCCACCACACCCGATGCCAATCCATCCTGTTCGCCACTGAGACTGTCCCTCGTCGTGTCTGCCAATCTTCAAACTCCACAATTAACACATCGAGATCCTCTATCCGTTCTTCCCTCGCTCCTTTTATTTTTTTTGTTGACGCAAGGCATAACGTCCAATGGAGTCTGGCAATTGACCCATACACTGCCAGCGCCAGCGCAGCGCCATCGTTATCCCCATCGCCGTCGCCGTCGCCACTCCCCCACTCTGGCCTGTGCTATATATCCCATGGCCGTGTCGAACCGCGGCCGCGACATCTCGACTCCCCCTAGAAGCGGGTAATCGACCTTCTTAGGGTCCAGCCTAGCCCCCCTCATCTAGTTGTTGTCGGCCTCGGCCTCGCCCTCAAACCCAACTGGCCAGTCCGATCATGGCGAGCGAAACCTCCCCCCGTTCCCTGCGCTTCTCGCAAGCCGAGGATGAGCAACTTGCGCGCTCCGAAAGGCTGAAGAACGGAGTGCGCCCCGTGACTACCACGGTTGATTCCGAAAACTCGGGCTCCTCGGGAGACTCGTACTCGGACGTACACGCCCTAGAACAACAAGACGGGTTAGGCTCACTTCCCAGATATGTCGACGCCAGTTCTCATCTCGGCTCCGCCGCGACGCCGCAGGCCCCGTCCGCTCGCCCCCCCCAGCGTCCTACGGCGCCCATCCGGACCCCTTCCAACACATACCAGCCCTATGTGCAAAGGCGACCTACCCAAACACCCGCCCCCTATATAAGCGCCGGTGCCCCTCATGCCCGCGACGGTTCGAGACCACGGCCTATCGGCACCTCCAATTTCCGCGCCCAAGAGCGCGAGTACGTGCGGAGACTGCGCCAGCAAGACTACAACAATGACTATTTCGACACACTCGGCCCTGGCGAGCAGTACGACTCGGACTCGGAAGGCGAGACGCCCTCGTCAGAGGGGCCGTTCGACAGCTACGAGGATGCACACATTATGTTCGTTAATAACGAGCAAAGTCAAGTTTCCGAAGAGGACCTGAAGGACGTGCGGAACCGCGAGAGGCTAGAGTGGCACGGAATGCTTGAGGCCGTACTGACTGGCGACGTTGTTCGCCAGGAGAAGAAGCGTCTCATTGGGACGGCAGACGACGAGTTCGGCTTGACCGTCCACAAGTCGGAGCTGTGGCTAGACATTCGCTCTCGCATGTGCGGAAGGCATATGCCAGTCCAAAAGCGAATGATTGAGGATGCCCGGTTAGCTCTAGATCGGTCTGTAGAAGAAATCGTCAACTTCTCGATTGCCGGCGAGAGTGAGGCGGGGAAGCCTCCCATCGACCAAGTTCGCGATATAGTCGCCAAGATCGAAAAGATCGAGCGGCTCTTTCCCTCGACTAGTGCGCTCAACGAAACGCTCAAGCCCAGCACCCAGGCGGCATACATAGAGACGTGCAATGCCGTGATATCGTGGTACAACGTCAATGAGATGATCAACACGGAGCTGTCCATTCTGAAGAAATGGGTCGGCAACGACGCTCTCGATTTCCAGCGGCCTAAGGACATGTCGCCCAACGAGAACGGCCTGAGCGACGACTCATCCTTTTTGGACCGCCTCATGAAGGAGGAGGGTCTCAAGTCTCTCCACGAGGATCCCGGCGCCGACGCCAAGAGCCTCAAGAAGAAGAGCATGCTGGATGGCATCTCGAGGGTCATCATGAAGGCCAAGCAGACCCTCATAGAAAATGCAGCCGGTTTCCAGAAGCGCCATCTCCCGCCATACATTGAAGAGCTTCTGACCCTGATCAGCTTCCCCTCGCGCCTCATTGAGGAGATCATCAAGGTCCGGTTGGCCTATGCCAAGAAGATGAAGGACTCGGCTCAGCAAAACCCCATGATGCAGGATCAGATGATCTCGCAGTTTCAAATTCTCCTAAAGTTGGCCATCAAGATCAAGGCCGAGTACATGATGATTTCCCAGCCGCAGCCCAGCTGGGATCTCCCCCCGTGTATTGACGAAGACTTTGACCGCGTCATCCTAGACGCGCTCAAGTACTACTTCAAGATGCTCAACTGGAAGCTTAGCGGCAACAAAAACACGTTCAAGGAGGCCGAGTTGCTGTTCCAGGAGTGGGGATTCGGAAACGAGGTCGGCAGTATGTTGACACGCGGCGACGTCGAGGTCGCCGAGCAGTTCAGTTCGCTCACTAGCAAGGCCTTCAATCGGCTCAGCCTGACGTTTGAGAAGGAGCTCCAGCGGAGACCGAAAGAAAGCGTCGGCGAGATGACCAAGCGATACAAGCAGCTCTTGGACTCTGTCCGAGTCCGCCAGAGAATGCTGCAGCGCTTCTCCAGGATGCTTAATGAGAACTACGAAAACACGTGCGACTTCAGCATTGCCTTCCCCCCCGACAGGCTGCAGGACCTTTTCGACCGTCTGATAGAATCAGGCCACTTTCAGGTCTACAGCAACAGCCCCGTGCACGACAACGTCTTGATCATTGCATCTCCCTCCCTGCGTGGCCGCCACGAAGAAATCCAATTCCTGATGGGCACATTTTCCTTTGAACAGGTTGCCGAAGATTCCTCGAATCCCTACCTCCTCATCCTCAAGGCCGAGGACCCCCCACATTGGTTTGGGCCAACCCTCAACCTGCCTTTGCGGGATGAGCCCTTGGACGTCAAGCTAGGGCACATGAGACTTGTTGCCAGCGGTTCGAAAACGCGTCTAGTCAACACCAGGAAAGCTTTCCTCGATACCATTGAAATGCAGATAGACTTGGTTGTTGAGCAGCGGTCCAACCTGCAGAAGGTCAATGTTAGGCTCATGGAAATTCGCAAGGTTGCCTTCAAGCTTTCCAACTCCTTCATGGATAGCGTCGAGGCGATTAGGCGGCAAACCCAGGGCCTCAACTGTCAAGAGCTCATCCAGACCTGCTTCATCTTTGCAACCGAGTTCGGCCAGCGCTCGTTGCTTTACATGGACAACAACCGGAGGTCGATGAACAATATGAAGCTTACCAAGCTCGCGCTTGACTGGGTGAGCTTTATCTGCGACGACTGCAACCCGTCGGACCGCAAAACCTTTCGATGGACGGTTCAGGCCCTCGAGTTTGCTATGGGCATGACGCAAGGCAGACATATTCTAGCCCTTGGCGATGACGAATACGCCAAGCTGCGAGCCAAGGTTGCCGGGTGCATGGCGCTCCTAATCTCGCACTTTGATATTATGGGTGCCAGGTCGAGTGTTGCCGCGCAGGCCGAAAAGCAGCGCATGGAGGCTCTCATGAGCCAGCTGAAGAGACTCAACAAGGGGCAGAGCATGGATGACGACGAAGCCGCCAAGTATATCCAAGAGCACCGGGTCACAGAGCTGCAGAAAGTGGACGATTATAGGAAGGAAATACTCCTCGAGCGCTCAGCCATGGGCAGGGTTTTGGAAGCCTCAAACGACGTGGATCGGTCCGTCGCATGGCTCTCTTCCACTGCCAATAACTTCACCATGAGGTGGCAACAGGGCCACTTTGTGGGTGGAGGTACTTTCGGAAATGTCTACGCGGCCATGAATCTCGACACTGGCCAGGTCATGGCGGTAAAGGAGATTCGTCTGCAGGATCCCAAACTGATTCCTAACATTGCAGGTCAAATTAGGGATGAAATGCGTGTTTTGGAGTCAATTGACCACCCAAATGTGGTGTCCTACTATGGCATCGAAGTACACCGAGACCGAGTGTACATGTTTATGGAGTTCTGTTCGGGCGGCTCGCTCGCCAGTCTGCTCGAACACGGCCGCATTGAGGATGAGCAGGTCATTACGGTATATGCACTACAACTCCTCGAAGGCCTTGCATACCTTCATGAGCTTAGGATTGCTCACCGCGATATCAAGCCAGAGAGTATGTGCTCTCTTTTCCCCCATGTTCACACTGAACATTCACGGAATTTGCTAATCAAAAACCCCATTTAGATATCCTTCTCGACCACAACGGAATCATAAAGTATGTTGATTTTGGAGCGGCCAAACTTATCGCACGACAGGGCCGGACTCTTGCACAGGATCTCTCCAGCTCCAAACCCAACAAGTCAATGACGGGAACACCCATGTACATGTCGCCGGAAGTCATTAAGGGTGAAAATCCGGGACATTTTGGAGCCGTCGACATCTGGTCGCTTGGCTGTGTCGTCCTCGAGATGGCCACGGGCAGACGTCCGTGGGCAAATCTGGACAACGAATGGGCCATCATGTACAACATTGCCCAGGGCAACCCGCCACAGCTTCCGCTCCCAGACCAGCTCAGTCCGCTGGGTCTCGATTTTTTGAAGCGCTGCTTCGTCCGAGACTCCAAGAAGCGGGCTACTGCCGTCGAACTGCTACAGCATGAGTGGATCATGACCATTCGAAACAGAGTGGTGCAGCCGGGGACTCCTAGTAGTGATACCAGCTCCTCAGCGCAAACTACCCCAGGGATGCCTCCGCCATCAGCCAGCATGAGGGGAAGTGTTGGAGATGGTTTTTATTAAAAAGCTTACAAGAACATGAACGCTTGGTCTCTCCAATAGGCACAAATTTTGTGTCTATGAACTCTGTCGGCGTGTCCAGTTTTCTTCCCTTCCTTTTTTCACTTCTTTCTTCATTGAGGGCTTGACTTTTTGTCAAGGCGAATGCAGAAAACGATACCCCCTAGAAACATATTGCTTGCCTTTTTTTCTCTCCTCTTTTTGTCAATATGGCTTCGGGGCGATGGTGTGCTCTTTTTATCCTGGCACTGACAAACTGTATACGTATCCAGCAAGCCCTTTCACCTCTGCTTGGCGGAGGAGAGACAAGAGAACGGAATTTTACTTCTTTATTTCTTCGTCGATGGTACAGCTGAATAGAAATAGCTCCTACAGAATGATGCCATGACTGTCCGAAGTTCCATGACCATCCACATGTGCGGTGCAAGTGTATTGCGTATACCGGAGTGGGCCACTTACAATAATTGTTCCCGCGGACTACGGGTAGGTGACCAGTCAATAGAGATAACTATGACGTCTTGCTGCGCCTGTGTCTCTAATACAGTCTCATTGCTCAACTAACACTGGCCACGCTGCTGCAATACAACTCCGGATAAATATCAGCGAGGTAGCTGGCGGCTATTAGGCTTTTATCTCCCTCGTAACACCTCTATCGTCCCAGAGGTTCCGGTCACGTTGCTGACAGGGACTAGCAAATACGCGCCACCTGTGTGACGTACATATTGTATCCGTAAGTCCATCTACTGTAGGGCATTCCCCTATGTATACGTATTTAAGTCAGTAGAACAACTCAACGCCAACCAGTACCCAACTAGACGACAACCCAGTACCAACCAGGACCCAACTAGACGACGACCCAGTACCAACACAGTACCAACCTGGACCTAGCCAGACGACAACCCAGAGCCAACCAGGACCTAACTAGATGACAAGCCAGAGCTAACCTGCAGATAAGATGGCTCTAAATCGACAGCATTATAGTACGTACTGTACAACATATACTGTGGGGGGGACTAGGAGATGCGTTGTTAGGAAGAGAAGTGGTGAATAATATATCCCGCTCTGCTGGATCCTCGACTTGTGTGATGGCTTAGCTAGCTGGGTCGCTTAGCCACGGCGAAACATGTTGATGTCCAAAGTCGACACTCCCACTTCCCCACGGTTTTGTTAGACTCACTTTTTAGAAGCCCGATTCAGCGGAAGCCAGGTACATGATATATGTTTTGTGTATTCATATACTTGTATATATTCGCTGATATGCGTGCTGCATATGTGACGAGAGCTGAGCCGAAGCCCGAGTTGCGAGGTGCCCGCCACCAGCCAGACGGAACTTGGTATTTGGTAATGCCCCCCAAAAGCTCCCGCGGTATCAAGTTGCCATCCCCCATCCTAATTCCTTTCCATTCGTCCGCGCAGTATCGTGGCAAATAAACATAGGAGCCTCACCCAGCCCCCCAGCTCCTAGCGGTAATGTTTTCTTCCTGACCCAAAGTAACACACCTCGAGCAGGTTCAAACTTTCGCCTGATAGCGGCGCACACGCTGAACCGCAGCGAGCTCTCTTGTCAACGGGTATTGTATGGATACAGAACTACCACGCCTTCCGAAACGACCTGCCCCATCCCAAACCCCCATTTCATACTTTATCATATTACATTAAACGAGTGCGTGTTTGAGTATCAGCCCGCAGCCTCGTGTACTGACTGGCCTTGAGCGACAAGAGGCCCCTAGAATCGCAGATTAAACAAACAAAATCGCTCGAAAACACCGCCGGATAAATCATTATTTTTTTCTGGTGAAGCCGTGCCCGCCAAGCGAGTTGGTTAATCGCGAATGTTGGTACAGAGTGACCCATAGGGAGCGAGGGTTGTTGGTGTGAGGTAAGCGGGTCCATAAGCAGACGAAACCCGCTTTTGGTGAATATGGTAGTTCATATAGAGAACAGTCAATAATACAATGGCGCGGCGTTGTGTTTTTGTCGTCACTTATCGGTGCTGAAATCTTGCGGGGTGACGTTTTGGGCGAACTGAAATTGCTTGGATCTGGGTGGCCCACCGGGCGAAGACCGTGCCGACGACTCAGGCCGATAGGAATCTGGGAAGTTGTACTCGGAATTCGCAAGGTTGCTCGGCAGATTGCTTGTGAAGAAACCAGTATATGTTGGCCCAACCGAAGGCGGAAAGGATGGTGTCGGGGGTTGGCTAGCCACATAGCCAGGCATTTGCGGCGCCATGGAGAATTCAAGCTCCGACCCTCCGTGACTGCAGAGACTGGGTGTCGGCAGAGGCTCATCGTGTGGCACGTAATTCCATGCTTGGTCAGCCGAACTCGGATAGTACGAGTCTTGGAAGCCAATAGGCAGACCGGGAGTACCGGGCGGAGTCTTGATGGTGGGTTCGGTTTTGTACATAGGAAGGCCATTGATGCTTCCCATAGATCCATACGTGAAGCCGTGTTCCTCGTCTGAAGATGCATTTGTGGCGACGGTATTCTCTCGCTGGTCCTGGCCGCCCATTCCGTCCGAAGCCAATGGAGGAGACATAGCGCTATTTAACGAGGCCATCATGGGGGAGTGTGCGCCATGAAGGGACTGGTAGAGCACCTCCTTGTTTCGGTCTAGGCTGAACGGCGACCTTGGACCTCCAGCTAGCATAGCCTTCTGAACCCGTCCAGATAAGCTCCCGGTCGCAGAGGAGATTCGCCTGAGCGGGCTCGCCGTATCTGCTCTCCGGGGTGCGTCGAAGGCGGTTTTCGGTCCGGGACAGTGTGAAGCACTTCGCAACGACGTAAGACCAAGCGGGGCAGGGCGTCGCATGTTCCTGCGGCTTGCAATGTCGGCGGATGGAGGTGGAGACTTGAATCTCATTTGCGATACCGACGGGGGAGAATCAGGAATTGCGGAGGGTGAAAGGTTTTCCTCTTTGATTACATCCTCGGTGAGCTCCTGGTGGGATGGCGACTCATGTTCGTTACTCCTTGCCGCATTTTCTGCTATCAACTCAGAGGGAAACTGTGGGAGTGGCTGAGATGAAAAATAGTCTCTGTCCGGAAATGAATGGAATGGGCCCGAATCCCGAGGGATTCCAGCGTGAGAGGGTACATCGTCGTAGCAGGGCTCCCGAAAGCTTGCCATGTCTATTGGCTCCGATAGTCCATAGGCGTATGATGACGGGCCACGGAACTCTGATTGGTGCGGTGTCAGAGTGAAGGAGCTGGAGGATATGGTGGCCGGCGGGGCGAGTTGTGGAAGACCGTGAGCGTGAAGGGGATGCGGGCTCGACGGCTCATAGTCAATATGAACAAAACCGTCGCTGTCGGAACTTGTTGGGGTACCATTGCCTCCGGCGATTGGAGGGAGGGTCGGGTGGTCAACCGGGTCGCAAAAGCTGTGGGAGTGGCAGTCGAGATCTGCATCGCCAGTGCCAGTGTCGTCGTCTTCTTCGTCGTCCTCTTCGTCGTCCTCTCCAAAAGTGGCAGTCGACAGGCCTAGAGGTTGATGGTGATTGCTCAGTCCGTAGAACTCGCTGATGGTGCCTTGCCCCTGATCATCCGATGACTTGGTTTCCGAGGCGGCTCTTTCTCTAGCCTGTTGAGCCTCGAACTCTGCCGTCTTCTTCATTTGCTTCTCCTTTGCACGCCGGTTCTGGAACCAATTCTACCATGACACGTTAGAACCGCGAACATTCATCGAGTCCGTTCAGAACGCACATTTATCCTGGGCACCTCGACGCCCATCTGTTCGGCTAGCTCACGCTTGGTGCTGCTGTTTGGCTTCGGGTTCTTCAAAAACTCCCTCTCTAGTAGTTCGACCTCGTCCTTTGCCAGCCTCGGTTTTGGCTCTGTCTGCTTCGAGGCATGCATATTCCCTTGGCCAATCATGGTCACCGCTGTTCGTTGTTGGTGTTGTTGGTAGAATGCTATCAAGTGGTGGTTCCAGTACGGATATTGCTGGGGGTGTTGTTGTCCATGTTGCTGATCTCCGTAAGTCTGGATGGGAAGGCTGGAATATGGGCGGCGATAGGGGTCCATCATCTCCATGTCCATATTGATGTCCGATACGGTTCCCACGGGGGGAACGGTTGGGCCAAGCTGGCAAGAGGAAACAGGCGAGACTGCAACAGGCGTGACAGGAGCTCCAGGAGTCGATACCAACCAAGCAAGATATTGGGGCCCTCGGTCGCTTGGGCGAGACGAGGCAACGCCTCTAGAAAAGCCGAGTTGTGCGTGGTAGTTCCAGGTAAAGAGTGACTGAGGATTGAGACGAGCGAGGCGAGGGGAGCTTCCCAGTTGATATGGTAGGGAGCCTGATCAATAAACTGGGGCCAGGAGGGGGAGAGCTTGGGAGGTGGGCACTGCTTGTGGGAAGGCGCTGTTCAACCGGTTTAAGAGATAATGAGGGGTCTGAAGCCACCGGAGGAAACAGAGACGGAAAAGGGAGGGGCGAGACACAACTTGTGTAAACAGGGTTTGTCTTGTCTCTCTTTCCCTGGGGAATCTCGTCACGGCATGGACCAGTTCGACGGTGCCCACGGAGAGCAAATCACGACAAGACAGGGCAAGAGGGCAGGCAGCCGCGGGAGGGGGTGTTGGAACAGAAGTAGTACTCAGTTCTTCCGGACCCTGTGCTTTGCATACGGGTATCCTCTGGAGGAGTCCTGGACATTCCGTGGAGCGGGCTTCTTTGCCGCAAGGGCGAGGTGGTGGTGGTGGAGGTGGAAGCCCTAGAGCCTAGAGCCCAGAGCCCAGCATCGGTCCAGAGCTCAGAGGAGCCAGCCAGCAGCAGTGATGGTGTGGTTCGGTCTGCACGCGGTAGGCGCTGGGACGGCGGCGGGTGGGATGGGCAGGGGTGGGAAGACTACTATGTAGGGGCCGGGGCTTGGGGGAGGACATGGGCAAAAGTGCCTGTGCGTGTGAGAGAGGCGAGAGACCCTCGACAGGGGTTGAGTGTGGGACATGTCGTCGTCGACGACGCGCAGAACCTCCAAGTACCGCTTCTGACACGGGTACCGAAGTACCTCTGGAGACTTTCTCAACCTTGGGTGGACAAGAGAACCGCGAGGGTGGGGACCGAGGTGGAAGCTAGCGCACAGCAGACCGACTGGCGCCCCGGGGCATTTTTCTGACCAGCGTCCAGCACGGGGAGGGGGAGGGGAGGCTGCGGCGGACAGACAGTGTGCAGAGGCTGGGAGCTGGCGCTGGGGGCTGTCGGTACGCCTTGGGACGGGGAATCCCACCCTGTCGGGGCCCACAGCTCGATGCCAGGCCCAGGGGTAGGCGCAGCGGTGCAGCTCGCACAACCTAACCTTGGGCCCTTGGGGTTCCCAGGAAGCGTGGAAGAGAGGGAAGACCGACAACGGCAAGGGACGGGGCCCCGCTAGTGACGGACGGTTGTATCCCTGGCCGCCCTGCTCGAAGACTCGACAGGTGCAGACGGTCGGCCACTAGCACCCCAGACCCTGCCCGACGGTGGACCTGACTGACGCCCGTCCAGGACACAGGGCACCAGGGCACGGGGCACAGGGGACCCGAGCACGAGCTGAGATGCAATGCAGCGCAAAACCAGACGACAACGCAACCAACGCGGTCTTTGGGCTGACGAGAATGCCCCGGCTGCGCTGCAAGCTGGCTGAGAGCTGCAGAGCGGAGACGGAGAGAGCCTTGCGGCATCTTGAGCATCAAGATCAAGACACTCGAGCCTCGATCCTCGAGCCTCGATCCTCGAGCCTCGATGCCCGACCCCGGTGAGAATGAAGTGGCCACCAAGGCGAGTAGGTAGGTAGGTAGGTATGGAACGGTCGGAAGACGGAATCGGAGCCGACGTAGGAAAGGCGTTTGAAAGTGCCCCAAGGCGCGCGCGCACGCACACGGGAGGAGGGGGGGGCGCGAGGCTTCGAGCTCGTCTTGAAGCCGGGCGGCACCGTGCCGCGGCGCCAGCAGGAAATGAATCCCTACCTACCGTGCTCCGTACCTACGGAGTACTGTTTATGCATACAGTACTGTATGTACATAGTATAATACAAAAGGTGCCAACATACCGAAGTTGGTCAAATTCGATCGATGGTGCTATCGAGACATGGGCGTGACGACCTGAGGCAGCACTTGCCAATCGCGACGCAATAATGGTTACTTGCTCTGCTGCTGGTGGCCGTGAATCCGTGATAATATCAATTCGGCGGCGGCTTGATCTTCAACAGGGACCAACTACTGAGACCAGCCGCCCTCGCATCGGCACATATCATGCCAGAGCGCCGTCCAGCTTTGGTAATCAATTCCATCGCATCCAGCGGGCGGGACCATTGCACCAGAGGACGACAATAGGACCAGAGAATCGCGAGCGGGATTGGATGGTGTGTGCCGACAACGGATCCAGGCTGGGTTTGACCGAATGCTTCCTTTCCTCTCCTGCCGTCATCGAGGGAGGGCAATGGAAAGCGAGAATGGAACCCGCCGACGACGAGAAGGTGGAGAAATACTGTGCTGTAAACGTGGAGTGCCACTAATTCCTCGCACTGTCTCTATGCTCCATTGTCCACCGTCTCGCCACCGTTCCCGTGTCCTGTTGACACTGTCAAAGACTCAAGCGTTCCTGGGGAAGGGCCGCCAACTCAAAAGCCTCTGCCCCTTTTGGATACAAACGTTGCCATACGTAGACTCTCCTCCAGTGCTCCACACCAAGCACAGAGCGCACCTTCCACCCAACGCCCCGTGCCGTTTTGTGCCGTAAGACCTCACATGTACGGAGTACAGGTGGACTGAGTTCACAGCATAGTAATTCGAGTGTAGGTTGCCCTCAATTATAATCGACACCCTCTCACTCAGTGCTCGAGACGCGTATGTAGGTAGGGACTGTGTGTAAGCAATACCTCCCACACTTCATATCGTAAGGTCGTCTTCCACTCTCTCATACAGTTCTACTGCACCGCAATACTGTGCTTTCCCGTTTCCAGTGAACCCGGGAGATCAAGAGGCGAGAGACAGCGAGAGAAGGATTCGCAGGAGCAAGGTAACAAGACGCAGAGCTGGCTGGCTACGACTGGATGCCCACCACCCGCGTCTGCGAGTGGGCATAAGCGAACAGTCAAACCAGCCCTTCGGTGCCGAGATTCTACAACCAGACCCCATTGTCGAGCTGCACCACCTTATTTAACGACCGTCTCCGTCTTGCAGGTCAATAGCTTGCTTGGTACCCAGTAGGACTACTTGAACAAGGTACCCGTATGTTATGTACTAGTATGGGCGTATCTTACGGAGTAGCAGGAGCTCCATTGGCTTTCTTCGTCGAGGGATCGACACTGGAGTCTGAAGTTGACGGCACGTCGATGGCAAGCATCTGATATCTCAGGAGATGGGTACAGTATCGGACTGACGTGATTTTCCGCCACTACCTTACCTTATTAAGTCGGGGAGATACTTACCTCAAGCAAGGCAGGGTCGAGCACTGTGCATATGTAGGCTTTGCCTTCTTACGTGTTTTAAGAACCTAAGCTACCAACTAACAGTATAAAACGTAGGACTGTTGCGCCATAGATTTCACCCCGTAGTTGGTATTTTGTCAGGCCCGTGAGCTTCATCCTTAATAGGCCGGTTAGCGCCGCCCGGTAACGGCGGGGAAAGGCCAACCCAGGTTCTAGCAAGACCGGACGTTTTTATAGCACTTGAACGTTGTTTGCCTTTGCTTCTTTATTCAGACTCCCGAGAGACCGAGACTCGCCTGATTTAGATGCAGCATGCAAGTATGATGCTAAATCTGGCGATTTCAGCATTCCAAAGGGGCCTGGATTCTTACCAGAACACCTATCTCGGCCTCGCCTAACCTATTTTTTTCTTCTTATTTCCTCGATCCTCGAAGCTGCCAACCAAGAACAGGGGCCCCCCAACAGCCAGAGAAGCCCAAATTCAAAGACTGCTTCGATATGTATGCCAAGCCTGCACTAGAAGCCTCATTGGCCTTTTGGCTGTCAGCTGCGAGCCCTGGCTGGCCGAACGACGCCAAGGGCGCATCATGCAGGGTGGTCTCTGGGCGCTACACCAGGACCGGATGCTATCCCACGATGGACAGACCATTTACGCCTTCAAGCCCATCGCAATTCAGTTAGTCCAACGTTTTAAACGTTTACCTCACGGTGAATGCGCAATATTCTTAAGGGCTAGGGAATAATGGTAGGTAATAACAGACACGCCGAAGTCAAAGCCTGATGCCTAACTGCGAGTTATATTCCGTCTCGGCGGCTTTTTCATGTGTTTTTTTGTTTTCCCTTTTGTTATGGCAAATGTGTTTATTCCTGCCGGGGTGCAGGACGGGGTCGTGGGGCATGAACAGCCCGCAGCTCGCTCCTCGTCCCAATTTGTCTCTGAGGCATGGAAATGGAAGCAGTCTCCCCCGGTTCCTGGGCTCCTGTGTGCCATCCCCCATTCGCGTGGCTCCCATGCTGTGGGCCCTTTCGCTTACCCTGCCTCCTGATTCGCACAAGCACACCTGGCCCGCCTGTGCACCTCGGGGTCCTCCTTGGACCTGGATGCCCACCCTGTCTGTCGTCTTCAATCCGAAAGTCGTCTGATGCACTCACTTCCCACTGACGTGAGCAACTGTCATCGCGACGCAGCACCAGCAAAAGTTTCCGCGTTGGTGCCGCATCCATCCATCCATCCATCCATCCCGCGAATCGCACTGCAACACCGCAAGAACGGAGTGCTCCCAAATCTCAGGGCGTCCGTCCTTGGATCCTGATGACGCACGGAAGAGGCAGAAAGTTGGCGACGCGAGTCGATGCAGGCATTGGAAGAGGAAAAGAAAAGACTGCCTTCTGTGCTGACGGATTCCGTTCACAGCCCCTAATGCTGCCTTTTCCAGCACATGAGTAAATGTTCATGCGGCGAGCCTCAAAAGCCGCACAAAATAAGACTCCCAACACGAACGCTTAAGAGGAGAGCGTTGGTCGACGTGCGTCTTACTCTGCAGGCAGGAAAGCAAAGGGCACCTAGGCACCAAAGTCTGGTGCCCCCCGCGTCTCTCGAATGTCCTCGTTTGCTCGTTGACGTCTTGTGAAGATGAAATGTGGTTGCACACACAAAAAGCAGCAGAGGGACACACGCACAGTGTGACACGGGAGTCGCATGGACGGACTGATTCTATTTCTGGAGCTACTGTATCCCAATTGCACAGCAAGTGGGGTCCAACTCTTGATGGACGGCTTTCCATTGGGGAACCACGCAGAATGAGTAGCATTGGGTCCCGTCCGCCGCGAGTGTCACCAGTACTGAGGTACAGTGGTGTGCGAGAGAGTGAGAGAAGAGAGAAAGAGAGAGAGAGGGAGAGAGAGAGAGAGAAATGAATAGAGCGAGGAAAAAGACAAAGAGCTGTGCGCAGAAAACATGCACGAATCGATGGGCGCACTGAAATCTGAAACAAATAGCTGGAGAACCCGGCAAAGAGCCGGAGGGGCGCAAACAGCCGATTCCCTGCCGGCGCGGACAGAAAAGATCGACAATCGCGGGGCGAGGCTCGGCGCGCGGAGAGGCACCACCAGAGACAAGCATACCGTAATAAGCGGGCGTGTTCAATTCCGTCCGCCCTGCCCTGTTTTGTGGCTTGCGGGCAGCTTTTTGTTTGGCTACTACTTCCAGCTGGACTAAACGTTGGGTCAGGTCTCGCAGGTTCGAGACCCAAAGCACCAAAATCCGAACCGCTCCCATCAAAAAAGATTTTCTTAAGATGTGCAATATAGGCCCAGCCAGAGAGTGGTGCACCGTGACATCGGACCTAGGTTTGCTGAACTTGGCACCCTGCCAACAATGGGGCCCGGCTTCCCGCTGGACATCCCTCCTCTCCTCTGGGCGGGATGTGAGCACAAGCCCCAGGCCGATGCCCCGGCGCATTGTCACCGGGAAGGGGGGAGATAAAAATTGGAAGGGGAGAGCCCGGAAGCCATCCGGATGGCGAAGGATAGAATACATAGTAGAATCTGCTGCATCACATGTCGACATGTTTCTCTCCAAACCCCAATTCCTGTCAGCTACGTATCATAGAAACATGTCTCGCGGAGGGCCGTTTTTTTGGCCGCTTGGCTCGCAGCTGAGCGGCTTGACCTAGCCGGAGAAGTGAGGCGCGAGGCGGGGTTGGACGGGGACTAAGTTAAGCTTCATCCGATTGCTGATCACTCGCGCCGGGCCGTTGGGCTGATCGTTATTTTCCGAATAAGTTAATAACCAAGTCCTCGAACGCTGCAATTGAGAGGAATGACATTACAACTATGCAACCAGAGTATGCCGTGATTGCCTTTGCAGAATAGGACACTGGAAATGCTGGACAAGCAGGCACCTGGAGATCGGCTCTGTCGCCAACGGACACACGAGATCACATTCATTGCATGTACGGCACAAGCCCAGCGGCCGATCTGCGGTGAGTGAAGCAGCAAACCGGACACGTCTGTTAGGTCCAAGACTGTCTGGACACGGAATTGACGATTAATAAAAAGAACAACGAGGCTCTGCTCACACGGCCGTCGGGGTGGTGATACGGCAACTCAACTCAACTCAACTCGTCGAGGCCAGGCAAACCGCGAAATATCGAGCTGGGGCCTGCAAAGACAGAACCGTGCCTTTCCCCGGGACTTGGCTCAGTTCTGCCATGTCATTGGAGCATGTTACGAGGCGGCAGTGGGGTGTTGGTTTTTGTTGGGCAGACGGGAAAGCACTGTGAGGAGCGGGGCCAGCGGCAGCGGCAGCGGCGCTAGGTATCTGTGTCTTGCTTGTGGACGGTTCGGCACAGAGAAATCTCTCGACTTCACTTGTTTTGGTTGTGGCACATATGGATATCTTGCCTGCCATTCAGGTGGGCGAGGGAATCCCAGCCAGGAATCCCGTGCTGTAATCAGCACGCTAATGGATACTCCGTAATCCGAAGGGCAACGGCAAAACTCTGTACATACGGCTGTCCGTTCAACTCCGCCTACCCACGACTGACGCCCTTGCTCGTCTTCGGAAGGTGGAGGAGAGGAACCTGGATTTTCTCGCCCGAAAAGGACATAAAAACACCAAGAACACGAAATCCAATCCGTGGCGGGCGCGGGCACAAACAATACTCACAGGAGCTTCTACCGACTCGGATCAAACAGCAACGGTGTGCGTCGGGCTGGACATGGATCCCAGGTCATGGCGACAGTTATCGGTACAACCGATTCAACATGACGTACTGTACAGTACGGCGTCTCTTCCGCCCTGGCGACCCGAACAGATAGGGCCGCGGTGCGGAGCTGAGGGACTGGGAGTCCCGAGTGCTACCTCGCTCGTGATGGGGTCCTGCCTTGCCCGTTGGTTGTGGTGTCTTGATACGGCAACCAGCTCGCGACCTCTCACAAATGAGAGCGAGCTCCAGGACAGCGATAGCCATCGCTTGTCTTTGGTCTAATTCTCTTGGGATTTTTTATCGGCTGGCATATCATATTGTGTCGGGAGGGGACGGCGTCTCGCATTGCAAGTGGGAAAAAGCAACAACAACTGGATTCCGGAGTACGACGACAAAAGATTGGCTCGCGGCTGCCCTATAACATAACTTGGCGCGCGCGCACACTCGATATCCCATATCCCATACTACGTAAGTATTTCAGGCGGCACGGTCTTCAATACGAGCCGGTGCAGCGTTTTCTTGCCGCCCTCTGCAAAACAAAGGACAAAAACGGCGCTGCCCGATTAAGATGACTTTATGCCTGGGTGGAGCACGTCTAAGGGGCGGGAGATTGGGGATCATATTCTGGCTCGGGCGCGGCCAGCCGGCCACGTGTTTCTGGAAGGGGACCCCTTGCCAAAAAGTGTTCTCCCCTCTGGGCCCTTGCACGATAAACACTTTTACCCTCTTTCGCCTGCTCCACAGTGTGTGCCTTGTATGTACCCGCAATGATGGCGGTACCTGGGGGTACTTTGCCACGTCCCCCACATGAAAAGAACCCCTGCAACCCTGGCACCATGTATTGCGCCCTCGCATCAAGCTTGCACAGATCTCTTACGGTCGGTCGGTGCGTGGTGCGGTTCCGCGAGAACCCTCCAGTCCCAAGCCTCAGGCATCACGCAGTGCCTGCTTGTTTGCCTCAACGACAACACCACCACGAAGCGCCAGAATTTCACGGCGTCTCAATGTCGTGGACATTCACGGGGCCGCCATCCCGCCGCCAGCTCCGTTCCCTCCCGCACCTCCTGGCCCGCCACCATCAATCGAGCCCCAGCTAGCTTGCCGTCCCTCTCGGGGCAAAAGTGCCAGGCAATCCCGGCGTGGGGGAAAGGAGGGGGAGGGGAGGGTGAGCAATCTAATATTCAATTTATGACGAGTCCGGCGGTCCCGGTTTTCATGGTCCTGTTGCTTGAGCCTCAATGGAGACAAACGACGTCTGTTGGCGGAATTCCCTGAACTCGGAACAACAGGACCTGCGGAGTTGCGGGCAGTGAAGTGTTGTGTCCGATCTCTTCTTGTCGCCAAAACCCCTTCTCGGAGACGTGATTTCGTCCCATGTAACATGAAATAACACGCCTCACTGCACGTGAAGGATATGTATGTTGAAGGAGGCTTGGCTGCAACATCGAAAGCACTGGCCGTCTGGTTTATCTTTTCTCTGAAAGAAAAGCCCGCCCGGCTTTAGGTTCCTGCAGGAAGGACCAGAGACAGATCTGCCAATCTCTTCAAAGCAAACACACACTGGGTTGCAGAAGTGGCGGGCGCAACGACTGGCCCATGGCTTTTCTTGCGCAACGCCACTTAGACCAAGCACACGGGATCAGCAGTCTTTCTCACCAGTTGCCTCCCTGACAGGCGCTATGAGCTGCAGGTACGGCGCCCATGTCTGCACTATGGTGAGCCTCAGGGGCTGCTCTGAATTACAAGTTCTAGTTCCGTTATCTACGGGAACCCATCTTATTTAGAAGGACCCTTTTGGGAGGGTTCCCGCGGGTTTGTTGACCCTATTCTTGTCGAGTTTGGACGACACTGGTTTTCCGACAACCACACAACTGAACCTACCCCTGCCAGCTAAGTCGGTCATTAATCATCCGGGGACCAAAAATGCAGGAACCAGTGTTCTGGCGTTACGCATGGTCGCCGACCACTTTATGCTGTCAGGAGGCGCATGTCGTCTCCCGCAACACACCTCGTACTTACTTGCCCCACAATACAAATCCGCATTCTGGTTCCCCATCAAGTCCACCGCCGGTCTCACGGAGGACAGGCGGCCGTGGAAACCCGGGACCTTGCAAAACCTCGCCGCCGGTGGCCGCCCCGGCTCTGTCTGTTTCTCGATTTCCCTTCCATTTTCCCCTTCCAAAGACGGCCGAGCTTCCTCGTCGCGGCCTGGTGGACTATTAGTGCCTCCAGTTTCCGGACGCGTCGTGGGGAGATTGTCGCCTTCATGGTCAGCTGAAAGCTTGTTGTTTGCTCATTCTTTCCGTATCAGTGGGTTGGGTTGGGTGCCTGCGGGTGTGCCCTCGGAATTTTATTTGTCGGCTGTTGTGCGAGGACCAGATAATCTCTGTTTTCTCAGCTGTCTCACCTCCCATTGGGATGACTCTTCGGAGATATCTGCTCGCACCGAAAGAGGGTCATATTTCGTGATTACGAACCTATTCATTTTACCGGTTCCGTCATTTCACATGTCAGTCAAACTGGTCAGTCAGTTCTCGGAAAGGCAGAGCGAAATTGCACATCTGCTGGACCCCCACTTCCCTTCTTCTTCCCTTCGCGGAATCCCCCCCTCTGCGCCTGCGTCTGCGTCTGGGGAGAGGAAGATACTTGGTGGTATTCTCGTCAATGAAGAGCGAAGATCCCCCACCTGCCCGGCTTCCCCAGGGCGGGTGATCAGCAAAGATCCATGTGCTGTGCTTGCCGGTCGTGAACATCCCTCTCCTTTGCCCCAGACAAACGATAATGCCCCCCCGGCCGTTGACGTCGGACTATGATGCTGCTTTGCCACCTCACCGCTTCGCTTGTAGACATCTATACGTCGGACCTTAGACATAGAAACAGGGACCTAACGCAGGTCAGATCTCTGTCTTTTTTTTTCTTTTGTCCGGGGCTCGTCTGCCAAGAGTCGAGACTCTCTCTCTCCACGGATCAATCCGTACGCGCGGAGCCTGACCCCGATATAGCCGGTCAGCTTTGCTACCTAGTAAGATATGTATGCGGAAATGATGCAATACGAAATCTGTGCCGCACGGCAGGTAGCCTGCGTGTCAAGTCTAGACTTCGATAAAGTCGGCATGGCACGAGTGTCGGCATTTTCCGCCGGTCCAGAAGGTTGCGCTTCTCAGCCGTATACGGATGGGTGGTAAAGGCCATTACAGCTGAACCCTGGGCAGGTGTGTGTGGTGTCGTGGTGTGTTCAAGTGTTGCCTGCCCATTCATTCATGTCACACACATGCTCCGCCCGTATGTGCAGAACTGAGAGCCTGGCCAAGAGAGCGCCGAGCGTAGATACATGGACCGGTCCCGGCTCATCTAGTCTAGATCTCAACTGCGAACGACCCCCGGACAGACGTAAATGGGGGAAATACAAGCGATGGATGGCACTTGGCCGGAAGCACGGCACTCGTCCCTGTGAAGCCCCCGTCCCTCCCTGGCGATAGACTAGGAAGAGAGAGAGAGAGAGGAACGGAGGCACAGGCAATCTCGCATTTGCATCTCGGGACTCACACACGACGGCGTTGACCACACTTGGCAAGACAAGGTCTCTTCTAGGTAAACCCGCAAAGCTCTTGTTGGCCACACCATGTCACAAATGAACGCCACCAACTTTTGCCGTTGCACACTCACGATGGCAAGGCAAAATTAGAACATTTTCTGTCTCTGATGACGAGTTCCTTTTTGTGGGCTTGTCTTTCTTCTCTTTCCATTTTCTTTCTCGCCTCGTCACTGTGGTCGGGTCCGGCCATCAGGATTGGCACTTATACGCAGGCGAGGCATCCCTGGGAGCGTCAGTCCGCGACGATTTGTGCAATACAACTCGAGATGGTAATCTATTTTTTTTTTACACGATGCTAGTGAGATTGAGAGACAGCCAACAAACACTGAACCAGCGAGCCTCCCCTACCCCGAGGTGGGAGGCCTGTGTTCCTGCCCGGGCTGGGCCTCACATCAGTGATGCATGCCCTTACTCACAAACAACCACAACCGTCGACCCATCATCTCACTGCGTAACTTGGCAAAATTAATTTCGAAAAAAAAAGCCTAAGCTCACGTGCTTTTGGTCACCAACGCGTTGCTAATCTCCAGAGTGACCTTGGAGGAGTCCCCGCTGGTGCCCACCAACCTCACCGATGCCAGATCCTTGACGACCCAGTCGGGCCCGGCGCTCAGGACCTCGTCGGCCGTATGGCTCGTCACAACAGCCAGGACCTTGCAGCCGGCGTCTTTCCCGGCGCGGATGCCGGCGGGGCTGTCCTCGAGCACAAGCACCTGCTTGGCGGGGCCGGCGAGCCCGAGCCGTTCGCGGCCGAGCGCGTAGCAGGCCGGGTCGGGCTTGCCGTCAGTGACGGACTCGGCCGTGACTAGGTGCTCCGGGGCGGGTAGCTTCAGCACGCCGAGCCAGCCCGTGACGAGCGGCACGGTGCCCGACGTCACGATGGCCCACGGCGCGTCGCGCGCGATCAGCCCCTGCAGGAGGTCGCGAGCCCCCGGAATCTCGACGGCGTCGGCCCCGTGGAACTTGGGTAGGAGACCTTCCATGTGCTTCACGTCTGCAAAGTCATGGCCCAGCAGCGTTGTGCGTCAGTGCGTGCGCGTTGTGTGGGTGTGGGTGTATGTGTGTGGGTAGGTGCACAGAGAGAGAGAGAGAGAGAGGGAGTTATTGGTGGAATAAGTGGCCAGTGCCACTGTGGATTGAATGAAAAAGAGGCTCACATTCCCAGTTTGCCTTTTCGGGAGCGAGGATCCGGAGTATGTCGATGCTTCTTCGCCCGTGCGATGTCCTGGTGGCGGAGGTTATTGAAGTCAGTAACGTCCCTCCCTATATGTTTTCCATGTCTTTTCTTGGCATTTCTATATCCACTCGATTCATATCAATGTCTCCCCTCTCCTATCTCTCTCTCGGTACCTCACGGGAAGGGGAGACGGGTGAACAACACTAACAGCTTACTGTAGAATGACCTCGGGTGATACCCCTATTTCCTGGCCTACACTGATTTGTTGATCGGCGGGTTGACGTCAGTAAAGGGGGTTTCAGGAATGCCCAGCCATTGGGAGGGCTGGCACCAGGAACTGGCCTTACGTTTCCCAGTGCTTGACAACGGCAGCAGTTGAGTCGATGATGGTGCCGTCCATGTCGAACAGGAAGCCGTCAAAGCCGACCGACTCGGGCGGGGCGTCGAACGCTGCCGCGGCTGGAGACTCTACTGTGCTCCCCATGGCGGTTGGTTGACTGGCTGATCAGGTTCGTTCCTCACGGCGGATTTTCGAGGCCCAAAGGCGGGGTGCGTGTGCTTTTAGGGGGGTTTTTGGCCAAGACTGTCTTGCAAGGACGAAGCACAGCAGATTTGAGAGGGTTGAGGTGATTGTGTCCTCAAAAGGTTTGCAACGAAGTCAAGACGAAATGCCAACGTTTAAATACTTGGTAGGCAATGAGGAATTTATTGTACTATTATCCTTAGGACAATCGGAGCGGCGTCGGAACCTCTGTCAGCGGCCCGGTTTTAAGCCCCGACTAATTAGGCAGCTCCGCCTCCTGCTTGGAACTTGGAGACATGGAAACGGGGAGCCGCCGGCTTTTCGAGTTGCATTTCGGGTGTGGCCAAGACGAGACTAATCTCTGGGCCGGCATCTGGGGCGTGCGTTCCTTGCTCACCTCAACCTTTTCTTTGACTTACTCCATGTGCCTCAGCATAAAAAGAAGGAACCTGAAGTGTGCCGCACTCGACTCCACAGCGCTAAAAGACAAAGGCTCTAGAGCTGAGAATCCGTGTCGGCTGACGTTTGTGAATCGTGCCTTCTGCTGTGAATCATGCCTTCTACTGGGAGCTGCGCAAACTTTAGAAATGGCCTGATATGGTGGGGATGAGGTTGATTGCACTTTCCTCGTTCTCCCAGATTTGCGGCATCTCGAAATCGTATAACCCCCCCCCTCGGATCACATTTTCTTGTGCAAAATTTATTTCGCGGTTCTGCGTTCTCCCTTACAAATAGAAAACACTGAAGATTAGAAAATATTCTCGAATAGTCGCATGAGCACACCATTCAGCTGTATCGGGAGAACCAGGAGTGAGACCAAGCATCTTAAGACTTTTGACCCAAGAGTTATCTTTTGTCTACTCTAAGAGCGACTTCCACAGTTCGGATAGATCGATCACCAAAGTGATTCAAGGGATTATATCCATCCTTGGACCAAGTATAAACTAAGCGCCATTGATGCGTCTCTCAACCACCTTAACAGACAGAGACAATACAACTGTGATCTTGAAGCATGATGAATCCTACGGTAGTTCACTCACAAGCGTTTAGACTGAGGGGCTGCCCGTGAAGTGAGGGGCGAACAGGAGGCGAGGCGGGGCTAATAACGGTCCTTATCCGAGCGGTGACGCCTGGCACAAATTTTGTTTCCACCATAATTTTTCAGGATGTGCGGTGCGTAGAGACGAAGAGGACGAGGGAGGAGCCCAGAAGGAAAATCATACTTCAATTGACCGAGTCCATACCCAAGAACTAGCCGAAAATGGGTGGAATCAACAAGCCTGGAAGTATGCATCCGCCTCTCCTCGGCCAAAATTCCCTGGGACCTCTTGCTGACTCGCAATCAAAAATCCAGAGCCAAAGTCGAAGCGGACGCCCACCCGCCTGAGACACAAGATTGAGAAGGCGTCGGCCGCGAAACAGCGCAAGGTCAAGAAGGCGGCCAAGAAGAGCCCCGAATGGAAGAGCAAGCTGAAGAAGGACCCCGGCATCCCCAACCTATTCCCCTACAAGGAGAAGTTGCTGCAACAGATCGAGGAGGACCGCATACGGAGGAAAGAGGAGCAGCTCAAGCGCCGTGCCATCGCAAGAGGAACAACCGCTCAGGGGTCAGCCACTGACGGCGCCGACGACACCGCTGAGCCCGATGTCATGGACGACCTAGACGTCTCTGGCGACGATGACGACAACGGCGTAATGGACGGCGACGACGGGAGCGATGTCGACGAGTCAAACCCCCTCGCCGCCCTTGTCGCTAGCGCTAGGAAAGCCGCCGAGCAGTACGAGCGCGAGTTGCAGAGCGGCGACGAGATGGAGGACGACTACTCGGATAACGAGGACGAGGACGACGAGACCATGCACGGCGCTTCCGAGGTGCAGGGCGGCGCCTCGTCCCGCAAGGCCTACGACAAGGTCTTCAAGCAGGTGGTGGAGCAAGCTGATGTGATCCTCTACGTTCTCGATGCCCGGGACCCCGAAGGTACACGCTCGCGCGACGTCGAGCGTTCCGTCATGGCGGCTGCCGGCGGAGGCAAGCGGCTCATCCTCGTGCTCAACAAGGTTGACTTGATCCCCCGCCCAGTGCTGCGCGACTGGCTCAACCACCTCCGCCGCTACTTCCCTACCCTGCCGTTGCGGGCGTCCAACCCTGCCCCCAACGCCCAAACCTTCAACCACCGGGACATCACGGTCCAGAGCACGAGCGCGACTCTGTTCCGCTCGCTCAAGTCGTTTGCCGCCTCCAGGAATCTCAAGCGCGCCATCTCGGTCGGCGTCATCGGCTACCCCAATGTCGGCAAGTCGAGCGTTATCAACGCCCTCATGTCGCGCCTCAGCGGCAGCCGCAGCCAGCACAACGCCTGCCCCGCCGGCGCTGAGGCTGGTGTCACGACCTCGATCCGCGCCGTCAAGATCGACAGCAAGCTGACGTTGCTCGACTCCCCGGGCATTGTCTTCCCGTCGTCGGCTTCGGCCATGCCGGGGTTCGTGCCTAAGAACGCCACAGAGGCGCACGCCCACCTCGTGCTCCTGAACGCCGTGCCGCCCAAGCAGATTGACGACCCCGTCCCAGCCGTCAGCTTGCTGCTGAAGCGGCTGTCGGCGAACTCCGTCTTGATGGAGAAGATGATGAAGGTCTACGACCTCCCGGCGCTGAAGCTGAACTCTGAGAGCGGCGACTCCACCATGGACTTCTTGGTCCAGGTAGCGCGCAAGCGCGGTCGCCTCGGCCGCGGCGGTGTGCCCAACACCTTTGCTGCCGCCATGACTGTCGTGACCGACTGGAGAGACGGCCGCATCCAGGGCTGGAATACTGTCCCTGACGCGACATCTGCAAACAACTTGGCTGAAGATGATGCGATCCCCGACCAAAAGGAGATTGTTACGGAGTGGGCCAAGGAGTTCAAGCTCGATGGTCTCTGGGGCGATGCCGGTGGCGATGACGAAACAAAGGATGTCGAGATGGCTTAAGATGAGACGGATAAATTAGATACCTGGGCTCGTCCTTGTCACTTCAGTGTCTTGGTGTTTTCTTGGGTGGAATATGAATGCGGATCCGACCGTTATCATGGTATACATTGTATGTCTGGTCCGTTATGATCATTGTGGCTGCCTACCTAGCTACCACGTCTTTACTTTTTTTCTTGGGGGTTTTCTTCTTTTCTTCTTTTCTTTTCTTTGGGAAGAGGGCGTTATGGCGTCGAAAATACGAATGCATTGGAACGGCACGGCAGGACGTAGAAATACACAAAGTCTGTTGACGTTATGTTTAGTCTTTGCCTGCGTACCCACTACTTTGGTTCCCAGGCAGCTGTGTTATTACACAAAGAAAAGCAAACAAACTATGGGTAAGTAATGTCGCGTTCTGCCGTTATGGCTGTGAATCAGTTCGCGACTGCGTCTTCGGTAATGTAGTGTTGTCGTTATTTACAAACTGCTGTTTCAGGCACGGTGCTGTTCTACGCAATACCAGACAGACGACCGAGATGATCAAGATTAGATGCTGCTGCCCTCGTTGTTACGTGTTGGCCATGTGTTGCTGAATGGTGGTAATAGAGGGAGCTACAAGAACAGAGAAAAATGGGCACGAAAAACACATCCGATCAAATACTGCTCAATGGATCTCATTATTTTCTCGCGAGGCGGCAGGCTATCCTGCCCCCATACAGTTACTCATCATACCAAGCATGTCGAGCGTGTATTCGAGGCCTATCTACTTAGCCACTACGAGAGATGATGCCCTCGCCCAAGGCTACCATGGAAATCATGACATGGAGGCGACTAGCTCCACCGCACACACTTGTCTATTTATACGAGCTCCATCTTGACACCCCTCTTCCCTGTTGTCTCGTCCTTCTGGTCCGTGACCCTGACACGCACCTTCTGGAATAATTCGACCGTCACCTCTCTGCTGCCCGTCGTCTTGAGCGTGTACGACTCGGCGTCGTACGTGGCTTGGGGCTCCGTATCGGCCAAGTCCCGGAGGCGGATGAGGCTCTCAATGCCGAAGCGTGGCACCAGCACCACGAAGCCGTTGCTGAAAATCTTCATGACAAACCCGTCCTCCTCAGTGGCCTTGCCACGAAGGGCCTGGCCAACGTAGTAGGCGATGCTGGCACGGCCAGCCAGCTGCGCATTGCGATGACGCACGTTGATGTTCTTGCACACGGCCTCGAGTCGGCCACGGCTGCGCACGCTCGGATGAACGGCCTCGTAGTCGATGGCGGCCGCGAGCTGCCGATGGGCGACCAGATCGGCGTAGCGACGAATGGGGGACGTGAAATGGGTATATATCTCACTGGCCAGCCCATAGTGGCGGAACTCGGGGTAGGCTTGCGTGCCGGAGCAAAAGTACTCGGCCGACATCATGCAGCGGGTCGCCATGATCCGAACCAGAGTGTTGAAAAACGGGTCGCTATTGTCAACGCAGGCGTCGAGGCTGTCGGCAAGAGCCTTAGAAGACTCGACGCTCAGCTCGAGACCCTTCTTCACCTTGAGCTGATTCGACAGCTCGTCAAAGTTCGTCTTTGGCGGGGCGGCGTGCCGCCGCAAGATGGCCGTCTGTGGAAATGCGTCATAAATCTTGGCGGCAACGCTGGTGTTGGCGAGAAGCATAAACTCCTCAACTAATGACATGGTGTCGAGGTGTTCCTTGGTCTTGACGTCGATGGGGTCCGATGTTTCCGACTCCATCTGCACCTTGACCTCGGGCGACGAAAGACTCAAGGCGCCAGCGTCCATTCTCTTCTGCCTCAGCTTCCTGGACAAGGCAAGCAGGGTCCGGATGCTCCTGGTGAGGTCGTCCTGTTGCGACCCGTCGTCGACCCTGAGCTGTGCTTGCTCGTAACTGAATGCCTCGCGAGACTTGATGACCGACTTTGTAAATCTCGCGCCCACGATGTCGGCGTCCGGAGTCATTTCCCAGAGCACCGAAAACGCATAACGCTCAACATAAGGCTTGAGAGAGCACAGGTCGGTTCCTAAAAGCATGGGCAACATGTCGATGCGCTTATCCACCAGATAGACAGTCGTACCGCGGATGCTTGCCTCGTTATCCATCGCGTTATTAGGTTTCACAAAATGAGACACATCAGCGATGTGGACGCCGACCTCAATGTTGCCGTTTGGAAGCGGCCGCGAATGCAGTGCGTCGTCGATGTCCTGGCAGCCGATGGGATCGATACTGCAGATGAGGAGGTCTCGGAGATCTTCCCGGTCCTTCCACCCAGGGTCTTCTATGCTCGCTGGCACTTTCCAGTCGTGCCCTTCCTTGGGAAGGCAGTCCAAGACGGTCTTGGGGAATGGCCGATATTGGACATCATACTCCAGGAGAAGCGCTTCGGTCTCGGCGGCCTTGGTTTCTAGCTCGCCTAGCGACCGGACGAAGTGGCCTGAGGGATGGCGGGACCCACGGTCCCAGGCATCAATGGTAACAAGAATGCGTTTCCCGAGCAGCTCTGCAACCTGCCTTGTGCGTAGGCGGATCTTGGGAATCTTCTTGTCCATAGGGATGACGAAAACGCTGTCCTGTTTCCTCCCTTGCTGGCCCGACTGACTGACAGAGGACTGGTCGATATGACCCACGTATTGGCGCCAATTACGTTTAACCACGCCGACGATCTTTGCGGTAGGCTGAGCGTGACCTTCGGTGGTCTTGCTCTGCGTGCGCTTCACATCCTCTTGGAGGGCTTTGCGCTCCTTCTCAGACACAAAGCCTTCGTTTCCTTCGGCATCTGGGTTTTCGTTCTTGGTGACCGCCTCTTCCTCAATCACCTGGGAGGAGGGTTCCTTCCACTGGTCCTTGGGCAGCACTTCTACAACGACCAGGTCTCCGTCAACGGCACGGTTGATGTTCTCCCTGCCGAGGACTAGCAAGGCCTTGGGAAAAGCAGGGACTCGAATGGAGCCCTCAAGGTAGTTATACGGGGAAACGTTGAAGATACCCTGGTGAAGCAAGCCACTCTTGACCCCCGTCATCATCTTGGACATGGTGAAGTACTCGGGATAGAGGTTCTGCTCGCCAGGGCGCTTATCCTTGGCGGCGTCGCGGTCCTCTGTCTCGGGAATCAGGTCTAGGAGGCGGTCGCCATCCTTGAGCTGCTTGACGTACTCGGTCAGGGAGCAGGCGTGAAGGCCTTCGTCCCTTGCCTTGCGCAGGTTGTCGCGGTCGTTGCTCAGCATGACCACGGCGGGAATCTTCCTGGCCTTTGTCCGGGCTAGGTGCTGAGCATACCATGCGACAGCCTTGCGTACGGCGCGGTCGTTGCGATCGTTGACCGACTCGCCGTCGAGGCGGGCGACATGAGTCTCGAGGCGGAACTCGTTGAAGAAGACATAGAAGCGCTTGTCCTCGCTCTTGGTCAGGCCAATAAGGCGGTTGTATAGAGGCAACGAGCGGTTGCGCAGCTCCTCAAGAACGATCTGCAGGATAATGACGTCGTAAAAGGCCGAACTCTGCTCAAAGAGATCCATGGCGTTTAGGAGCGCATTGGTATCTGGCACGAGGTAGTGCCCTTGGGGAAAGACACTTGTGCCGGCTGGAGCATCGGAGAGCACAAAATGAATGGCTACATGGCGCGCAGACAGTAGTAGGCGAGCGTCAGTGGGATTGCGGCTGTGGTAGGCGATGTGGTGTTGCAGGGGAAAGTAGACAAACCTTGGCCAGCGGCGTCCTTTGGGGCTGTATTGAGGCAGCCATGGCAAAGCCTCGACGAGCACGGTATATCTTGGCGCAGATACACCTCGCGCACAATCTTCTGGACCTTGCCGCTCTTGGTTGACCGTACGTAGACTTTGCTCGAGATATTGGCAGCAAAGGGGTCCCCGTCGAACGACCGCTTGAGGCTTGCCATGTCGGCTTCTGCGGTGCTGTGCTCTGCGGTGCTGTGCTGGCGGCTGTTACCGGGCGGCGACTACGGGCAGTTAACAGGACTGCTCTGGCGTCTGATATTTGGATAGAAGTAGGCCGGTAAGTTGTGCGCTAGCGACTTTCTTAAACTGCTTTGGTTTAAATTGTAATTTTCTACTAGAATTTTTGTCGTGACTTTGCTTTCGGGAAGTCGCAAATGGAACGGAATCGCTGCTATCAAGCGCGGTGCGCTTACCCAGCCAATAGGATATCCGAAAGCGCTAAGCTCAAAGCCTATTGGCGGATAACCCTACAAATCTACGCACCGCTGGAGGACGTCCTCAGATCAAGCCGCCCGCTCGATGTGGAGTTGGGAATTTGAGATGGTGTGAGGTATTCCGGCCACCAGGTGAGGGCAAAGAACGGGTCCTCACAGGACAGTTAATCTACAGCGTACAGTTCAGGTAGGTAACTGTACATTCGTGGGAATCACCTCGATGGCATTTCTACTTTGGGTTGGGTATCACCACTCATAAGACTTGGCGGTGGATCGCATCGCAACTTGGCTACTCCGTACTTAGGTACGGAGTAGTGATCAGTCAACAGATTAGCCCCGCCCGCCGACTCAGTCAAACAACGGCTTTGGGCATGATTACATCCGCAATGGAGTTTGCCTATTTCCAATCAGATAAGTCGCAGGACAGCCAGCGGGCCATCATCGTCATCAGAAGCCGGCGACTTTACGAAGGGGCAATGGAATCAGACTCCGATGGGATCTCCGTAACTTGGCGACAAACACAGACACGCACGCGTCAAGCGCATTATTACTACCTGCGGACAGAACGCAGGTATTGCTGCACGGTTATCCGTAGCCAGGTAAAGATCACATAATTTACCCCCACCCCCACCCCCGACAATTTGGGATTTCGACTGTCGAGAGTTTATGGTTGCAGCTGTTGCAGCTTGTTCTATGCAGACGGCCAGCAAGGCATCATTTTGCTAATTGCGAATTAATACGCTGGCCTGTATCATATGATCTGCAGCATATTCAGCCGGCGTTTTTGCCAGATTGAAGAACCCTTGCTCGCTTCTGCGCAGTGAATCTCGGATCTGGGAGGGGCATGAGCGGTGGGGTAATTGGGCGCCGTGTTCAATGTTTTTGGTGTGGGATGAACATACGTAGGTGGCCAAAGCTTCAAAGCTCTTTTAATGAGAAACTTTCGACACGACCAAGATGCCCGGCCCGGCCAAAAATAGCAGATAAGATAAGTTGCCGAAACCAATCTGGGGTTTATCAGAATCTCTAAACTTCTACTTATCGCCCGGACCAAGGTGGGGATGGTTTCAACGTCGAGAAAGCCGAAAGTTTGGTCTAGTCTAGTTCTCGACGTCCTTGACGAACGCGGCCCTGTCAGACATGGAATATCAAAGACTCTCTGCATGGCGAACTTGGTCATCCAGATAAGCAGCGATTGGATGTTATGTAGTAGGATTTGCCAAGAGCCAAAACAGGTCTGATTACTATCTACTGTACTCATAATAAGCTATTACTGCTCAGTGAGCGAACTAAGACATATGGAACGAACCTATGAGCAAGTGCTAACAAAGAACCTAGTTAAAACTTTACAAACATACATACATGTGCAGCGTTAGCAGACTTTTTTTATCAATACAATGCTTTCGTATGCGCATTGCAGACCTAGTGCTATGTTGGCAGAGGGCACGACGGCGCTGCCGCCCCCAAACTAGAAGGACCCTATCTACCTCGGTGGCTATCAGCACGAAGGTAGGAAGCTACCGACAGATTCATTGCCGCTTTCGCCTGTTCACGCTTCTGATTCAGATGCAAGTCCGAGACCGAACCAGTGTGCGGAGCATGTCGTGTACCTCGACAGGCGATATGCAATGCAGGCAAAACATGAGACGCGGCTGACCATGAGCTCCTATCGACATGCTGCATATGGATTCCATGAAGCCCTGGATGACGAGAACACGACGTAAGGCCCCGGCTTTGGCCCGGGAGCCTAGGAGCGGAGTCGCGCCCGCACTCTAAATCAGGGTAAAATGCCGAGGGGGTAAGCCGCGCCCGCCTGTGAAGATGTTTGCCGTGCGCCTTAACACGGGCGAACCGGCTTCGCGCCCTTTGCTGTCCTGTCGCGGTTGGCAAAAAGATAGCAGCATTGAGTGAAGCCAGACCATTTCGGACCTGCGCTGCCCCGTAGATTAGCCAGATGGGGGCGCCTTTTCGTTTCCACACCTCTGGGGATGACCGCGCTGCTGCTGCGCGCACACGCAGGATGGATGCGGATGGTTCGGAAACATGCGAGGGAGGGAGGGTTGTGAGGGGATCCACGGATCTGGGCAGCAAAGTTATGCTAGCACCGGACTGGCACCGACTGGCACCGACTGCCGGAAGATACTACACGTGTAGTCTTAAGTTGAATTGTGTGTGGGCCGCGGAGATGGCTCGAGTTGAGGTGGTGTCAAGCAACGGATGACTTACATGAGGCCCCAGGCCCGCATATGGCTGTGTGGAGAGCAAAGGGTAGTGTGTGGTGTGTGTGTGTGGCCAGCGGGTGGCCAGCGGGCGGGTGCCAGTGCCAGTCGAGGTGGGGCAGAAAAGCTTCCACTCTTCGCAACAAGGAACTGGACTGGCAGTCATGGACAACTAACAAGGACACACAGCCCAGGTCACAGATGCACGAGCGGGAAGGGGCCTCCCGCGCAAGTGCTGCTGCAACGACCGCTGCAAAAGCAACAAAAATGAGAGTGCATCTCTAGTGTAGCCGTCGTTAATGGGTGCAACCGCCAGGCCGATCGTGGAGAAAATGGAGCAGCTGGCACAGTTTGACTGACAGGACACCAGTTCCTGTTGCCGCCCGTCGGCCATGCGGGAGGGTGCCTGGGGGGCCCTACGAGAAGGCCGCCGTGGGAACCTCCGGGGAGGGCCATTTCCGATTTGAGGTGATGTGTGGTTTGCTCGATAATCCGGGCCCAGATGGCAGCCCATCCTCTCTGATTTGGCGTATGTACGGATACATAAGTACTGTATGCAGGTGCTGGGCTGTTGAGAGGAACAAGAAAAATTGGCACCAAAAACGCCAGCTCTGTTCCCATCGATATTGCGCAGCCATGTAGCTGGGATCAACGGCGGCACAGCTCCCCTCCCCAAGGTACTTGTACCTCCTATAAGTTCAGTATGTGCATATACTCGGTTACGTACCTAGGCAGCCGCTGCGGAAGAAAGGCAACTTCACTAACGGCGGCCGGCGCACACTCGCTCCTGTATACGTTCGGACCGTGTGCCGTTGAGAGAGAGCCCGTTGCTGTCTGGAGGGGGGGAAATGAGGAGGAGTCGTGCGCCGCCGATAGGAAACCCCTCAGAGTTTTGCAATGCTCGCGAACGCGGCTTCTTCGCTCTCAACTCAACTCGTGGTCCATGATTTGCAGGACATGTCTGTGTGTCAGCCGGGGTGCCGCAATTGCAGCAGCCGCAGCCAATCGACGTGTGTGGATGCGCCGCCAAGTCGCATCGCAGCTAATCGCTTGCACCCCTGCCGCACCAACTTTTTGCCCCGGCCATCTTGGTCGGCTCCCCCCTCCCCTTCCATCAAGGCCAAGCTCCGAGTCACCCCTCCCCGCGCAACGCGTGCCTCCCCTCCCACACCACCTCGAGGCCCTTCTTGCTGCGTTCTCCCCCAGACTTCTGGAGCACTGCGGCAAATTGATTGCGCCTTGGGTTGTTCGGAATCCGTGAAACCACATGGGCGGCATGGTGTGGCGCCGCGAGCCGCTTGTCCTTTAGGTGTAGTCCAACTCTCAAATCTTTTAAGGTTAGATGGGCCTTGAATGACAGCGAGACCGACCAAATACTAGTCGAGGGCGGAGATGTGGAGGGGTGCGGGGGGGAGGGGGGGGGGTGCCGATTCAACACACAGACGGAAACAGGTGCATGAAGGGTGGCCGCCAAGATGGTGTCAAGGTGACCTGGAATATCTGTCGTCTGGCAAAGAGTCATCAACCATTGTGGCTTTTTTTTTTCTTTCTCGCGAGCGTTATCTGCTCACAAGCTGGCTCTGCTCTCTCTGGCTACTTCGCTCACGCAAGCCCGGTGTCGCGTCTCCGTCAGGGCCTCCCTTTCCCCATGCCATGCCATCCCCACCCCCCACCCCCAGCCAACTAGCCAAGCTGCTTGACCTGACGGCGAGGTAGTGTGTAATATCTCGCAGCTCTGATTCGTTGTTCGCGAAACGGACTAGAGACAATACGGGAGACGAGAAGCCGGTCCGAGTCGCGTATGTCAGACTGGTCTCTCCAGCAGTTCTTTGTACTCTTCGATGCACTAAACACTTAGCAGGTTTCAGCCGTGGCGCCATGTTGTCCATCGCTCCCCATCATATGTTTGTCCCTTAGCCAATCAACCAGCTATTGGCTTTGGACAATATTGACAGCTAGCGGTGATGGAGCTCGTGTCTTTCGAGCCCATGTTATTTCACCTGGGCTGAGGGGTTGGGGGATACCACGCGAGCTGTGTTCAGCCATTCCTGGCTTCTCAAAATGCGGCGAGCCAAACTGTCGTGGTCCCTCCATCGATGAGAATGACCATAGGCCCTAGCCAGGGAGGATGTCCGAAAGCCGCGTATTAGACCGAGGAGGACACATCTATTCCGCACATTAGATGGAGCTATGGCGCGTTGATTATCACGGTGGCTGAACTCTTGTGTTACCTTTGACCGTTTTCATGGCGTAATATCCAGAGGACTGTGACCATTCACGTGGTCGCTTTCTGCAGATAAGACAGGGGCGACAAAAGTGACGACAAAAACGTCAGCAGGCGCTGTCTGCTTTGATCTCGAGATAGAATACTATCTGTCGCGAGTCCGTGTCCTCTCCTGCCTGATAGAGGAGCCAGATCCGATCTTTTTTTCGACGTCGAAGCGACCAACAGCACAGGAAGACGCGGTTAAGTGTCAAAAATCGGCTGCAGGCTAACCTCATCCATCCATGCGATGGTCGGACTGGGCTTCTGGCCCGGGTATCGGAGGCGGCTGCCATTGGAGTCGGAGTTGGTTTGTTTTTGCCTGTCGGACTTTGGTTGGCAGCAAGCTTACGGATACTCGGTATTGATAATAATACGGAGAACTACGAGTACCTACCGTACCTAGTTGCGGGTTTTTAGACGACACCGAAACCTCGTCGCGAATGCATGAAAATCACAGAACATACCAGAAAGAGCTATGCTACTTAGTACACTTAGGGAGCAGAATTGGAGCGAGCTTGTCATCTGCATCACCTGGGCTGCAGCTCGAGACGTCGCTTCGGCCTTTCTTTCTGGGAACGTAGCATCCATCAACCCGCGTCGCGCGTCCAGGTTTTTCCTGTGCGCCCAGGTTTCGTTTCGTATTTTTGCGCGTGGCTCAAGGCCTGCAAGGCTGGTGCTGGTGGGACATTTGCCCCGCCATCTGACGGCCTGGGGGACACGAGAGAAGTGGGTTGGCGGGGCCGCCTCGGGGGGTGTTGGCGGGAAGCTCGGGGTGTGAAGCTATTGACGAACCTAGCCAGCCTGTGAAAAGAGGTCCATCAATTCGTCCTATCATTGGCACGCACGGCTCGTCTAGCCGCTGCAAGTCGCAAATCGCAAGCTCAAAAAGTCCCGCTCTCTGGGGCAGTGGGTTGGTCGGTCCAAGCCTCAGTCCGTGGGGCCACGCCCTTCAAGCCTCGATCAGAGCCGGCATTTGTTGCCCGTCCGTCGAAGGAATATTGAATCTACCACTAAGCTTGAACACGGGCCTGCAATCCTGATCTAAGAAGAGTATCAAGTCACAACTCGACGGCTGTGGTGGGCGGCACACTTCACTGATGCATGGCGGCCATTTATTGAATAAATAAGCGCGTTCCATCTTCTCAGTGTCGTACAAGCCGAACACCAAAGACAACGCCGGTATCCATGTCCTGAGAAAGACTCGTAGACACTGCGCCTCTGGAAGTCCCTGCAGGTGGATAGTATTTGACTGCTCAAGTCTTGTCTTTCTAGATTAAAAAAAATCCTCTCCACGCAGCGAGACAAGGTAGGCGAGTATCTTGGTATGTACCTGACGATTCAGCTGACGGCAGGATAAGTCGGATGGACCCATGGAAAGCGGAAGCGCCGCGTCAGTCTGATGCCAACTTGGCAGTTGTATACGTCTTCAGGCCCGGACAACTCGGTTCACAGAAGGTTGAGTTCCGCCGCGTCCGAGATTTTGAGCCTCTATCTCGTCAGCACGAAAGGGCCCGTCGCCCTGACGAACCTTTCAACACGAGCAGAAAAGATGTGCGTGCATGGGCGCCCAGACTTAGAAGAAGTAAGCGATACGTATAGTCGTGAAAGTGCGCAGTATTGCCCTCGTTGTCTGGACTAGACTTTGCACAGAACACTAGGCACCGAAGCATGTCTGGATAGGATGCATGGTTCCAAAGGCGCGAGTCCCAAGAGACTGTTCACAGCGAGGTGCATTTCAGCCTTTGAAGATCAAGCTTACGACCGACGTTCCACAGCTGCAGTCGATTCTGGTAGCAGGTCCGTTTTATTTGGCTTCGTATGTATTTCATACGTACGTGGGGCTTCCTTTCCACGGGATTTATCGCTCAGATTGTGCAGTTGCGTCGCTTGTGCCGTAGGTTGTACGACGTCAACTCCCAGCTTGCGCCGTCAGGCTGCCTACGTGAAACCCCTGCACAGCTTGGAGTTTTGATGGCACACAGTCATGGCACTAAGGTACGGATTATCCTCCGACGTGTAGATTCATAATCACCCGTCCTATCCGAAGTGAACTTGAAGTGCGCGGAGGTCGTCTCCGTTTGCGGAGTCTTTACTAATAAAGACCTCTGTTAGTGTCCGCCTTGACAACTGAGTTCTAGATAGTGGAGGCCCCCCAGGGCAAACCAGTGTCCCGCTCGTCATCTTCTGCATATACATCATGGTCAAGAAAATATGTTTTGCCCATGCGCGGGTGTGCACATCACGACGGGTTCCCGGGAAGGTACCTTAGTTACATGTGTCGGGGACTCTTGGAAACGATGCGCACAACTTTTCTTGTTCCCCACGCCGCTTTCTCCTTGGCCCGACTTCCAACAAGGCTATTCCGAGCTAGGCCAAGTCAGGAAATGGAGCCTCTCAAGCCTGCTTCGCCTCCTTTCCGCAGGCCGCACATGCCCGCACCTGCCCGCACGTAATCGCGCCCCTCCAACCCCCCCCCCCTCGTGATCCATGTTACCCTAGCGTGTGCTACCCTGGCGTGTGCCTAGCGTGACACTACACTACTGCGCCGAGCAAATCCGTTCAAATTTCGTGATTTTGATTCCTGACCATTATTGTCGTCGGCTTTTCTCTCGCCCCTCGTTCCGGCTGCTGGTGACGCGCGCTGGTGACAAAAAGGATGATAGGGATGGGAAAGGGTGATTCAGCGCCCATGGCGCCCGGTGGAGGCTGTACCGTAGGTAGGTAAAGGTATTTGCTGGTATCAACAACCTACCTGCAACCTCACAGGCTCACGGTTTGGAAGCAGACCTGGTGCGGGGGTAACGTGAAGAACATCTGCAGTGGTGCTGCCGAAGCACTTTGATGGATCACGCCTTACATACCCGTCGTACATAGCAGCTACCCACCTCTCCCCAGGCCCAGGAGCAGGGCGGCCGTCTCAAAAAACGGCAGACCCGTCAGCCAGGAAGCTCAAGCCGTTCCGCCCCCTCCACTCCCCTCCCTCCCTTCTCACAGGACGGACTGCAGCTACTATGTAGTGTTTTTAGGTGCCTAGCCCTGTCTGGACATGTATGTACTAACTGGGATGGCAACGCGGCAGACGGCCCTATATTGTACAGTAGAAGGAGCGGTTCCGTCGCAATGCCAAGTTCTGTCCGACAACAGCACAACCTCTGACATTTTGGTACTGAGTAGATCAGAACGAGTTACCTAGAACGTAAGGCGGCAAAAGAAAAGCAAAGCTGCAGCACAGAGGACGCACGCAGTAGTACGTAACAGCATAACGGGGCCGGCATCATCTCACGGATAATATCAGCGGAATTACCCCAACAAGACTAGTTCGGCCAAAGTCGCGTCGCCAACGAGCCCAAGAACCGTGCTATCATCTACTGCGTACTACACAAGTAAGGAGGTTCCCGTGGGGCCTGGGCGTTCCTTGTTGGCGGCGGCGGTCGGGGGCCTCGGGGCAGTCTCAACCTCAACCTCGAGCAAGATCATCAGCGTTAGGAGACAGTCATCTCCGTCCCGATCCTAAGGCCAAGCCAGGACCCGAGGAAAACAAGACCAGGGCAAGCGAAGCCAAACCAAGGGTACGCGCGCCCCTCAGCAGCAGCAGGGCAAGCAAGCAAGCCGTCAACCCAATCCCGCCGGTTGCTGACCCAAACAGCAGCCCACCTGGGCAGGGCATTCATTGCCGGGTCCCACCACAACACTACGTACAGAAAAGCATGGCCATGGAGAGCAAGTGAGCCAACCCACCCTGGCCCACCTGGCGCCCTGGGCTTGTCGAGGAAGCCCCCCCTGCTGAGATCCCCAGGCCCTTCAGGCCTGTTCCCGCCCATCCCCTCCCATTCTTAGGTGCCTTTTGTTCCTTGTCGGCGCGGCATCCCATCCTGACTCCTCCTCTCCCGCACACGCCCCACGCGCACTACTGAGTACCGATCGCGAAAGACGTTCAGAGTTGGGATATTGTTTGTCTCGTGAGTCGTCACGCAGGGCGGGCGCCTTCCATGGCCATCGAACCAAACCTGAAAGGCATGTTCCTTCCCGGTCGGCCCATGTCGCCACGGCCCAGGGAAACAGGGCTTGATGGGCGTCAGGACAAGGCTGGACAGGGCAATACGACATATCCGTACGGAATATCCGTACTTTCCACGCAGTAGCATGGAGTGTTCATGTCGCCTGTTCCTGTTACTGTCTATCATCAGTCTTTCTCGCTCTCGGTGTGATGCTTGCTCTCGGCTTGGCTTTGGATCTCTCTTTAGCTTCCAGATTGCTGGCTGAAAAAAACCACCCTCGCCTCGGGTACCTGAGGAAGCCGCGAAATCGTACCTACGGAATACCTAGGTGCGGATAATTACACCACTCAACGCACCCCCCTCCCCTGCCCCCCTCCCTCGCCCCCCTGGAGCCGGTCTTCCAGGACGAGCTAGCGGGGTCCCCGCGCGTGCGCCTGCGCTGCAGTGCGCTGCGAGCAGGCTGGCTCTCTGGAACCTGGGCTCCGGCTCTGGCACGTTGCGGGAGGCGGGCGAAGAGAGCAGGAATCAATCCGTAGTTTTTAGGTAGGAGAAGCAAATTAAGAACCTGGGAACTTGGGGGGCGGAAGCCGCATCGGCTTTACTTTCGCGTCCTTTTTCTTTATACTTTTACCTTTCATTCGACGCACCTACTGGAGCGGCCCTGGATTTGCGCCAACCAAATGCATGAGCATTCCTGCCTGCATCACCCAGCGCGTGCATTCCAGACCAGATCAAAGCTTAGGCCCTTTTGGCTGTGTGCCCCCTCGGCCAGCCCAACTATATCAAGACACGTCGTTTCGCAGACCCGTTGACGTGGTCGACGTCTCCTGCACTCATGTACTCTGCACAGCCCAACGGCGCTGATAGTGCGACAATCAATCCAGCTGCGCTCAACACAGGTATGTCGCTGTCCGTCTTTTAAACATGCGTCCCAGTGCATTTCCCAGCCCTTGACCTGCCTGCCCGTCGCCTGTGCGCGCGCGCTCGCTGCTGGCCTGGGCGGCGCAAGCCCCATCCGCTCTGTTCCTCCCAGTGTCGCCGACGCTTGGCCCACCCGTCGCCTCGAGCCGTTGTCGCAACATCGCCACCTTTGCCGCCGCCGGCCGCAATTCATCGACGTCGCACAGTAGGCAACCTCTGTTGGTCAAGGCTTTGATCTCGATCTCGGTCTGGGTCTTTGACCTCGTATTTTTTTTTTTTGACATCGCGCATCGCCCAGCGCGCATCGCGCATCGTCGCGCTCGACACGTTCACCCAACCCACCCTCGCGTCTCCGCCTGTCGCCTGTCGCCCGCCCGATTGCTCGATTGCTCCCATCTGCACCGACGAAGAAGCCTTCGTTTCTCTCCTAACTCCACGTCATGGGGGCGCCCCGTATTTCCCTTTCCCATCCGCAATGCTGATGCCCAGTTCCGCTCAGACCTGATTAAACCACCACCCTCTCGAGGCGTCAAGAGGAGCCACTCGCCGGACAATTACCAAGACTCAGGAGCGCCAGGGTCAGCTGGCGATGACGGTATGTTGTGTTTGACACTTGTGTAGCGGCGCGTCTGCGACCGGGTCTCTCTCCGCCCAGTGTTACATCATCTATGGACCGTGCGACGCGGCGCATGGAGACTTGGGGAGGGACATGGGATTACAGGCTGATGATTGCTTCCGCGCGTGTTCAGGTGGCGACAAGCCCAGGAAAAGAGGAAGACCGATGAAGTCCCGACAGTCCGGCAGCGTCGCCGAGGCCGCCAGTCAGGCACCACTCCCGCCTGTCGCCCAGTCGTCCATCCCCCCGCAGACGCCACAGAGCCAGAATGCGCCGCTACCCGCCCAAACTCCCGCGTACGCGCCACCTCAGGCGTCGCCTCCCAAGACGACGCCTACAAAGTCGACGTTAAAGGCACTCCCCACGGTGCGCGATCACACGACCGACCAGCTTGGCCCCGGCGGTGACGAGTACATTCCGAGGGAGACGGACGAGGCCGGCGAGAAGAAGGTCTTGCCCAACGGCCAGCTCACGGGGAACCGCCAGTACCGATGCCGAACATTCCTGGTCCCGCAGCGCGGAGACAAGCTCTTCATGCTTGCGACCGAATGCGCCCGCGTCCTTGGGTACCGCGACTCGTATCTGCTCTTCAATAAGAACCGCTCGCTCTTTAAAATAATTGCAAACCAGGTTGAGAAAGATGACCTTGTCACACAGGAGATTCTTCCCTTCTCATATAGATCGCGGCAGATCGCCATCGTGACGGCGCGGAGTATGTTTCGGCAGTTTGGCAGCAGGGTCATTGAGGGCGGCCGGAGGGTTCGGGATGACTATTGGGAGAATAAAGCTCGTAAACAGGGCTTTACCGAGGCCGATCCGGCAGGCGAGAAGAGACCGGGCGCCTCCAAGGCCCGCGAGGACCGCGATGCCGTTGCGAACCAGAATTCGACGTCTCTGCTCGGAGGCCCCCACGGCGAGATCGTCTACAGCACCAACCCCGGCCAGTTTGGTGGTGCTCCACAGCCTCAGCTCGTTCAGCCAGGTATGATTGGAGCGCCGCCAGGAAGCTCGACCAGAATGCCCGTGATAACACTAGGACCAGATTACAATGACACTCGGAGCCGAGATTACTCGGGCATTCTCAAGACTGGCCCTCGGCAGGAGATAACCGGCCCGCCCTACCAGGACCGGACGCAGCCCGCGCCCATATCCGAGCTTCATGCGCAGGCGCATCACGCTGCCGAGTTCAACCGTACGGTTAACCAGCAGCGCGAGATCCGAAACGACTACATGCACACGCTCTGGCGACGGCCGCACGAGCAGCCTCCTTCGACCACCATGAGCCAGCCGGTGAGCGCGACGGATGCGACGGCACCCCCTAGCCGGCCTTCCCCGTCGCCGCATGCCTCGACAACGGGAATGCAGCAGCCGGGTATTGTCCCAAATCAGAGCCCGATGATGATGTCGGCCGCGCCATATTCACAGCCCATTCACGCTCAGAATTCTGCTAATCAAGGTACAATGAGAGGTATGGTTCAAGCTCAACCGCAGAACAATTCGAGACCAACAAACCCGCCGTCAGGACCGAGCGGGAGCATGCCGCAGACTAGCCAGAACTACAATTACCCGCAGCAGAATCAGATGTGGCCGTCAACGCCGCAGACGCCGCAACATGGATACTCTGCCTACACTGCCCAGTCTCAGCAGTCGCCTCACCAGCAGCAGTCGCCAGCCCCCCAACTCCGCCATTCGGCAGGCGGAAGCCAAGTGCAGCCGGGGAATATGTCGTATTCCGGCATGCCCGGCATGGGGCAAGGATACGGCGCGCAAGCCCAGGGCATGTATCCCGCGGAGCAGACTCCTCGCCAGTACATGCAGCAGAGTGCGCCGGCGCCCGCCGTCACCCAGGCGTGGCCGCAACAACAAACTCCGGCGCAATGGTGGGCCAACCAGCCGCAGTAAAATGCGGCGGTGGCCAAGCAGTGTGCACTCTCTAGCCCGTTTCGGACGGAAGCTTATTGGGGTCGCTTTCCCCAATGATGCTCGTCAGGCCAACGCGAGGATCGCATTTGAAACCCGGAATGTCATATTGTCCACTCTCGCTTTTTTGTAGAACTTTGGAACCGCGGACCTCGTGCAGATATTCACACAAAATACCCCGAGCATTTCAATCGGATGGAGAGGCGACGTGCTTTTTAGGGCAGGGTATGGTCCCCTTGCAGCATTCGACTTGGCATGGGCATAGAGGAGTACTTGACCGGGAGGGAACTTTTCGCCATTCTTCTTTTTGCCGATTCTCCTTACGATACCTTGGATTTTTATTTCATCCCATTCCCTGATATTCCATCTGAAAGCTTGGAACAGCCTGGTTATTCGACCCCGTCTTCCCCCCACCTTTATGCCTCCATTCCGACTCTCGTGGTCCTCCAACTTCATACATTCGATCGAGCCGTGCTAGGTGCTCACACTCCGTGGGCCTGGTACGGAACTGGAAGATGGGACAACCGCAATCCCCCAACAACTTGGCCACACTCTGTGGAACCGGAGGAGACCAAGCGTCGCATCACTTGCACGGGCGCCATGCGATGAGCGCCGGCCGGGACTACACAACGCTATCAAGTCGGGACCCCTTCCTCTCATTCCGCGTTATTTGTTCTCTATTTCTTGTTCCCGTCTACGCTGTTTTATTCTTCCTATTCGGTATCGGGACCAAGTTTGTGTTGGTCAGTCGCTCTGCATGGTATGGGACGGCTTACTGCTTAACTCGTGGGACTTTCCTTCTGTTCCTCTCATGTTCTAGTATTGCTCGTGTTCCCCCCCCCCCCCCCCCCCCCCCCCTCCCCCCCTAAACCTCAACATATCCATCTTTGATCATTTCTTCCCCCTTTTTCCTGATTCTATTCTCCACCTGTCGTTGATTCAATTATGGAGACGCTTCGGTGAACACGGGTTTTTTGACTCTATGGCCTGGCCTGGCCTGGCCTGGATATATCTCGATGCATGCATACAGACAGACAGGCCCGCATTGCTTCAGGCAGCATCGGAGGAGTTCATTACTTGTTCTTTGTTCTTAAGTTACTTTTTTCCTCTTTCTGTATTCGTCCGCTTTTTCTTGTCTTTTGGGGATAACATCTTCACTGTGTGAGGTTGTAAGGAAAGGGAGGCTATACTGCCGTTTTTTCTTATGTCCTTTGTTTTCTCGTCTTGCTCCTTTGCTATCGCCGTTCTTTTTTTCTTTACTTCCTCGTCTCTTCCGCGTATATGTTGTAGTTGTGTTACTGTTTGTCTTTTTCTTTCTGCTTTGCTCTACTGCATGGGATGGGCTTGGGTGGTTTAGGAATATCCAGGGTGCGTGCTCGGTTGGGCTTTGGAACTGTTTGCTGATCGATTATGGATTTCTTATTCTCGCTTGGGCAAGCAGGTTGCTGAAGGCCTGCCTTGCCTGGGTGGGTAGCTGCTGAGCTAGTTAACTGACCGACTGCCTTGCCTGGGGAGGATTTCTTTTCTCTGTCCTCGAGCACAATTGGCATAATATTATCAAGGTGTTTTTGTTGCCATTTTTTATATGATTATGTGTGGAGTGAGTCCCTTGTGAGTGAGATGGCGGGTGAGTGGGTCTATATGACCTCGCATGAGTGGATGCAAGCAATCGCTTGACAATTAGTGTCTGAGGCCTTTGCAACAGTCCAATCCCTCATATCGCATTAGAAACTAACCGTGACCCTGAGCTCTCAAATAAAAAATTCTATTAAATAGGCAATATTACTAATCTATTTAGAAAACAAATGATGGCGAAGATAAATCAAACTAGAACAAGGTTAACGCTTATTATAAAATATATTTAAATATACTATCTCCCGCGTCTCTCTTTACCTCAAAGGCACCGAAACTACTCGTCATGAATAAAATATACTCCTGTTAGGCGTCCGTAGCAATACCCCCCCCCCCCCCCCCAGTAAATACTACTGTCCCTGTATCAATCTATGTAGTCCTTGGTCCAACGACCGTTGACTTTGGACAATCCCAATTTCGCGGCGTTCTCCTCCGGCATATCGTCCATGTTTCCGACAAAGATGTCCCGTCCCATCAGTGGCTCGATGGTTGGTAATTACCACAAACAAATTTTTTCCGCGGAAAATGGCTTCGTCTGCTCCGTCTTGGTTTGCCACTTTGTACAGGATCATCCCGTTTGTGTTCTCGTGACCAACGTACATACCTGTTTTCCCCGTAGCAACCCCTTTAAACTACTCGCAGCCTTTTGCTCATATTCATATCTTAAGGTACTCAAGAGCTGTAAATTGGGATGAGCTTTTTCTTTTTCTCCGCACCATCAAATGTAAGTACGTGACTGAGGCTCCCTTACTAGAGCTGTACAATCTAATCCCTGAATGTTTATTAGGGGGGAACTTTCTAATATTTCAAAGGCCACAAAAACTTACGGCTCACCCTAAAGGTTCTTCGCTGAGGGGGATAATCGTTGTTAGGGATCCCTATTATAGAATCTTGGAGGCGTTTCTCTATCCTGGAAAGACTTATCAAAGGCTTTTCCGAGCCGGTATATTTGCTGCGATCTTTACTCTTTGTAAGTACCTGCAGTCCTACGCAAACAAACATTCAGTGTATTTCGCAATGTTTGAATTCAATTCAAAGCTAGAAAGTATAAGAATCTACCTTCCATGTCTATAATTAAGTCGGGATCCAGCCCGCATACATCAGAGTCCAGCCCGTACGCATGCCTCAGGACCATGCCAGCATGGTTAAAACAGGTATTCGTAAACCCACCGAGCCTTGCCCCAAGACTACGGCTTGGAACTTTCGCCACCGCCAGCAGCAGGCACCTACGCCTTGGCCTTAGCCGCCTTGGCCGCCTTATCCACCTTTGTGACTTCATTGACGATTATTTCGAATAGAATCCGGGTAAAGTTCTCCTCTAGTGGCTGCTGCTTCTCCTTGGTCGACTTTACGTCCTCAGAGTACACCTGGGCAAACATCAACACGTCGTTGATATGTCCCATGTTCATTACTGGCTTTGAAGTGTGCCAAGTGATTATAATCATAAAACACGACACTGGGGGTAAACAGCTCGTCGCAGTATTTCTGAGGGCATTGGAGTATCCTCATTGTGTTAATGCCAACACCATTTGCGTGAACCAGAGATGCGGATTGATCCGCGGAGCCCTTTGTGACCTTGACCTCTGACCGGCCTGTCGGGGCACTAGTCGTAAGCTTTTCTTTAGCTTCCGATATATCTTTAGCCCTGCACTTGTTGAGTTCGGTCGGGATAATACAGTTGGGGGCCTTCCAGTCAATCGAAACGCAGGGGTGTATTTCATGTCCTTGTGCGTCTTTTTTTTTTTTCGTGATATTCGATAACAATATCGAGCCTAGAATCCTGCTAAGAAACCTCGCGCTTGAATTTGCAAGAACCGGTGAGGCCGAGGTGTCTGAGATGCTCGCTCAACAGAAGTTCGGCCACGGCCACACTGTACGGTCCCCACATGAGTACTGATTACACGGTTCAACGCCGTCAGTTAATTCATTCACAAAAAGCATGGCGAATTTGGGAAAGTTGATGTGGCGGACCAAATGTGGGTGGAAAGAGAGGGTTGCCTACATCACATCTTGTTCCGTATTTAATTCGGGGAGATCGGTGACATTGTTAGGAATCGAGTGGACTTGCGCTTTTATCAACTCCTGATCGAAAGTGGTGGGATCCAACCGTCCTAAATTGAGAGGGTGCATTTGTTGGAGGGCTAGGGGAATCGGTTTCTTCGCTGTTTTTGATATCCAAGAACGGTCCAGGTTCGTGATGGCCGGCTTGGTTACCTTGAAGAAACTAAGAAATCACAAACATTTACCCCTTAGATTTGCATAGTATACGCTTATAACTTTCTAGGCAGTAAACCATACTGTTCCCTTAGCCCCCGGTCGTATTGCGTACTGTGACTAGATAGTTCTAGAGACTAGGTAGATTTACGAAGCTATTTGAACGGCTACTAAAGACGGCCGGTGGTGAAGTTGCTCAACGGCGGTTTTTATTTTACATTATACTAGTACGCCTACAAAGAGCGTTTTTAATTATTTATTATAACAAATGGGGCCTGGTAGTATACATCGTCCTGCCTTATATCGTTAACTAGAGCTACGTCCAAGCCTCGAGAACCGCAATTTCAGTCAGCGCCCACTTGAGTAACTCGTAACCAAGGGAAGGGAGTCATAAGCTATTACGAAAGGAATGTGTATCGTGGTTCGTACCCCACTACTACTTCTGGCCGTTATAGTTTGTGTTTAATATTCGACGTGGGCGTATAGAGAGCATCGGCTTAGTCCTACGTATACGCGCTCCTACAGCTACTCTGCAGGGATGCGCTAGTAGCCTCCGAGCACGGGGGATCCGAGGTGGGTGAGGGGTAGTTGCGGTACTGGTACTGTAGGATGGAGTAGGCGTGCGACAGGCTCACAAGGCCATGCGTCACCACCGTCGAGATGGTGGCCGGCAGGCTCTCCCACTCGTGGCGCACTGACTCGGCTATGTTAGGCCCGTCCAGGTCGCAAAACAGCTCGAGCGTGCCAAGGAGCCCGCACGTCGATGGAGTAGCGGAGGATGACGTTACCGGCGATTCCCTGCCCCGCGCTGCTACCGAGAAGCAGCCGGCGGCGCTCTCTGGACATTTCGTTGGGGGACGACCCCCGCAGCCGCTTTGCCTCCCTTGTGCTCGGGAATGAGCGGAAGAAGGTCTTGTGGCGACCAGTCCCTCACACGCCTGCCGCGAAAGACCCTGTCATTGGGAGACGAGTCCCGAGGGCTGGGCGTCGGCTCCGGCGTGTCCTCGATTACTATCGTTGCTGCCTTGATCTTGTCTCCAACAAGACAGCCGTCGGAAATTTGGGACCGGCGATTTTGAGTGCATCCCAATATGTGTAGGTCCATTGCGCCGGGCAGGTAACGCGCAAAAGCAAAGGCAAGGTCGGCCTCATTTTGTAGACTTAATTGTGACACGCGATCAGGTGCTCTTGAGATGGTGGTATTGGAGTTGCGATGTGAAGACAGGTAACCAATGGTTGTTGGTGTAACTAAACTGGATATACTAAGGCAGAGAAGACAATGAAGGTTTTGAAAAGACTGGGGGAGTTGTCGTGGTGAGTGTTGTGATTGTCCATTTCAGCCTTCCTCCACAGCCAGGATAGCCGGCTCTTTATAGCACCCATCATTGATACATTCCTCCATGGTGTGTGGTGTTGGATGTTGGACATTAGATGTTGTAAGATGGACATGATCCACCCGACATTCACTTGTGTGATCTTCTTCTAGCCTCATGACTTGACCAAGAACCGGCACGGGCTGATGGCTATGTTGCCGCGAGGGCGGCCTCGGGTGTTATTTTGGTGTTTGATGTTTGATGTTGGACGTTGGACGTTGGAAGATGGTCATAATCCACCCGGCACCCTCCTGTGCCCTTCTTCCAGCCTCATGGCTTGGCCAAGAACCGGCACAGGCCGATGATTATGTTGTCGTGAGGGCCTCTGGTGTTTGTTTGATGGTTGATGTTGGATGTCGGAAGATGGTCATAATCCTCCCGACACCCGCCTGTGCCCTTCCTCCTTCCAGTTTCACGACTCGGTCAAGACGCCAACCATTTCAAAAGCACCGGCTGGTGGCCATGTTGCCGCCGTGTTGTTGCATGTTGGCTTATGGATGCCGAAGAGTCGGCCGGGTTTCGACCCCAAGCGCCACACATCCTGATCATGATCATGAATGTCAAGTAAGGTAGTCAGGAGGTCCTGCATTCAAGCTTAGATAGATTATAGGAACCTGGAAGTGACTCCTTTCATGCTTTAAAAGATAAAGGTAACAGTTAGCAATGACTAGTGCGTTTACGAAGTTCTGGTTTCAAAGTCAGATACGGCGGCGCCCGAAATCAATCTAGTCCAGCCGCACGAGCCACAGAACCGCCCCTCCGGGATCTATTCCTTCCTGTCTTTTAACCCCACGTCGTGTGTCAAAGTGAAGCAAGTTGATACTGGCAGTTACGCAGTGCACTGGTAGCTAAGGCAAGTACTCGCAGGGTCTTGCATTCGGTGTCGAGTGTTTGGGTGGCCCTCCGATGGGATGACACTCGGCCGGCGGCCAAACAAGCGGTCTTCATCTCCGTCGCGCTTGTCCTCTTCTCTTGAGGACGAGGGCCTACAACCACAACCACAACTACCAACCACAACTACCAACCACAACTACCAACCACAACTACCAACCACAACTACCAACCACAACTAATAGCCAACGAGATAAAATCCCTATCTTACCTACCTTACCCATCTCCAACCAACACCTACCTGCCTTCCTCACCTGCCTCACTCCCTCTTGCATCTTTCTTTCTTTCTCTCCCTCTCTCCTAATTCGTCCAGCCTGGCCTTGGTCAACGCCATTCATTGTCCTTCGACATGGCGGCAAACAATCTCAGGCGTGTCATCCCCGCAGCCGTGTCCAGTTCGGCCCGACCAATACTTGCCGGCCGACTCCCCGCCACCTCTAGCCAACGCTTGTCCGCATCGCCCCCACCAAAGACTAGCTCGCCACCGAAGACTAACTCGCCACCAAGGACTAGCCAGCCAGCCGTGCCCGATCCCCTTGGTCGAGGCAGCTGGGCCTTCTTGGCCAAGCACCCGGAGCTGAGAGTTCCATTCCCATACTACCCGGGAGCTGTCTTCACCGGGCCATCTCATTCCCCTCCAGAGCCGCCCAAGGAATTCACCGAAAGCATAGGAGGGGAGCCAATCGAGGAAGACTTGAAAAACAGGCACCTCTTGGACCTGTGCTCGGAGCACTTGCCGCCATCCGGTCCCGCCACAGAGGACATCCAGCTGAGTAGGTCATGGTAAGAGAAGAGCCCGGGGCGGAAGAAACTCTAGAGAGAGAGACAACGGCTGGAAACTCGAGCCGAGCCTCAACCTTGCGCAAGTCGCAACAAGACAAACCCAAAATGAACAAAAACGAAAAAGAAAAGAGGTGGAATAGGGGCCTGGAAGGGGGGTGCCGTCCCCCCTTGCGCCGCACGCCCCTTGCGCCGCACGCCCCTTGCGCCGCCGCCCAGCAGTTTAGCTGACCCGACAACACGGTGCAAGTGCCGTCCGAGGCTGGGCCACAGGCACCAAAGAGGCGGACACTAGGCTTCGAAGCTTGCTCGCCCTGTGCCTCCAAGGGCTTACTCTGCAGAGGAAGTCTCTACCTCGCCTTGGGCGCCTTCGGCACCATAGCTAGAGCAGTACCAGTTCCCAACAGGACGGCTCAGTAATTGTCCGCGTAAATAGCTTTTGGACGGGTAGTTCAGAGAATGGATTGGTGATGCGGCGGGCTTTGCAAAGCAGAGGGCGTAAAGAAAACCCCCTGAGTTTCCTGTAGAACGGCACATGGCATGGCACGCTTCGCCCCGGCTGTACGTTACTGTCTCTTTGACTTTGTCTTGCCTTGCCTTGCCGGCAAACACGTCAGTCACATTGGGAACCCTCTCTCCGGAAACTGAATAGGAGCAAGTCCGAGAGTGTGCCCGAGCTGTACTATTATTAGCTTGATATCAGCCAGGCGCTAGACAGTGAATAAGCAAGCTGGCTTTTGCGATGGCCCCAACAGAAGTCGTACGACAGAGTCTGCGTCACCCGCTGCGCAAACCCGGACAGTTGGTTTCTTGCTCACAGGAGTAAGTCATTGAACACATTTATGCTCGAGTTTCTTTCCAGGCCTGCCCAACCCCCCCCCCCCCCCCCCCCCCCCCCCTCCTTACTCGCTATCCTCTTCCTCGTCATCGAGAGCCTCGTCCTCATCCGGGCCTTCGTGATCCTCTGCCTCGCCAGGGTCGGCCGCCTCGTCATCTTCCTCATCTGCTTCCTCCTCTTCCTCCTCCTCCTCGTCTTCATCCTCGTCGTCCTCTTCCTCCTCAGGCTCCTCCGGAACCGTCTCGGCGTCCGACGGCTCCTGGTCGTCTACGTCCATCCTCGACGCGTCGGCGCTCGTGTCGATCTTGGCCTTCTTGGCCTGCCTGGGCTGGCCGCTGCCCGAGTCTCCCCTTTGGTTGTCCCTGAGCGAGAAACTCGTCTCTGTGTCGTCCATGCCGTCTGCGCCGCCGTGGGACCCCGTGCTTAGCATTGACGCGTCCCCGGCCCCCGACTGCGGCCCGCCGCTGCCGCCCGTGACTCCCTTCTTGGCCGCCGCCACCTTTTTGCGATAGCTTGAGCGCTTCGACGTTTGCACCTCGTTGAATTCTTGAAAGTGTGTTAGGGCTAAACTCGACCGTGTCATACCCGAGGGACTGGGCGACTGGGCACACTTACTCGCAAACTCGGCTTCCAGCTTCTCGCGCATGAAGCCGTACTCGATGTCTTCGAGCGCCTTGAAGACGTCGGCCGGCATGATTGTCTTTTTGTTCGACGACAACGTCGCCTCGTTCGCACTGTGACATGGCCTAGTCAGACACACGGTTCCCCCTCTCATGTAGAGTCTGTCACCCGATGGGGGGGGGGGGGGGGGGAGCAATGTCAGACATACGCAGACGCCAGGTGGTTGATGAATACTGCTGCGCTCTTGTTCAGCGCGAGAATGGCATTGGCCTGTATTTGAGTGTTGGGCGGGAGCACGCCTTTGGCTAGACGCGTGATGATGGATTTGGGCAGCGTCAAGTCCTGTTTCCTGGTGTTAGTCCTGTCCTGGCAGATGGCATAACAGCAGCAAGGCGGTACGTACCTCAATGGTTATCGCATCTCGTTCCCTTTCCCGCTCTCGTTCCCTCTCCCTCTCCTTTTCCTTGTCTTTCTTTTCTGATGCCGGCGCGGGCGCGGGCGTGGTCGCCGAGACGAGAGGCTCCCGAACATCGGCGGCGGGGGCGGGAGCGGGGGCGGGAGCGGGGGCGGCTGGCTCCACTGCCATGGCGCTCTCTTCCTCGGCCAGCACGAACCGGGCTGCCGAGACGTCGCTCCGACGGGTGTCGCTCTTGCGGGCGGGCATGGTGGTGATGCTCGCTAGCGGGTGAGCACGAAGTTGGGTGTGGTGGGGATCGCGCGACAATGAAGGGGAGGCGAAGCCCCAGGCTGGGATGCGGGATTGTAAGGTAGGTAGTTTAGCTGCAGGGCGGTCGCTTATGGTCGCTAAAAAGTCACCAAATCAAGTCTTTAATTAGTCTTGCGCCGTGTCGTGCTGCGCTGAGGCTGTTCGTCGCCTGATTGCTTTCCCAATTGCGCAGCGGCTCGTGTGGGGGGCAACGTTGAGTGAAGATGGGGGAAAAAATCAAGGCGCGTCGCGACGTGCGGCTAGCTAGCTCAGGAGACGCGTAAATTGAATTGTTCTGTCTTTCGTAGCACTCGCCCATATATAACCCTGGAGGTCCAACCCTAACGTATTCAGGGGGGCTGTGGTTAATAAACTGCCAAGCCACATGTTCTACGTTCTATTTACAACCCACGAGGAGATGTCAGGGCCTCCTCTCCCAAGAAAGATCAAAGTCTTCGAGCTGGTTTCTCCTAGGGCAGTTGACCAATTTACATTAAGTAAGGTTAGATAGCTGAATAGATTATTGATACCTAATTCGCAACATGCTAACTCGCTCGAGTCCTAGGCTTGCTTATGCTTGGTACCCAGTCCAGCCCATCTTCCGCTTTCTTCTTCCCTTGATCTTGCAAGATCCGTTTCCTCTTGCGGACACAAGCGTGCAGCCAGAACCGAACAGCGGTGTCAAAACACACCGCTCACGGCGGCAGGTGCTCCGCCCTCAGAGACGGGAGCTGTGTGAACGTCATCATTGGCATTCCACATTCTGGGGAGGTTGGGGTGGGCAAAGGCTGCCTGCCGCTTTGACTCTGTTCCATGTTTCAAGTTGGGCGGGGTGACAACGAACGTTTGCACCCTTATTTGGGGGCCGGGGGGGGGGGGGGGGGGGGGACATGACTGCGGAATCGGATACCTACTAACCTTGCAAAAAACATTGCTACGTATCTGAAATCTCTCTGCACGTTGTGCATACAGCATGCAGTCAGCTTCCTTCTCTCGTGGCAAATAGGCTTGCACCGGTAAAATAGGTCGCTTCACTTTGCATGTTTCTTGGCTCTGATAATTGGAGCAGAAACGCCCAGTTTTTGCAACACCTATATCTATGTAGGTGGTTATATCTGCTTCTTGGCAGGAAGCTAAGGTGGGTGGGTAGTAGATCGCACCATATCTACCTGCCTGCAAAATGTAATGATACAGTGACCAGTGACCAACAATGACGAAAAGCTCTCCAGCGAGTCGGCTTTGACAGATGTGCTGTGCCTCGTGTAGACCTTTTCTCTTTGGTCTTCCTGCCAACACAACAAGACAAACAGAGAGAGCACGAGGCAAGGTAAAAGAGAACGCCCCTCCTCCCTCTTCCGGAGTGGGGAAGATGGTAATAACAATGTGATGCAATGCAATGTAATATGATGTGAGGCTTGGTGTGAGCAACACCTCGAAGAGACAAGAGTTCCACAGAGAAGGCGTAATCTTGGGCCAGGTATCACCCCAAGCCAGCCCGTTGAAAGGGCAGACAATAAGAAAACGAAGAGTAAAGTATGGGTGGCGCTGCACCGCATCTTCAAAAGAATTGGGAAAGAAAAGTTCAGAAGGCATGCTGCTCACTTTCGTGTCCCTCCTGTTGACAACCAACAAGAAAACATGACATAAAAAAAGAGACCATGCAACAGCCCACGGGGTATATCCATCAAAGGTTGATCATGAAATCATCAAAACGCCGACCAAATAAAAAAAAGTCTCGAAACCCAAAAGTAAGATTTCCATCTCTGTTGTTTGTGGAACAAAAGGGGGCGGGTGAGCGGCGCAAGTAAATGCTCACTCTCCTTGCCCCCTTAAGCGCACAGATATGCCAAAACAGTAGAAGGATGAAGATGAAAACAGAAACAAAATAAAACAAACAAGTATAAGGAATATGTGTGTTACGTCGTAAGGACGAGTGAGGGAGGTGGGTGCCCAGTGAGGCAAATGTAATAATGACGCGGCGGGCATCAAGCCAAGGTAGGTGTTTCTTCCCCGCCCTGTCTCTCTCTCTCAAAAAACAAAGTTTGCCGATCCCATAGGCCGGCCATGTTTGTTTCTGAAACAGGTCGGACTGAACCTTTTTTTAACGGCGCGGCCAGGAGCGTGACCCATGTCATGCCATGTATGCCATGCCGTTCCAGAAATGCCGAAAGTTTCGATGGCGTGAAACGAATCAACAAACGTCCAGGGCCAAAAAAATAAAAAAATAATGGGGTTTCGGGTTTAAAAAAAGCAACGCTCTGTTGAGGCTGTTGTTCGCGGCTCAGCCAATCGCGCGACCAATGTTGTCACCGTGAAACTCATCGCGAAACCACGGGCGCGATGCTGACGGAGATGAGAGGCTGCCACCAAAGACGCCTTCGTCGCCAAAGGAGAGACGCGGGGGGATAGATGACGACGAGTAAACGCGCGAATGGCCACTGTGAGTAGGATAGGCGTCGTGCGAATGGCGGGGTGAAAGTTCCATGTCAGAGCCGGCGGCAGAGCGCTCGTAGCCCGCAAAGCTGCGGGTGCTGCTTCTCGAACTCCTTGTCCTGAGGTGGTGGTGGTGGGAGGCGGCACGGCGGTGCTGTGATAAAAACGCAGGCGGTAGCTTGGAGAGACGCGAGGTCTGGCGTTTGGGGCTTGGGAGGAAGGGCTCGTCGCCTGGGATGGCCTCATCTGTGAGTCCGGCTCGCGCATTCGGTGCCCTCGCTTGGATGGGTGTCTGCGGGAGTGCTTTGTCTAGGCTGAGCTTTCTGCCGCCCGTGTAACTCACGCGCGTGCTGTTGTGGACGAAGGAACGGGGCGAGCCCTCGTCGCTCGAGACCCGGTACCCTTGGCCGAGGGCGTTGCTGTACACAATGACGCTTGGTGGTTTCTTTGCCGAGCTGGTTGACGCATGCTTCCCGTGTGACGGGCTCCCGCTCTCTCGGTGGCCACTTCCTGTCGCCGCCGCCGCCGCTGCTGCTCCTGCTGCAGCTCCTCCACCTGCTGCTGCTGCTGCTGCCGCTTCGCCATCGGTATCCCCGCCTGGATATTCAACTTTCTCGCCCCGGGGCACTTTCCAGGTTGCGATTTCGTCGTCGTCGATAGGCGAGATGCCTCTGGCGAAGAAATGTAGGCGTCGCCGTTGCCGATATCTCCAGCAGATCAAGACGGCAGCAACAATCATCAAAGCCCCTACTACCGAGAGCACACTGCTCAGGGTGATCACGAGCGTCCTGTTGCTCCCGATCCCCGAGGCGTCGTCGCGCGTAGATCCTGTCTCCTTTGGTGAGGTGGTCGTGGATGAGCCCGCGTTCGACAGGGTCGTGTCCGTGGGCATAGTCGCGGTCAAAAGCACTTCGGGGCTTGTTTCCGCAACAGCCGCGGTTGTGGGAAGGATTTCGGTTGGAGAAGGTAGAGAGACCTGTGTCTCACTCTGAGAAGCTCCCGTAGGCTCAGCCGAGGGTCCTGTCGACGTCCAGCCTGGCTGTGGGGTTGAAGGCGTAGGTGTAGAGGGACGGGGCGGAGGGGAAAGAACTGAAGGCGGGTCCGTTAGCAAGGTAGTTGAGGGCCAACTTGTGGTTGTCCGAGATTTTGTAGGTCGTCTGTGCTGATCGCTAAGACTAGGGCCAATGTCCAAGGCCACAACGGGGGAGGGAGGGGCGAGTAGAGAGAAATGCATATTTCCAAGGGGCCATCGAGGCGTGTCCAGCCCAAAGGGGGGTTCGGTTTTCTTTTCCAAGCCCCCCAGCTAAGACACACCAGGTACAGATGAATGCGCCAGCGGATGGAATGGAGTGATGGAGACAGATGGAGCAGAACTAGGGGAGACCAACGTAGTGAGTGGGTGGAGTTAAGATGGGAGGAGGCGGAACGACGACTCCAGATGTGTGTCGGGCATCAGTCCAGCGAGGGCGAGGAGGCCCGGTGATCGAGGAGGCTCGGGAGGAGGGGAGCGGGACGAAGACGAGGACGAGGACGTCGTGGGGGACAAGAGCTCCCGCGTCTATATACGGCCCAGAACGGTACGTAGGTAGCACGCTGGAGCAAAGGTAGCCCGGATCTCTCAGCCCAGCAACTGTCCAATATGCGCGGAGCCCACCACGATATCCGTATAGTAGGTGCGGCCTGGCTATCCAGCTTGACATACCAACGAAACTGGGAGAGCCGGCAGATATACCCGTGTGCTCGAGCTTGCCATGCCATGCAGCTCCACACCTCTCAGGGCCGGGGCGGCAGGTAGCGAGCGGGGACGGACTTATACCATTCTTGCACATCCACATCCACATCCACATCCACACACGCACAACACCAACCAAAGCAAAGCACAGGGCAAAACAGCGCAGCTCAGCACAACATAGCACAGGCCAGGTCTAGCGGGGAGCCCCCGGGGCGGGAAAAAAAATGGGAGGGGGGGGGGGGTTTGGGTTTGGGTGGGGAAGTATGTACATTCCAGCATCATCGGGCCTGCAGTGGGTGTGTGTGTGGGTGTATGTGGGTGTGTGTGTGTGTGTGGGTGTGATGGTAGGTGTACATGCTGTGTCCACCAAGATCCCTTCCTTGCCCAGGTACCACTCAAGACAAGCAATGGGATAAAAGGTGGTCGAGGGGGAACGTGCATGCCCGAAAGACGTGCAGTGCAGCGGCGGCGAGCAGCAAGGTCTATTGGTGACGGCGGCCACCTCGCCGTGGTCGGTGTCGTCTGCGGTGGGCATGGCCAAGTTCCCTACAGCCAAGTTCCCTACGGCCATCCATGACATCCATGGCCCATGCTGTCGGTCGGAAGCAGGACTGGATGGGATGTGCGAATAGGTGAGGTACCCAAGGTAGGTCACTAAGGCACCTCCTCAGTAGTCGCATGCACTGACCACAAACGCTGAGTGGGCCACTACCTACACGTGTGCTCCGTCCATACAGTACAGTGCAGTGCAGGACTGTTAGTACGAATACATACATACTTTGGGATCTGTTTCGCCGTGCCTGAGCAGCAATGCTTCCAGAGCGGAGACTTGTCGGGTCTTTTTTGGGGCCGGACATTCGCCGTCCTTGTAGCTCGTGGCTGGCCAGTGAGGTGGTTGGATTGGAAATCTCGACGGTCAGGCCCAGAAGTCCAGGGCGATCATCGCTGCTGGTGCGATCGGCCAGCATGATGTGGATACTGGACGGAGACCCCTCAGGCCAGCGACGGCGGGAGCACACTCCAGTTGCAGGGACAGGGCCGGTACATCCGCCGAACGGGAGAAGGCGCGATTGCTTCCCAAGTGGGCAGCAAAACCAAACTGGTCACCTAAGGAGGGGGAAGAGCGGTTTCTCGCCCCACAGCAGCGTGGGAGAGGTGACTTCTGACCGAGAGGGCGACCAGGGCACTGAACCTGACCACGACGCAACGACACAGGAGATTTGAGTTGGCCATTTCTGAACCACTGACATCGTCAATGAAGTCGCTGTGGCTTGCAGCTTACAGTGCATGCATCGCCAAGCTCGAAGCGAGACGCAGGTCGAGCACAGAGAAACACTCACAAACTGACCTACTACTCTAGGCAATGATACTGCTATCTTCTGGATGGAAGGTTCCAATCTTGATCTAGGACAATGGTCGACTGTCATTGAGTGAGTGGATTGAGAATGAAATGCGAATCTAGCCCTGGCCGCCGCTCACCATGGGCCGTGGGATTTAAGTTTTGTTTAGCAAAACACCGGACTTGTATGCCTGCGCCTCAGGGACCTTTACCTGATACCCAAGGTTGCAAGCTTGTGCAGTTCGATTGCGTAGGTAAGGCATGCATCGAGAGAGAGCGTGGCCATTACCGAGATTGCCAGAGTCTGCACACTCCCATGGCTCTGTAGCACAGCGTCCAGTCTGGAGAACGACGGCTGGCCATCGGGTAGAATGCCATCATACCTGTCAGATTGAAGTTGTCACCCATGGCACAGCAGATTGCTTGGCAATGTCAGTTGCGGGGAGCTCGCTCGTAGAAGGGCCGTTGTTTCATCCCATACGCACTCGTTGTGAGTGGTTTGTGGGTACGACGAACTCTCTCAGTTTGCCGTCTCGTGTTTTGTCAGCTTTCTCTTTGCTAGCTCCCATCTCATGGTTGATTCCCTTCTCCACGAGCGGCGGGCCCGGGAGCGGTGAGCAGCTCGAACAACACCGAAGTCCTGATCCTCACTGTCGCTGATGGGCGCGGTGTGGTTCTGGCCCGCTTTGGCAGAAGCCCCCGGGGTTCGCAGTACAGGGTACTTGTTGCTTCCTGAGGGAAAAGAATAACCTGGAAGTCAAAGTCACTCGACCGGGCATCCTGTACCGAAGTGGATGACAGCGGGCAGCGGGAATTCCTGAAACGTAAGAAACCGGGCCCGGGTTTACTTGCCTGTCGTGGGTGTTCCCCATTGGCTGCGGAGCTAGGGCGGAGCTGAGAGAGGATCGACTTGCTTGAGGAGGAGCGTCTAAACAGCTCGAGAGACAGTTGGCGCCGGCGCCGAAGATTCGATATGGCTTCCAAATGGGAGCCAGACATCAGTGCACACCCGTGTACGAATACAGGACAGACGATGCAATCGGATCCGCGATGCAATGGAAGAAGGCAAGCCATTTCTGCTCTGTCGGATTGCAGGTCTGCAAGGCACGCACTCAAAGACATGGTAGCCGAAAGCCAATGCGACCTCAAATGGATGTGAAGCCAATCTGTGCATCGTCACCTGCCGTCTCTACTGCAACCCACCAAAGGCATCTCTTGGTCAGGACGAGAGAGCTCAACCCTCCCAGAATGTTCCGCAATTACCTGCTGCAACCTAAAAGACAGGAAAGCACACGAGTGGTTGATAGTACGGGCAAGCCCTGCTCCAGTCTCTACTGGCCTGTCGAGTTGGCCGTCTAACAGATGGGGGCACCGCTTTCGCTTCGTAATCCGGAGAGACAGAAATGGCGGGCAAACCCGCTAGCTGTTGTGTTGTGCTGTCGAGAAGCCGATCTTCCAACAGGCAGTGCCGCAAAGAATGACAACACATCAGGTAAATCTGTGACAACAACCCCTCAGCCAAAGTCACATTAACGATACAGACGGATAAGCTTATTGCTGATTGGGGGGCTCATCGGAAACTGGGTTTGGGATGAAAGACGATCCGTGCTCTTCGTTGTCTACGGTATTCTTTGTTGCTCACCCTTGGAGGATCTTCTTTGTGAGCTAGTGGGAAATCCCGTCGAGGTGAGCTTAGACGTTTCAACCATACAAGTCACACAATCACGCACAAATCAATAGTTCCCGTTCATAGCAATTGAGACGCGAACCACAATGGTATTTTTTGCTTCTTCTTTCTATTTGCTTTTTCTTGCTCATGCTGTCCGTGTCTCATCTCGATTGACTCTCGAGCACAGATCAACTCCTGCCTGGTGGTTCGGGCCTGGACCGAGGCCGTCTGGCCGCCCTGAAGAGGGGCCGACGAATGAGGAGGGTCCGAAGCCACATCGTCCGAAAGATTGTTCCTGCATGACACCAAGAGCGGTGACCAACCACTTTTAACCCGTTGAGCTGCCAAGTATCGACAGAGTGGGGACGGGCCTGTCTCCCTTGTCTGAGCCTCGTATCCTTAAACGTCCTGTATTCAGAATACTTGACTTTATTCTTAGAGCCTCGCAGCGGAGAAGGCCAAAGCCGCTGCAAGTCACAAAGCGAAAGATGCCTATATCCCGGGCCCCGAGGTAGGCCAGGATTGACTCGCCGTCTTTCGCTTCATAAGGTAAACGCCGCGCTCTGGTGGCACACATGCTTGCCTAATTAGAAACAGACCGTGCGCTGCAGCAGCGCAGCGTGGGCAGCGAGACTGAGAGAGAAGGTGCTGAGGGGCCCCGGCTGGCCCGCCAATCGGAACATGCGTGCCCAACCTCTCCCGTCAAATTCAAAGGGACTTGAGTCTGAACTTGCTCGAGCCTCGGTCGCCCGAAGGCGTCTTGCGCTTAGCAGATGCAACTCTCAGACGCCGTGAACCGCCATTTGCCCCTGTTTCGACGGTCCCGTCCCGTCCGTCGCCGTCTGTGTCATCTCAAAAATAACAAAAGAGTTATTTTGGCCAGTCCGTGCTCACGCAGTTGCTACTTTACTCAGTCCCGTCGGACCTACAGAGGTTAATTGCTTTGCCGCCGACTGCAGGCTCGATGCAATGGCCAAGTTCTGCCGCCACGGCCATCCTGCCGCCTCTGATCGACGGTGGACAGACAGATTGAGGTGAGTGGCTGCAGCCGGCGTCGACTAGACTAGACCTGTTCTACAATCTAGAATGGTCGCCGTCGAGAGGAGAGGAGCGAACACCGAAGTGAGTGCCCCAATCTCAACTTGCCCGTATCCGGCCTGTGTTCTCCGGCCCTGATGGATGCGAGAGTAGGGAGGCTCGGTAGTTCAGTGTCGGGCAAGGAGAAGTGCCTCCCTTGACTTAGACCACCTTGGGTTCCTCTTGGTCATTTGGCCGCTTTCCCCACCACACGTTTCCTCCAGACCGCTTCTTCCCACACCCTCAACTGCCATGAAAGTGTCTTGTTTGCCTTGGCCAAGGCACCACTTGGACTTGCACCTTGATGCCTTGGGCCAATGGCCGTGCCCAAGGCTCTCCAAATTCTCTGCGACAGTGGGTGACACAACCCCCAGAGCACCCACACTCAGTCGCCCGTTTGAGGGCACGGCATATTCACAGGCGGTCGACAATATAATTACACCACCATTATTAAGGTACCTGACTGCCCAGGCCGCCATCTGGGTTATGCGAGATGGACGAGGCTATTCTGCTCGGGGCGCTTAGGGCGGACAGACAACCAACTTCAGAAACACAGACAATAAACCAAGACAAGCAATAAACCTCAATGCGCTCGACCCGACCAAGACGGCAGAAAAGCTTTGTCGTCACAGATCGTCGTTGCGCACAGTCAACGGCATTGGAACGCATGATGTGCCAAACCATAACCGGGAGCCGCACCCACACAGTAATCCACGCACTTGTATGAAAATCCGGGGCTGAACACACAGACAAACCCGGCATTCTCCCGCAAAGCATAAACCCATGCCAATACGGAATACTTGTTAATTGTTTGGCGCGGTGAGCTCTTAGGTAAAACTGCCTGCGCCTCCCTTCGTCTATTCCTTTAGGAGCCGGTGCGATCGTGGAGTGACAGAGACATGTGCAGATAGATTGTGGAGGTGGCTCAGAGCCCCTGACAATGTGCAGAACATGGCGCTCAAAAGTGCCGAGGCGAAAGAACCGCCTTTACCGCTGAAATCCCGGATCGACGCCGGTGGAGATGAAAGATTCACTGAACAAAAACCATCGTTTTCGTCCTTGACAAATTGTCATCACAAACAAAGGTCTCTCTCTCCCTGTGACGGGAATTACCCCTTAAACTCAAACGTCACTCAGTGTACAAATACTACTGTACGGATATGGTAAGTAGGTGCCTGGCCTTACGTACACGGGCCGAGCCTCTGGTAGGTTGTCCGCCCGGACGAGACCACTAGATGCCCCCGGCTCCTCCGTAACGAGACCCGCACCAAGGAAACCTCCGAGTGAGAGCCGCGTCCGGGTGGGGAGGAGGGGCAGGGAGAGAGGGGGGTGCCGCAGCCAAGCTTTCGTCCGTGACGTGGTCGCGAATTTGAGGCCCGATGCAGTGGGCCAAGGAACCAATCAGCCGTCGCAGACACACAACAGCTCGGTTCCTGGGTAGCAGAGCTGGAGCTGGCCAGAAAGTGAAAGTGTGTGCATATGGAGGTTCCGAGCTTCTGAGGCATCACTGGCTCTCACTGGGCGGGGTCACCTTGTCATGCCCTGGGCGTCGTTCAGGGGTGCCCGCGAGGAGGGCCCCGTCCGGCGCACTCATTCGACCGTGGCCTCTCAACGTTGATCACTCGCATTTCCCGAGAAGCAGAGCTGAGACTGGTACCAAAAAGGTCCGTGAGCAAGATTCGGATCAGTCAGTGTCGTGTCCTATGTAGTGTGCTGTACGCGGGAATGGGAGCACCGAGATAAGGCAGACAGGGTTCTGTCTGTCTGTCCGGTGCCGTCACGCAGCTTGGGGTCTGACGGGTGGAACCGACAGAGGATGCCGGCTGATGGCCAACGAACTGCCTCCGCCAACGAGGTTCCGATGTGCTCCATTGTTGGTTGGCGTTGAGCACTGTGTCGGGACATGGCCCGCCCTTGAGCCCTTCACAGTTCATCAACCCGAGACCGCCTGAACCTGGGGATCTACGCTAAGCCACTTCTCGACTCGAGGTGGTGAGCCGGCTGTTGAAACTCGCGCTCCTGCCATTGATTGGCCTTTTCGGGTAGCGACGAGCCACCCCATCGCCGATGTGGCTTGCCCGAGCCTACCGAGGCTCCTTACGCCCTTCCAGACTTCTTATCTATTTCGAGAGCCAAAGGCTTGGGGCTTGTGGTTGTCACTTTCTGTCGAGGCCACATTCTTTAGGCCATAACTGACTGACTGATCCCCCGCAAAAGGAGAGCTACTACCCCAAGACCACGGTGGCAGCCAATTGAAACGGCCACCGGCCTCGCAGCCTAAAGGTTGGGCACCAAAACCCACCGCTCCTCCTCCTCGTCTCGGGCGGCCGCAGCACTCGCTACAGTATCTGGTATCATGCACCTCAGCGCATGAAGTTGCCTAGGTACTCGCGTGTTGTGGACACCAGAAGAGCTTTGTTTTGAGCCGTCTTCGAGCCCTCGTCCCGGTTCGCCCCGTTTCGTTGGCGACCTGGGGCAGCAACTTGGTGTCGTGAACCTGGTTACCATTTTAGCATCCCCATCCTTTCCAGGCAGGAGAGGCTATGTATCAGGTCCATCCCACGAGGTCGGTGCGCACGGTTGTTACGTCTCGGGCACGTAGCTTGCTTACCTATCTACCTTACCCAGTAAACTCCTCCTCGCGAGGAGGTGGTCAGTTACAGCCCCATGCCTTGTCAAAGGCAGCAAAGGCCGCACTACGGTATGAGACTAGCCCCTCCGCTGGTGTTTCTGAAGAGGATACCATCTCGTTGCCGAGAGACTCAAACTCAAGCCCGGTGCTGCGTATTTGGAACGAATGCGGCCGCGCTTTCGGGATACTCCTGTTGCCTTGAACCCGCAACACCTCAAACATACATACAGACACTTGCAGTCTTCTATCTTGCGTGTGGAGCCAAACCGTCTTTCCCACGAGGCTGTGCCGGGATTGCCAAAGTCCCCGCTCTTGGGCCCGATGCCGTGTCAAGCAACGCGGAGGCACGGGTCCCCTCTTTGGACGTCGTCTGCTTGACTATTGAGACGAGAGGCATTGAAGGGGCACAGCGGACACACACACTCTTTCTCTCTCACACACCCTTTTGCTGAACTGCATATCGGGGATCGGAGGGCCACAGGCAGAGGAGGAAGGGCTGAGAACCCCACGAAAGAGTCCGAAAGGGACTCGAAAACCACCGGGAATTGAAACTTTGGCCCTCCAAGTACTTAGTGACAGGTGCCAATGATGCAATGGTGAAAAGACCGGCCTGCCCCCAAACAGGCCAAACAACGGGCGTCTAGCTCTCTCTCTATCTCCTTTTGGCGTCTCGGGCGGCTCTGGGGCTTGCCAATGCCAAACAGAAGCCAAGCCAAGGGAGCGAGGAGGAACGGCAGCTAACTCCCTGCGCTTAATCATCCACACACAGCCCGCGGATTCTGTTTGGCTTGTGGAACGATCGGCAAAGGAGCGTTCGTCGTCTCACGTAGTAACTACACTTTGAACTTTCTATCCCACCCTTCTTTATGTGACGTTAACCGCCGCCGGTGAAGAAGACGAGTCGATTGGCCTGCCGGTAAAACTAAAGTCGGGGCTGACAAGCCAAAAGTTCATGACATACTGTGTATGCATTCCCTCTTTGCATATATCCTCGTGTTTTTCTCCCTCCCACCACCACGAGCGCTGCACACGTGAGGCGCCGGCGCAGCCTCAGTGCGGATGAGGCACCACACCCACGAGGCAGCGCGCAAGGGGGGGGGGGTCCGCACCTACACCACCTCTGGCAACCCCCCAATCCAGCCCAGTCCGGCCAAGACTCGGGAAAGAAGGAAGCTGAACCCGACGCTCCGTGTCTACGATCTTGTATGTTTGGGAGCTTTGCTGGCTTCCATGACATGGCCCAACAACTGAAGCCGTCGAGGTATGTACGCACGTACGTAGTAGTAGGCATTGTGATGTGCGTCTGCTTTCGTATATGGGAACCTCGGTCATGATGCTAGTAGTCAGTTGGTTCCAGCTGTATTGATGCTGCTGCTGTGCTGTGCCGCATCCTCTTCTCTCGTTCTTGTCTTTTATCTTTGTTTTCTTCCTTTACATGCGTCGTTCGTGCCTGGCAAGGCGACCCATCACGTCACATCGCAGCTTGGCTCTTTCGATATCCGCGCCATCTTCGGTACGAGGTGGAATGTTCGTTGCGGCCGGTCGGCCGGCGGTGTCTGCGAACACCCTATAAAAGGAAGCATAATCTGCGGCGCAGGAGGAAAGAAGCCAGAAGGGGGAAGGGAGGGATGGAACGGGGGGGCGCGAAGGAAGGAAGGGCGGGGAAAAAAAACATGCACCCTTTTTTTGTTGTTTCTTGGTTTTCGAATGAATCATCCTCCCTCGTACCGATGTAAGGCTGTGTCCTTGTGTAGGTCGGCTTGTTTGTTTGGCTTTTTCGACACATCACAAAATGAAGGCATGTATGGAGAAGATAAAACCCGGGATCCGCCATCTGTCGTCGGGCCCGGGAGCCAACAACGCACCACCGCGTGGATTGTATGGACATACATGTGTGGCTTGCAGGATACATGTACCATACATACGTACATTGGCAAGCCTCTCTGCTTCTTTTCTACTTGTTCCTCCAGGGGAATGAATGTGGCTGCGATCGGGTGGAACTTCTAGAATCCTTTCTTTGGCACGCAAAGATTTGGAATTAGTTTGCATCGGATCTTTTCTTCTTCTCTTTCTCTAGCTCTTCCATAGTCTTGACATTTGGGATGGATGAGACAGTTGCTGCGGGCACGCACGACCACGGCGTATCCCTCCTGCTCCCTCGAATCTTCGGCGATAACCTCGTCTTAGTGTTGCTGTGTTTCTCCGTCTGTTGGTTAGCTGCGGGTTGCTGCAGACATGCAGACGTGCAGACAAAAGTACAGAAGGTTAGGGCCGCAGATTGTAGAGACAAAGGTTCCAGTAGTTCTAGAGCTAAGTTGAAGCAGACCATGATGGTTAACCGCTGCGCCTGGAGGATTGGCAAAGGATTAGCGGTGTATCGAGCAAGCGCTTTGCTCTCGTCTCTGTCTTGGCAGGACAGACAATGGGGTCGATGGATCAAACATGCTGACAATGTGTATGCCTGCGTATATTCGAGCTAGTTCCTACCTCATGCTCGTGTTTGGGGTTCTCTTATTTTGGCTTTGATGGCTTCACCCCAGTTCAAGACTTGGCGTCAATTTGCCATGAAGGCGTCAACTAGACTGATCAGTGTATCAACATCCAGTCAAACGCACAAAAAAGCGAGAGCCATGGCTGTAGCAGCTTATGCCATGTGACTGTTAAGTCTTATGTCGTTTTGGGTGGAGGGTTTGCTGATCTTGGCAGTTCCGTTGGAACTTGTTGCGAAGGAAGTATGCCGGGAAAGAAAGTACTGAGAGAGGAAGGGGATTTTAATGCTGAAAAGTTAGGCGTTGATGTTACGGCCCTGACTGCTTGCTATCACAAAATGAGGGGTGGATCCAGGTGACTTCGTCCTAACTTGGGCATTGCGTTTGAACGTGGCATAACCTCACTAGAGACTCACGAGAAGTATGCTAACTCGTAGTTCCAGATGAGTGGTCAGGTTTCTCTACTGATTGAGTCTAATGTTGAGAGTCTTGGGTGACCTTGTTGTATGTCGTGACTTTGAGGGAAACCCGACGATGCGTCTAGTCGTCCTCGTCGGGAATTGGATGTGCCTCCGCCGGAGAGAGTCTTGGTAATTATAAATACGCCCATAAGAAAAGCCAAGCGAACTGGGTTAGATGTAGTAAACTTTGGTATTATTATGTTGTCGTGGGGATGGGTGTTGTATTGCCCCTAAGTCGGAAAGAGGGGCCACAACGATAGGATACTTGGGAATATATGTACATAATTCCGCAGTATACAACTAGCTCGACAGTAGGTAGGTAAGGTAGCTATTGCTATCTGGATATCGCCACTCGCCCGTTTTTATCCCCAACCATCTCTTTGTACTGTGTCCGGAAGCAGAATGAGTCGAAACCAAAGTGTTGACTTTCACCTGGTAAAAGTTCGTACCCTTGATTATGCCACCACCAGGCAACACAGCCTGGAAGAACTGTATGGCTTCTAACATATCTACAGACCGAATGCCGGATACATAGTTCATGTTTAAGAGAATGTGAAGGGCGCCTTTTCTAAATGCAAGGAAACACTGCATGGTTCCGGATTATTCTCTTTATTTATTTATCTACATGACGACGTTATGCAGCGCGCACAGATGGGCGCCAGCCAGTTGGAGCTCAATAGCTTCTTTTTGTTCTTGCTATCCGTCTTCAAACTTCCGCAATACAGGCCAATGAAGCGCGGGCGCCAGTTTGGGATCGGCCGGCTTATCAGCAGCACCTAAACTCATTTCGCAAACTCGAATTATCGCCAACTGGCATGTAGAGCTAGATATGCCTGCGGCACCTGAGAGTTCATAAACCTAAATTAAACAATGTGTTCGTAAGATTTGCCATTTCTTGCACTGAAATATGGTTGATGCAGTTGTTGTTTGTTGTCCGTTCCAGGAAAGGAGTTGGCTTTCCCCCTTTTCCTCATTTGTGTCTTCTCGCCAGGTAAACTCTAGGTAACCTGAAAACTTCAGTGATAGGTTCCAGGTTGCGCCCAAAGGAGGGTCTGAGATGATTTGGCGATAAGAAGCACGCACTTATATGACCGCCAAAGTTGATAAGAGATGCTCTTCACTGGCATGTTTATGTCATGATGTGGTGTTGATTGATGACGCCGGGATCGGGCTTGCTCATTCGCATGCAAACATGGCCATCCGATAAGAGGTTACATACGGTACGGGGCCGTCTCGTTGTGATATTTTGCAGCTTGCTATTGGCCAATGGTGATGGTGGCCCGCTTCCCCGCCTCACCTTCCACTCCCGCTGTGGGGAACTGTGGGGAGCTAATTGGGGAGCTCCAGCTAAGCCGCGACAAAGCGGCCCAGCACCAACAGCGCCATCCTCAAGGCGACGCCACGCAGTGTCATTCGATAACGTAAAGTCGGAACGACGTCAGCAGCATACTTTCCGAAGCACCCAGCACTCACTTTTGTTGCGAAGACGAGGACCGACCACCACACACCACCTGACTTGACTTTGACGCGAGCCTGCCTTTGATTCCCGCCTCTATAAGGTATCCTGTCGTGCCTGCCCTCCCTGCCTTGATTTCCTCCAACATGGCATCCCGCCATCTGAGATCGCTCTCTTTCCACTCTCCTGTATCGCGAGCAGTCTCCTTCACCGCCAACAAACCGAGGATACGCACATTGCCACAAAGCCTCAAAGCCGCTAGCATGTCGACGCTGGCTACCTTCAAGGTGCCCAAGGTGGTCAACGAGCCCAATGTATGTAACCGCGCCAACTGCGCTGCCCTTCTAAACATACAAGGCTCTGTCTGACCATAAACCTCCCGGCAGCAACACTATGCCAAAGGCTCTGCACAAAGAGCCGGCCTGACAGCTGCCATTGAGACACTGCAGAAGGAAGGCGCCCTCGAGGTGCCTCTTGTCATTGGCGGGAAAGAGGTAACGACAGTCCTTTGTTCACTAAGGCTGCTAATTGCTCTTACTAACCGTCGTCGACCCGTTCTAGATCAAAACACCATCAGGTGCGAAGCAGGTGAACCCGGCCGACCACAAGACGGTAGTTGCCGAGTACTCGCTGGCAACACCCCAGCATGTCACCACTGCCATCGAGGCGGCCCTTGCGGCAAAGCCAGAATGGGAGTCGCTGCCCTTCGCCGACCGGGCGGCCGTCTTCCTCAAGGCGGCGGATCTGGTCAGCTCAAAGTACCGCTACGACCTGATGGCCGCCACCATGCTGGGCCAAGGCAAGAACGCCTGGCAGGCCGAGATTGATGCTGCTGCCGAGCTCTGCGACTTTCTGCGCTTCAACGTGCAGTTTGCCGAGGAACTGTACGCCCAACAGCCCGCCCACAACTCCCCTGGCGTATGGAACCGCGTCGAGTACCGTCCGCTCGAGGGGTTCGTCTACGCTGTCAGCCCCTTCAACTTCACTGCCATTGGCGGCAACCTACCCGCCGTGGCCGCGCTTATGGGCAACGTCGTCGTCTGGAAGCCTAGCGACTTCGCCATTTCTAGCAACTGGTTGCTGTATAACATCCTGATCGAGGCCGGCCTGCCCCGGAATGTCATACAGTTTGTGCCGGGTAGCCCAGAGGAGGTGACCAAGGCTGTCTTGTCGCACAGGCAGCTTGCCGCTCTCCATTATACCGGTAGCACCGCTGTCTTCCGCAAGCTGTATGGCCAGATCGGAGCCGGCGTCGCCGAGGGCCGGTACCAGTCGTACCCTCGGATCGTGGGCGAGACAGGCGGCAAGAACTTCCACCTGATCCATTCCTCGGCCGACGTTGAAAACGCCGTTGCGCACACGGTTCGCGGTGCCTTTGAATACCAGGGCCAGAAGTGTAGCGCCACCTCGCGGGCATATGTTCCGGCATCCATCTGGCCACAGTTCAAGTCTCGCTTGATCCAAGAGACGGAGAAGCTCAAAGTCGGCGACCCCTGCGACCACGGCAACTTTATAGGGCCCGTCATCCACACCGCCTCATTCAAGAAGCTATCTGGGGTGATCGACGAGGCCAAGTCGGATAAGAATCTCGAGCTCCTCACTGGAGGCACCTATGACGACTCTCGGGGCTTCTTCGTTCACCCAACTATCTACCAGGCGCAGACTCCCGACCACAAACTCTTGTCGGCAGAGCTATTTGGTCCCATTCTGACGGTCTATGTCTACGACGACAAGAAGGACCCGGTTGGCGCCTTTTCGTCAGTCTGCGAGCTCATCGATGCCACCTCGGACTATGCTCTGACGGGATCCATATTCGCCTCCGACCGCGCCGCGGTGCGATTTGCCGAGGAGAAGCTCCGCAACTCGTCGGGCAACTTCTACATCAACTGCAAAAGCACCGGCGCTGTGGTGGGACAGCAGCCGTTCGGCGGAAGCCGGGCGAGCGGCACCAACGACAAGAGCGGCAGCATCAACATCCTGGGCCGGTTCGTCAGCATGCGGAGCATCAAGGAGGAGTTCAACGCCACGGCCCAAGTGTCGTATCCCAGCAACGAGATTTGACCACATCCGTGAACATATTGCTTGGCTGTCCATCATGCTGAAACAAAAGGGCGGAAGGCGTGTTGAACAGTGCCGAGACATTGCCGCCAGTCGCTGGTCACTGGAACTGATGGCACGCGAATGGGTAAGAACCAAAAGGTGTCTCTTTCGAGGTACTAGACGGATACTTTCGAGCCTTTTCCCGCCCGTCTTGTTTTCTGTCTGGTCCAATTCTGAATGAGTTTGCATTCTGATTTTGATGGAGCATAGCAACGCCTGCTGGAGTTTCTCTTTATTGTCATTTTTTTCGGACAAGTGAATAATGACAAGAAAATATAATGTTCTTTTTTTGGGACTTTTGTCTTTTTTCTTTCTTAACATCCCATCGAGTCTAAACAACAGGTGCAGCATTCCTCAAAGAGGTTTAGCTCAGCGACGAGAACACGCCCCTGATAATTGAATTGGCCATGCATGATACGGTATGTACTAATTCTTACGTATACCAAGCTGACCGACGACTTCCAGTGCATGTCCTGAAAATGGGGCCGCGTTTACAGGCAAATACTTGGGCAATGTTGGGGAGCGGAGAGTGTCGGACGAGACATGTGCGAGGCATGCGCAAAGGACTGGACAGTAATCTGTCTGGCCTCGAATGGTCCAAGCTGAGAGCCCCACTGGCCTGCTTCCGCGATACCTTACCTTGGTAGGTATGTACGAAGTACCTGGAATAGGGCAAGGCAGTCTGTGACAGGGCTGAGGGTCCAGCGTGACGATCTTCGTGGGGACTCTGGTCCGAACAATCGTCGTGCTAACCTAGCAAGATACGGAGCACCTTAGCTGGCGGTACCAGAAAGTCAGGCAGGTTTCAAGTACATACACCTACTGTACACAAGGTACCTGGGTGCTGTCAAGACGCGACTGCAAGTTGCCGCACCGTCGTTCTTCAAAGCATAAGTTGACCAGGCCCGGCCGGCCAATCAGCATCGACGATGGCACCTCGTGCCTCCCGCAATGAACCTGAGCACGCGACTGAACTTGCCTTCTCGCCTTTTACAGGCAAGAGCCCCTCCTTCCCATAACAGCCCATCCGAGTCCTACCTATTCCTCACCTTGGGTCGTCGCATTACCCGCACCGCACCCGCACGAATGTCTGAGCTCCTCTACTGTCACTTCTCCACAAGGTGACTCTGCTGTCGCTGTGTCGGAATGGCCCTTGTGTTGTTCTCCTGACCCGGCTCTCATATTCTCTTCAATCACATCTCATCTCATCTCACGTCTTCCGGGACGCCAACACGATGGGTTCTTCGTCGCTGTGACCCTTTCCATTGCGAAATCGGGGGCCAATAATATACCCGGTACATACATACGGGATATCGGAGCGTCTAGGTTGGTTGGTCTTCGGCCCTCAACACGACCAGCAGCAAGCCCGTGGCAGGTACGGTCTTGTGTGTTACAGAGCTCCCACAGAGGAACCATCAACCACCCCAGAGCGAGCCCTACTGGTTGGTCGTGGCCATCGTTCCCCTCACCGTCGGCGGCAGCGGCGTCTCTTTGATAAGGCAGTCGGCTAGTCCGGCCTGCCGTCGGGCTTGACATCAGGCTTGTCGCTGAAACCGCCATACCCCTTTGCGCCGCTTATCATAGACGCCTTCTATTCGTCAGCCACCCACATCTGCTCGTCTGCTTGCCCGCTCTCCTTTTGTCGACACGTACCTCTCCAAGCACCCAGTCGTCCAAGCACCCAATATGCCTCGAGCTGCATTGCCTCCGACGCCCGCATCCTCGACTGACATCAAGGGGAAGGATGGATTCAGGCTGGCCTCGCTTCAGCTGTCCTTTGAGCTGCCGCCGCCTGCCATGACGCCCAGCGGTTCAGCCTCGGACGTGTCGACCACGTCCTCTCACGATCCCTCCAACCCGGCAAACCCGCTGCAGGCGAGCGAGACGGTCAAGACCCGTAGACGCTCCTCGGCTGCCCATGTCCAGCTCAAGGACCAGTTTGCCCTGCCACCCCCACCGACCCGGTCTCGGAAGATCATACAGATGAAGCCCCGCGAGGAGCCGGCGCCCGAACCCACAGCCGCTAACACTCGGGCTTCTTCGTCTGCCTCGAGGAGCAACACACTCGCTGCCTCGGCGCCGGCAAGTACCTCTTCGAAGAGGAAACAGCCGTCCGCCACGAGTGCAGCCGGAAGGAAGATTGCGAGGAAGACGGCGCACAGCCTGATCGAGCGTCGCCGGAGATCCAAAATGAACGACGAGTTTGCTCTTCTTAAGAGCATGATACCCGCATGTACGGGCGAAATGCACAAGCTAGCTATCCTCCAGGTCAGTGCCGCGAGCCAAGGGAGCTGGCTCTCCCGTCCCGTCCACTGCGTGGAGCTGACGCAAGGCTCTAGGCATCGATCGAGTATGTGAGATATCTAGAGGACTGCGTTGCCCAGTTGAAGGCGCGACATGGGACGGATGCGGATTCCGGAATGGACGGAGCCGGTCTCCCGTCGCCGTCATTTGTGGGGCCGTATAATCCGGAGCCCAGCTATGCCGGGGATCCCTGCTCGCCTGACGTAGAGATGACTAGCTCAGAGGCCCCGTCTCCAGAGCTGACGCCCAATGCCGGACCGTCTCAACTGCCGTCGGTGTCGCCAGCCTTGCTCCCACAGGGCTCGCGTCATCGCCATGACTCGTATTCATCGGCCTCTTACAGCACGCCGGCCACCACCTCCCCGGCGTTTGGCCCGCAGACGTATGTTTACACACATAGCACACAATCAACGCCGGGCTCGACACTGACGAGCCCCGCCCTGCCACCTCAACGAGATCCTGACCAGGAAGCAACTGCTGCATTGCTGATGCTGAATCAGATGGACAGACGAGGTGCGGCCGGGCGGGGGATGAGCGTGAAGGACATGCTCACGACATGACGGTAAAGTTTTAATGTATCAGATATTCCATGGTCATATCACCATTGGCCCAGGCCCGGGCTAATATGGTCTGTTCTTCCTGGGTCTGGGTTTGGGTCTGGGTCTACGAACTAGAGGATGGGTTTGGCGGGTTTCTTTCCCCAATCTTTACCTTTTCTACTTTTGTCCTTCGCGTCGGTATGAGCCTTGGAGCATATGGCTCGTCTGGGTCTCGTTTGCCGAGAAACGAGCATGTCGAGTCCACCCAACAGAAGCTGTTTCACAGCACAAAAGCCTTGGGCCAGTTGGTTAGGAGAGGTTAAAAGCATATTCTTCCCTGCACGCTTCAAAGGAACTATCACTGCGGGCTTGAGCTTGAGCCAAGACACGAACGGGCAGCTGATCGCGGAATGTCGGCTCTGGTTATTCTGGCTGATACTCAAGAACTTGTTTCATGTGCAGAGTTTTGCTGTTTGGCGGGGCCTTTGAGTCACTAGACAGACGGTGGTCGCGGTGGCAATCAACAGTCGGGCCCTGACCTCAGTCACGTCCCAGGTGGATTAAATAATAGTATCCTACGCAAGCGGGTGTTTCGTTGCGGCTTTGCCCCTGGATCCTTGTCTTTTGTTTTGGGTGTGGCACGTGATACCCCTGGCCTCGGACAACATTGTAGGAGACACGCTGCCGGCGGAGGGCTCTTGACTAACATTGAAACAAAAGCCGTGACACATAATAATGCCCAGCCGGCCTCGAGAAATGCTCCAGCGCCCGAGGACGGGGTTGTTTGAATAGATAAATATCGGCCGGGTCGTCTCCTGGGGTCCCTCCCGTGACAAACAAGCAAACAAGGAAACAACAACTCTCTTGGGCATCTCTTCTGTAATAATAAACCCTCTTGAGTTTAAGAGACCGATCCCCTCTTCGTCTTGATACTGTGCTGCCTCATCTTGTCTCGGTACTCTTATATATTCTCGTGAATTCAGCCTCCTGACCTGTATCGTAACCATCTGGAGGAGCGTAAACCTCTTTGACAGTAGGACACGCAACATGGCGGACGAGCTCTCAGCCAAGATGTCTTCCGAGTCTCTCTCGCCAAAGGTATACCTACTCTCTGAATCCCCCAAAAGAAAAGAAAGAAGACGTCATAATCATTGTTTCACTAACATACCTTCTCAAGGCACCTCCACACCAACATGTCGACGACGTGGCCACAAACGCCGGCGCGTCCTCGGTCGATTCGCGCGGGAACCACCGCAGTCGCAACGGTAGCCGTATCCGCCGCAGCCGCAACCGCAGCCTCAGGGGCAACAACGGCAACAACAACGGCAGCAGAAGCAACAGCATCGCCGCTAGCGCGCCCCCGGAGGCCATGTCGTGGGTCCCCCGCGAGACCGAGAGCAAGCCAGTCTGCCTGCAGCTGAGCCTTAATATTGACATTGAGGTGGAGCTCAAGGCGCGTCTGCGCGGCGACGTGTGCGTGGCGTTGCTGTGAGCCATTCTGCTTTTTCGTCTATCTGGATAGCAAGCCAAAGGTTTTGCTATTCTCGTTCTCTGCTCATTTAGTTGTATTTGAATTTGTATTCTCTAACCAGACGTGAGGCAGAGACAGAGAGTAAGGACAGAAAAAGGAAAAGGAGAAAGGTGACTGCCGAGGGGAGATGATAGCGCTCCTCGCCTTTATCGCCGCCTTCCTCTCTCACTACCTACTCCCTACCTCCTACCTAATCCAACACCTAACCTCTCCGATTCGGCCGCGCTTCAAACACTCAGGTCGGGGCGGAGTGGAGCTGGGATGGCAGGGCAGGGCAAGCGGGGGCTGCTCTGGTTTCTTTTCACTATGTGGCAGGAATACCGATATGGGATTGAGCACGGAGTATCGGCGTTTAAACTGTCCTTGTTTTCGTTTCGTGTAGCCCGCGGAGGGGCGCGATGGAGTTACAAGAGAAAGCGGTCCTGCTATTAATCTTGAAGTAATGAATAAATGTGTGATGTATATACATAATGTAATACAACCACTGAATCTACTCAGAGATGATGTACTCAAGCCCCCTGGGTGGCTGCACTGAGAAAATATGGGCATTTTGAAGGAGAAAGTATGTACAAGAAGAGAAGGCCACCCCAACCAACAGCTTCATCTGGAAGACGCGAGCCAGCAAAAAAAAAGCCGCCATAGTAACCAGTAACCTCGAAACAGAAACAAAAATCTCCGTCTCCATATATCCTGTCAGAATTCCAACAATCTAAGACGCACTACGTGCGTGTACACAACCACAGAATGGAATCGGGTGAGAAACGCCCAACCGCAATCCTATGGGAAATCGGTATGCAGAGTAAACGCAAGGCGGAAAATAAGACGGAGAGGAAAATGAAAGGGCTGGACGAAGATAAAGATGCAACATGGCTCCAAATTCGACCGCTCCTCGTCCACCAACACCAACCCCTCCCCCGGCCTTCCAAATGCATCCTAATGCGCGTATTTTTTTTTATAGAAAGAATCGTCTACCGGACTAAAAAAAAAATACGTTCCAGCCTGAATATCTAGATGCCGCCAAAACACATCTAGTCCCGGAGCTCGGGCGCGATGGAGCCGTCGGTGGAGAGGGAGCCGCGCGGGGCCGCGAGCGAGGGCGGCTTCGGGCCCTTGTAGCTGAGGGTAGGGATGGTGAGGCCGTAGCCCTGGGTGCGGCCCTGGGGGTCGTGTTGGTCGACCTCGACGCAGATGCAGACGTCGAGGCCGCCGTCGTGGCCCTTGCCGTGCTCGGCGGGGTTGGCGGCCTTGTGCGTGGTGCCGCAGCCGACCTCGCCGGCGCTGATGGGCAGCCGCGCGTCCTTGGGCGGCGTGAGCTTTTGCAGCTTGTTTGTCGTCGACCGCTGGCTGCGGATGCTCAGTCCGGCACTCGACCCCGGAGGCGCCGGCGGCTCGGGAGCCAGAAGTCCGCCTACGCTGGCGCCGGCGGCGCCGTTCGCATCGCCGTTGCTACGGCGCCCGTTGTTGGGAGAATTCTCCGTTATTATGGAGTAGTTTCGGCTGGGCATGGTGACTTTATTGTGGTCCGCTGTCTTGGTTGTCTCGCCGGGGTCTTTGTCAAACAGCTTCAAGAGGGTCTCGTCGGTCTCGTGGTTGAGGTGGTGAATCCTGTTCCGCCGCGACAGGAGGTTCGCCACAGCCGCGGGGGGCGGCTTGTTCACGATAGCCGAAGACACGACGTTGGCGATGTAGCGGTAATCCTTCTCCACCGGGATGTTCAGACGCGGATTCGAGTAGAACCTCCCTAGAGCCGCCAGATGGACATCGCCGCCCAATATAGTGATTCGGATGGAGAACTCGGCGCAGATGCCATGAAGCTTCTCAACCAACCAGTTTCGCTCCTTCTTGTGCGTCCTCGCCGTGTAGTGGTCATCCAAGTCGTCAAGCAGATCCACGCTGCCGTCAAAACTGTTGAAAAAGCTGCCGCCCAGGCCAACTCGCCGATTCAGGAACTTGACAGGGCCCATCAGCGGACTGGCGAATATGTTTTCGAGCCAGGTCAGGCGCTATTTCATCGTCAGCGTTTAAACGCCTTTCGCAGCCCGGAGAGAGCAGACTCACGGGGTACGCAACGGGGATGCCCAAAAGGAGGATTAGATGCTGATACGGGTTGCCAGAGATTGCCGCAGTGGACAGTTCTTGGCGTAAACGGCTGAATATTTGCTGGTACGTTTCTGGGTAGTTGACTTGATGCCTCGTACGCTAGTCGGCGTGTTAACAAACCAGGCAAGGAAAATGGACCATATATTTCATACCTCAGTTCGCGCGTCAATACCCAAAAAGGCTATCCTGGCTCCTAATCTCGCAAACATGTTGTGAGAATGCTCTGCCACATAGGGCTAAAATGTTGGTTAGCCGGGACCTGCCTTCCCCTATGAACTTTTCATGCTTACCCCTGGTTCTGAGCCAACAATGTAGTTGGACTCGGTCATAACAGGATGGACAAATGTATTTATCAGTTGGTTAGGGTCAACGCCCAGACCTTCTTCGTTTGGCGCAGCCGGGACAGAATCTATCATTATTTATTTAGTCAGAATAGCCATCTCAGCCAAGTGTTTTCAAGGTGCTGACCTGAAGTGTAGGTGGTCGGGGGCGGCGGGAGGTGGTGCTGAAACAGCATATAGTACTTGTGGGCTAGACCGCCTAAGCCTCTGAAAACCTGGCGAGACATCAGAACACGGCCAAGTATTCTCCCAGGTAACTGTTGCTGAGGCATCTCACATCGCATTTCATGAACTCATTGACATAAGATCCAAACCCGTCGATGATCTAGACCCAATTAGTTGACGCCTTGGGGCGGCTAACGAGGGCCGCAACTCACATCATGGTCGTCCCAGATATTCAGCTGGGGGATCTGACCATTCGCCGTGGCAAAGGGCTCTGTCCCGTACCTAGGAAAGGGGGGATGTTGTGTCAGAAACGGCGTGAAGGGCCACAAGCGCAACGACAGGACCCGGAGAGAGCATAACCTACCACCGAAGATAGTTTTTCAGGTAGTACTCATCGCAGTCTTCGCGGAGCTTCTCCGGAAAGGGATATTCTTTCCTCTTCTTTGGGTTTGTTATTTTTGTCCACTCGTTTAGCGGGCCTTTTACTCGAATGCCGTCATTGTAGATCTGGTCGCCGCCACCAATCCTGAAAGCAAGGCTCGTCAGCAAAATATAAGCACCCCTCAGCAGGGAAGGGGACCAGGAGACCGTCATTCAACTTTTGCGGGCGCTACTAACATGACATGAAAGGGAACCTCGCGATGGCGGCGCAAGACGTCGTTCCACAGGGCGAGACCGCTCCAGGCCTGCTCGTCAGTGCCGACCGAGAAGCCGTTGCAGCTGTGGAACATGATCCTCATGGACTCGGACGCGGCCGGCACGTAGAAGCTGTTGATGGCCGGCTTCGTCTTGCTGGCCTGACGCATCCCGGACAGGGCGTATTCCCACTTGGTCTCGACGGGGCGCAGGTCGACGGCCAAGTCGAAGCGCCAGAACGTGCAGCGCGGGTCCGAGTAGAGGCAGATGCCCTTGGTGGCCTTGCCGGGGGCGTCCTTGCCCTGGCCTGCGCCGCCGCTACCGCCGCCGCCGCCGCTGCCGGCGGCCCTCCGCAGGCTCAGCGAAGGGACCAGCGGCTGGGTCTTGCCGCCGCCTCGCGTCACGATCAAGACGCTGCCAATCCATTGGTTGTTCTCCATGCGGCGGTAGTTGAGCAGCGGCCCGACCAAGATCTCCTTGCCGTCGGGCGGGGGTCCGCGGGGGGTGCCGAGGTTGGCGGCGGCGACGTTGTCGTCGTCGGCCGTGGCCCGGGATTCGGCGGCGCCGGCCATTACGGGCTTGAATCGCGGGGTGGATGGGCGGCTGCCGGTGCGCTCTGGGGGCTCGATGCGCGACGAGTTGAGAAAGTCAGCCAGGGCGCCGACATCGTTGCGCGAGTCGGCATCGCGCGCGACATGGCCCCTTTGCGGCTGCTGGTTTGCGTACTTGGCGTAGGACGATGACTCCTGATGGCGCCAGCGCGTGGACGAGGCATGGGGGTTTCGCGACTGGGGCTCGTCTTCGTCCAGCAGATCGTCGTCGTAGGGCTCGCGGGGAGAAGACATGGCGAATGGCGCGTTGACCGTCAGCAACGTTGGGGCGGTCTGGCGGCTTGATTCGCGACTGGGTGGTGGCGTCTAAATGGCGACGGCGGTGGAGAGGGAGGGCGCAGATGACCCGGAATTAGACAGTGACAGTGACGCACTGCAACTGGGGCACCCGAAATGTTCCACGGGCAGTTACAGCCGTCAATGAGCTTGTGACCAAGATTACAAGACTTTATAGTACCCGAGACAAAAAGATAACAACAAAAGAGAATCGCGACCGAAAGTCAGCCGGACTATGCGCCGTTAACCACGGGAAAAGGAAATTGCGCCGGCACGCAGAGCAAGGATGCGCCCAGATGTTGATGTCCACCACACCTCCCTCGCCGTCCCGTCAAAGCCGCTGGCTGACGAGAACTCGCCTGCAGCTCTAGCGGAACTTAATTGTCGATTTAGGCTTGGTGAGCAGCAGGGTTGTTAAGTGTCCGTTTGTTGGTCCGGTAAAGAGAGAACAGCCATTGTTCTATCCCTTTCATAGAAGAGTAGTTGCAGGCACGAGTTCACTTCGTAGCTACTTTACCTCCAAGACCTACTACCTAGGTACCTACCTGATATCTATATGTGTACGGAGTATATACCAGATACCAGGGGCTACGGCAAAAGAAACAAAAGTTGGAAACCTGGCAGCTCGCTCGGATCAGCTCTGCGCGCACAGCTTGGCGCACAGCATCGCCAAGTCTCGGACTCGAGGCGCTACCTATTTCCAGTCGAGGTTACTCGCCCAGCGCGATCCATGCCCGGCTGTGAATGCAGCAGCTGCTGCGCTGTGCTGCGCTGTGCTGTGCTGCGCTGTGCTGTGCTGTGCTGTGCTGTGTTGGTGACAGTCCTCATCGTTGTGCTAAATAAACATGGCATGGAGACTGATGATTTCGAATCGAGCACGCGTAGCTTGCGCCGAGAAATGTCTCCCGCCTGCGAGACCAGCTCATCAGATGGAATTGGAGGCCTTGCATTTGCATGGGTAATGGATGCGGGCTGGAGCTGCTGCAGCTGCAGCAAGCCTGTGTAGCGACTTGCGTCAGCGTCCCCACTCACCTCTCCAAGTCGGGTAACACGTGGGATCGTCAATGGCGTTCTTCTTCTTCGGCTTAGCCCTATCGAACCCCGGAAGGGCGGCATGGCAGGGGGCTTGGCATCCTTGGCATCGCTTCGACTGCAGAGTAAAAACTCCAAAGTCAGTTCCTGACACTTTTGCTCGTTGAAACCTCCATCCCGCTATTTAGATACCAAAGCTCTCACAAGAAGAAAACAGAGAACTAAACAGGACGGGTTAGTTATATTGCGCTTGAAGAAGTCAATATGTAAGTAAGGTAGTTAACATATATTAGTTCTATACACGAGGTATTTAAACATTCTCATAAATACATATGGAAACACACGGGACTGCCCGCTATTCTATTTTGTACAGCCAATCTCCTCCCAGAAACAACAACCATTAAGCCTTGTTCGTCTTGTCGTCATGGGAAACAACCCGGCCAACGAGTTGCGTCGCCTTGTCCGCTTGAACCGGGCCCGAGGCCTGCTCCTCCTTCCTCTTCTCGAGGAAGTGGCCTGCAGCCATGCCAACAGCGAGCCCGACAAAATGCGAAGCGATGTCCAACATATGCCGCTTCGAGAACATGGCCGCCACGTTCAGCGCCACAATCAGGCCGATGAAGTTAAGCCCCTGGATGCCGTTCATTGGGTCAGGTGGCAGACCCAGGACCTTGAAGCCGTCAAACCGATGCATCCAAAAGTATGCCCCGGCTATGCCGTAGATGGCCCCCGACGCGCCCAGCGTCGTGAGGTCCACCCTGTTCCTCACAACCATCGACGTCAGGCTTCCTAGGAAGCTGAGCACGCCTGTCCCCAAATACGTTGCGAGGAACCCGCCTCGTCCGACCTCTTCATGGAACTGGACTCCGATGAACCCAAGGAAGAGCATATTTGACGCGAGATGGCCGAAGAGTTGGTGGGAAAATAGGGCGCCGAAAATGCTGGGAGCTCGGGGAGTCGCGGCTACAACGAGAAAGTACCGATTCATCAGCTTCCATGCGAACGGTACCCTCCACATGCCGAAAACAATAAGATTGGCGAGCATCAACATCCCAACAGTGGCTGTTGCCGGAGACACGTCAGGAAGCAGCCTGTTCTCGTGGCTCGGCGGCTGGTAGAAATAGGCATAGGCTTCCAAACCCAACATCACGAGACCGGCAAAGAGTGCCGAAGGTAGCAGACGCTCCCACATCTTCATCTTGGGAGGTTCCTTCAGATCAGACGTTGCTTCAGCCTTTAGCTTTTCGATCCAGGGGCTGACGGCGCGTGGCTGGTTCTGGCCTAGGGTCTGCAGCGTGCCCGGTGCGGCGCGGGCCGCCTCCTCCGCCTGCTTCCGCTTCTCTTCCTCGCGCCGCTTGAGCTCTGCTTCCCATTTTGCCTTGTTTTTGGCGCGGATAACATCGAAGGCGCCTGTCCCGTAGACGTCCTTTGGCTTAGCACCGCTCCCTGCGTCGTCCTTGTAGAGCTTTAAGCGTGTCTTGTAACCCAGTTCTTGGCTGATGTCCTTCCCTTTCTCGGCGGCGCCTTCGTTCGCATCCGGGTTTTCCAGCAACGCGAGCTCGTCCTCGGCTCTGAGGCCGGCATTCGTGACCTCGTCGACGGGCACTTGCTTGCGTAGGAACTTGAGGGCGGTGCGCTGCTGATCCTTGTTAAACTGCCTGGTGTGGACTCGCAGTTCTGGGTCGTCGAGTGTCCCGGCAACTCGGCGGCCGTGTAAGATCCTCAGCAACCTGTTTGCGGCAGGAGTGCTCATGCTCGGCCCGAACAGATCTACGACCTCGTGCGCCTCCAGGTCTTTCTTCCTGAAGGGAAGCCCCTCCTCATCATTGTAGTTTGGTGGTAGGTCCACGTAGTGGGTGATTACGGCATCGCCGAAAAGGCCGAGAGCGCGCACCCCGGGGGGCTGTGACAAGCGTGCCAAGCGAGCACGTCTCAACAAGGCACGGAAATCTGCACAGTCGGCCGAGCCAGACTGCCGCCATAACCGGTCTGGGTGTTGCCGATGTGCTGTGGAAGACTGCCAGGACGAGAAGCATCGGCTAGGTGGAAATGCGGCAACGAGGAAACGACTGGGTAGCGGGCTCGATAATTGTTGTGCCGCGGCCCGGACACTCGATCGGAAGGGGCCGGCGTTGACGCCGAGCAAACAGCTCATTGTTGCGCCCGCAGTCGCGCCGCCACGTGCAAGCTACCCATCAATTGAAGCCCCTACGAGCGGGGGGTTGGAAGGGATGCTGTCCTGTCGTCCAGCGTCGCCGTGATTGTTCGAGGCCGGGCGAACTTTTATCACAGTGTTGATGCAACCGAAGGGGGAAAAAAACTGGGGTGACCCAACAGGCCGGACCTTACCAAGCTGGTAGAGATCTTAGCCCTCTATTGGCTGGCCCCTCTGTATTCTTGCCCCACAGCGGGAACGTTAAAGACACCCCGCCGCCGCAACGGAGCTTGACCGGGCAGGCAGCTCTGAGCTTGCGACAGAGGTCAGAACCCATTGAGTATAGGTTCCTGTTCCAACAGCGTCGCCCTTCCTTTGCAAATTCACGTATTTGGAACTACGAAGTAGCAACGGACCTGAACTCCCAACCACTTACTCACAGTGAAATCGCCCGAGGGTCCCTCTATTCCATAGCCAAGACTTCACCGGCACCAACTTTACCCCTCGTTAAAGTCAGAACTTGACGAACCAACCAACTGGTGAAGAAAGAGGGAGGCACACAAGAACCAAAAGACAGAACATGTCAGCAGTCGCCACGCCCATATCGCCGGCGCGCTTCGCCGAGGCGCTGCGGGACCTGTCGCTCTCGTCGCTGCACCTCAAGGTGCTGGAGCTGCGCACGAGCATCGCGCAGCTGGACTACTCGAACGAGGAGCTGCGGCCGTACGCGCTGGGGGAAGCCACGCCGATTTCCACCACAGACTCTTCTACGGATCAGCAGCAGCAGCAGCAACCAGACCCAGATTGCGTGGAGGCGATCCGCGAGAACGAGGAGGTGATTGTGCGGATGCAGGGGCGCATCGGCCTGGTGCGGGCCGAGGTCCAGCGGCGCGGCATCAGCTGGACCGAGTTCCAGAGCAAGGAGGAGGCCGACGCAGACGCAGCGAGAGCATCAGTAGTCAACGGGGTCAACGGATCAGGACACCACGACAACGACGCATCTGCATCTGCACCGGCAGCGGCAGACGAGGCCGCCCCTGAGCAGCACGCAGCCTGGCGCGACGGGACGTTCCAGACAGGCGTGATTCGCGGGGGGCAGGTGGTGTCTGGCGCGGGCAACTCCGTCTCTGGTTCCGGTTCCGGCTCGGGACCCGGTCACAATGGTGGGTCTCTGTCGGACGAGGAGCTGCGGCGGAGAATCGAAGCCCAACTGCGCCTGTCAACAAACGGCGTGAATGGCGACGACCACGAGGACAACGAGGAAGACGGAGGCTTGCACCTGTGACCCCGGCAAACTCTAGAATTAGACAACGACTAAAAACATTACGAGAAACCAAGTCGGGCGTCTCGGTAAAGATGACTGGCTGGACATGATGATTACTAAATTATAAGTAAACGGAAACGGTGTAATGGTCATGGTTATGTTTATGGGTTTAGGCTAGGATTGCTACAAATGGCTTCAATAGCCAGGCGGAAAGTCTCACGAAGGTAGCCTACATAGTCTACTATTTATGGCGAATAGTCAATTAACGATGCAAGTATTCCACATCTAATGCAGCCTGCCCCTGGACGGGCTCCGTGTTGCGCACATTCACGGTGGAGGATGACGACAAATAGAGCTTGGCAGTTCAGTTGAAATATGTACCTAATGACCTATGAATGCAACCGACCCGAGAACCCCAAAGTGTGTCTGGTGGAGGCAGGAAATGACTGTGCCGAGGACAGCAAACAGGAAAGAATAAACTAGAGTATGATAGAGTGGTTGGCAGTTGAGGGAAAGTGTTCGACATGTTCGCCAGAATCGATGAAAAAAAAGTATGGCCACCGCCCATTTTACACCTTTTTTCTTGCCAATGGAGGTTTTTATTCCGAAGAGGGAGGAAATCAGAAAGCAAAGAACAACGCTTTGGACCCCTTTTGGCTCCCAAACCGACCAAGAAACATGACAAATCCAAATACCAAACCCAAAAAGGAGGGAAAAAAGGGAAAAGGGGAACCAGACTCCGCTGTGGAAATGCGACCCCGGGTAAAACAAGCAATGCTGATGCCACAAACCGATGGTACAAGAAAGGACAACCACGAGCCAGAAACCGGCAGTCGCATGACAGTCGTAAAGAAATAGGAAAAGAGTGTTGTGAGGTTATTCGGCGTGTAAAACGGAGATTTTGTTGTTAGAAGTCTCAAATTCCTGCTGCTGCTCCTTCACCCTACTCCCTGCAATTGCTGTGCTCGCGTTGGTGACTTCTTGCAGCGGCGAAGTCGAACAGTTCTTGTTGTCGACTCGCGTCGATGAAGCCTTCTCTGTGATCTCAGAGCTGAAGATAGTCGAAAGCCTCGGCCTTTGGGCTACGTAGGTCGGGACAGAGCTGTTGCTCAGTGACTCTAGGCTCCTCGAGATGTACTCGTCCTCGTCCTCGTCCGACCCAAACTCGGGCGTGACAACAGCGCGGCGGCTCCGCCGACTTCTTTGACCAGCCCCTTCAGCCGAATCCTCCGAGTCGGTCGAGAGGCTGTTGCTTCTGGCCGTGCGCCGGCTTCTTGTTCTCACCGTCGACGTCGCAGTTGTTCTCCTAGACCTAGTCCTGTTCAGGGACGCTGTTGAATGGAGCTCGCCATCCTGAGGCACACCCGCCTGTCGAATTTTGGCCTCGAATGACTTCTCGCCCACCAACCTTCCGAGTGACTGCCTGTCTGAGGATGTGACCGTTCTTCTAGATCCCGCACTCATCATGCTTGAGCTCCTGCTGACAGGTATCTTACCCTCCATGATTTTTGCGGACGGCGGAGGCTGCAGCATCCACCGGAGTGCATCCTTGTGCGCTGGTTTGCTTCTGACGACGGGCGGGTGATATTGGTTGACAGGTGGGTTTTTCGGAGCAAAGTAAAAGTTGTGACGATCTTCGTCCGTCACCTGCTTCTCGATTCCAAGCTTGGACTCGACAAAGCGGCCGGCGGTGGTACCGGCTTGCTTAAGGGCATCCATAAGCTTTTGGCCTGTCCGTGACAAATCGTTGCCCCACAGCTCCTCGTCCTCGCGCTGGTACCGCTTGAGGTTCCAGTCGTCGTTTGTCATGACGGACGCCGCCTTGCTCATGACGGGGCTCGTGGCCTCCCCATCCGGTGTTATCGGGGGCCCGCTGGCCGTCTTGGGGGGGTCTGCTAGTACAACAGGGAGGTGATTGGAGTTGGGTGCTGTGCCGTCGGGGTTGCTTATTCCAGCACTGCTCGCAGTACCTACACTTGCGCCGTCCCGGCTCGGGTTTGTCAGACCTCTCTGGCTGCTGTTCTTATTGCAGTTGTCCCCTCCACCCCTCTTCTTTGTTGGTAAACTTGGGCCCATCCTGATTTCCTCGGTCCAGAAAGGGTTCGTGTGGAATGGGTCCGGGTGTTGGTATAGGTGCGGTTGCTCCAGCACGATGCGCGCCTTCTCCCCGCGCTCCTTCTTTGCATTTTGTTGCGCCCTCTGGCGGTGTCGAATATTGGAGCATGGCGTGCAGGCGAGGATGTAAAAGATAAATGATTGGGTAGCGACGCAGAACGACATGCTTGGGAAAGCTCGCGATCTCTCAGTTATTCAACCGTCCTCCGCTTGAGTCGAGCCCTCCGGCGTGAATTGCTTTTTTCCTGTCTCCCTACACACCTAAACTGTGTTTCCTTATGTCGAACTCATATGTAGGTCGGTGTAAGGGGGTGCAATTGGACGTCTGGCGAAGTGTGTTGGGCGGTGGTTTCGACTGCGTCCCCGCGTAACCGGTGGATGATGCTCGGCTGCAGCGAGTCTTGTGAGCCAACACCATGGGGAGCAGCAACCGTTAATTGCTCTTGGTAAAACGTGTGTCGGGGCAATTGGAAGATTGTCATCCGCTGCATTGGCAGAACGTCGAGTGGCGAGTAGTGACGCTGCGAATTGACCGTCTGTCTAGGTCGGATAGTCCGGACTGGGTGGCAGCCAGCAGTGACGGGCGTGGGGATGAATGTACGGGACAAGACTCTGTCCTCAAACACTCTTTGGGTGATCCCCCAGGGCTAATCCCCCGCCAAGTAGGGACGCCTCTCAGCCACCACTCGCAAAAGGCTCTCGGAAGTTGTGTTTTAACAGTGCCGCTGGCGTGCACGGGATCGGATGTGCCGTTGTGAGGCCCGGTCCGACGTTGTCGTCAGCCGCGACTGTGTCGGCTCCCAAAGCACCTACAGATGAAAGCAATTGGAATTGGGGGATCGCCTGCCGGCCTATGAATAGGGCGTAATTCCGTAAAACGGGGCTGGCCCAGAGAAACAACCCCTGTGTTTTTTGGGACTGTGATCCGTAAAAGTAGCCCCAGGAGTAGTTGACGTCAGCCGTCGGTAAGGCTGGTAGGAATGTTTGAACAGTTGGGAACTAGAAACTTGCACAAGACGAGAAGAAAGGTAAAACAAATGGGCACACACATACACACACACAAAAGCGAGGGTGGGCGAGGGCGTAAGGGAAGGGACAATAAAGTGTTTATTTTAGACTTCGGCCGCCAGGAACCTCAATGGGCCTGGGGAAGACGGGAGGGGGGACTGCGCCAGCCCGAGCCCGCCCAAGCAGCGCCACCCTTCGCTCCACCCCCACGATTTATGATCACCGAGGGGCCAGTGGCGGAGAGGCACAGCGAGGCTTGTCTGTTATGGAGTCCGTGCTTCATGACCAAACAGCATGCACAACGCCGGAAACCGAAGATGTTTGCTGTCAGTCAGCCCTTCCTGCATTGACAGGAAGGATGACCTGGCTGTGCTTGCAGACTGCGGAGGATACACGTGTACTGTATACACAAGTTCCAGATTTATGCCACCATTCGTACCTCGTATATGGTTACGGCTGCGACTCAGGGTGGCCCTGCAACCGAGATGCCGGGAATGGCGTAAACTAAGGCACAAGGCACAGGACAGAGTCCGGAATGTGGTTGCGGCCTAGACTCAGGCAGGGTATTAAGGTTAGGTTGTGTGCAGTTGCGGAATTATAACTGATGTGTTATTGACTGAGCGGCTTGACAACCGCGGAACCCCCTCCATCCTGGTTTCCGCGGATGGATGCCAGTTCAGAATTGATCTTGTTTCTTGCCTACTTTATGTCACTGGCCACCCAGCTGGGAATCGACAGTACATACGTATAGATGAATCTGCTGGCAGCTTGAAGCCCACAACTCCCGTCTTCTATCTCAGTTCTAGAGGAGAAGCCCTCAGTTGGCGTGACAACTCACCGAGTAACCCGTGACTACCTGCCTACCCAAACAAGACACACCACAAAACCATCGTGCAGCATCTGGTTTACGTCGTACGTTGATTACGTGCATACCCGAGCGAGGTGGTCCTGCATGTCTGGATTACGGGCTGGCGAATCTTCAACGAGACACGGAACAAAAATGCCTCTCACATACATAGTACCACCTACCTCACTTACTATGTATTACTTCCTACCTTAAGTCCGCAAATATGGTAGATGGGCAGGTCCCTGAGGTACCCTGGGTTCCATATACTACCGGTACCTGGCATCCTATACCTAGGGATCCGTACAAACCAAACATTTCGCGAATCCCATCCATTGTGCGGACGGAACAAGCCCCGTCTGTGCGTCGCCAGGCGATTTTCTCCCGTTTCCATTTTATCCGCTGCAGGTTTTGGCGGGGGAGCAGAACCAGAAACGCCCCCTTGTGGTTTGGCCCGCACACACACGAGACACTTGAGACACGATGGGCAGGACAGATGTTGCGCGCCCAGTACATACAGTACTCCGTACGTACGCACGCAGACATGATAGTCGTCTCGGGCACAGTACGTACGCAGGTCGTATTATTTCTTCAACAGACATCAAGATTTTCAAAGAGAAACAAAAGGGCCAGCCAACCCGCTCAGCGGACGCACAAATCGAAACGCCCTCGGGCAACACAGAGGCACATAGCACGCGCACCCCACGTTCATCATAACACGTACATAGTGTACAGCAGGCTTCCCGAGTGACGACGGTGTGAAGGAGGCCAAGATGCGCGCGCGCCACACACACCGCACGCATGCCGCCCGCCCACGTGGGGATCCGCGCTGACTGGGACGAAAAAAACAATCATCTCTCCCCGTCCGACAGAACAGCCGAGGCGAGTTTAAAGACTAAAACCTCTTGATTTTGATCCTTGACCTATCATTTTGCAACGCCAAAGCCAGATCTGGCCGTTTGAGTACCGCAGCAGTGTTGTGATGAGAGATATACATTTCGCTACCCTATGCCCTTTCTCTTAATTCTCACTCGTAGCGACAGTAAAACCAATCGGCTATCCGCTGTTTTCTCTATCTCTCTCCTCTGTAACGCCCAGTCTCCCATAACCAGTTTGCCCTTGATCCAATTCTCGCAAGATCCATGGGGATAACTTGTGGCGCAGCGGGATACAGGTAAAGGAATAAAATAAAAATGTTTAAAAAGGCTAGGCCCAGGAGCGTTTTTGATAATGATAATGTACATACATAAAACTCCTCGCACACAGCCGTTGCCAGAAGTTCCCGAATTTTATACGCAACGGTACACGATGCACAGCTTGCCGATGATATGACCCGATTCATGGCATCAGCCATGCTATGAGCCAAAGGAAATGATGCGGGGGATACAAGATACAGAAGCTTGCAATGAAAACGGCGTGAAGCCTGGCTGGTCATGATTTAGACGTCCCATTCCTCCTCAACCTCGGGCTCTTCGTTTGTGCTCAGCGCAGCAAAAGATGACTGTTGGGAGAACGACTTTGTCGGCTTGCCGCTGCCGTTGACTTTCGGGGCCTTTGCGACAATTGCGGGAGCAGCAGCGACGGGCGCAGATGGTTGCACGGGGATGACCGTTGGCTCCGATTCGCCTGCGCTCTCAGTCGCAGATTCCTTCTTTGGCTTGACCGACTTCTTCGTCTTGACCGTGCTCCAGGCTTCCTCTTTACGGAGAAGCTCCATTTGCTCCTCCTCCGAAGGGAGAGACGACATCCAGCTCTCGTCCTTAGTAGGTGCCGCGGCGACCGGCTTGGGGGCTGCCGGCTTGGGGGCTGCCGCATTGGTGCGGCTGCTGGAGTCAAACGTGTCTAGTGGTTGGACGGCAGCGTGCTCGCCGTTAGAGAGAGTACCATTGGAGCCGAATTTAGCACTACTGCCGTTCCAGGCCGACTGTGCAGGCTGCGAGGCAACCGAAGAAGGCCCATCCTTGGCGGCCCGTCCCTCGGATATGCGGGCCAGTCTTCTCTGTGCTTCCATAGCAATTTTTCTCTGCTTCTCTGCTTCTTCGCGCTCGGCCTTGGCGGCCTCGACCTTTTGGCGGTTCTGGCGCTGCTTCTTGGTCTCGACCTCCTCAGCGGGCTTGACCTTCTTGACCTTAGTCTTGACCTTGTCTGTGCCGGTGAGGCGGAGAACTGAGGGACCGGTCGACTTGGGCTCCAGCATGTCGCTCACGTCAAGAGCGTCTGCGGCCTTGATCTCGGGGGAGGCGATCGAGGACTCGTCGTCGTCTCCGTCTACGCCCGCCGTCGAGGAGGGGGCAGAGACCTTTCCGTGGTCGACCTTGGGTTCAATCTCGCGGGCCCGAGATTGTTTTACAGACTTTTGCCGCTTCTCGTCGGGCTTCTTAGACGTATTCAGAATCGTGCCCTGCTTGACGCTGGCCAGCTGTCGGGCAAATTCCCGGTTGTCCACTCCATCGTCGGAGCTATCGCCGGCGGGTTGGGTCGGTGTTGAGGGCTTTGCAGGTCGGGGCTTTGGCTGCGTAGCCTTGGCCGAGTCCTCAGCGTCCTTGCCAAATGCTTCTACTCGTTGCCGCTTAGCCTTTGGCTCTTTGCGGGCCTGTGTGCTCTGCCTGTCGTCAAGTCTCTGGCGCTGGGGAGCCCGCGGTGCATCGCGCCTTCGACCACCCGTGTATCGAAAAACGTAATATCCGGCAAAACAAATAATGACAGTCCAGCCGACCAGAGTAGACATTTCAACACCCATGGTGAAGACGGAGGACGAGCGTCGCAGGCGTCGAAGGTGTGGGGTGGGAAATGCGAAGTCGGCGCAGAGAAAATTGTCACCAGAGTACCTATGGGTTGCAAGACGTGGATGTGGCAAATCGAGGATTGGCGAGTGCGTTGCCAAAAGCCCACTTGCTGTTTGCAAAGATGGCGAAGATGGCGAAGATGGCTAGCAAAGCAATTGCGATCCTTAATTGACGGGTGGGCGCGTAGAGCGAAGGTTAGTTGTGCCACGCGAGAGCTCCCAGAGCTGAGGGCGATGATGGCAGGCACGAGTAAATTTATTCGAGGGCTTTCCCGCAGGCCGAGGTATGCACCTTGAATGCCACAAGTCACGAGACAGTGCGATTGGATGCGTGGACCGATAAGGTAGGTGAGGGGTTTTGTCTTTAAGAAAAAGGAAGGGAAGAAAAATGGAAAGGGGATGCTCGTCGTGAAGTTCGTCGAGGTTTCGCAAGGGGCCTGCTGGCTGGCAGTGAAAGGTGTTCAGAAGGTCGGCCTTTCAAGCATGTCTATTGGCCCTCTGTACCCTCCCTCGGAAGGGACATGAGATGCCGGACGTGTGTGGCCTGCACCCCTGTCAAGGGGCTTGGCAAAATCGTCCCACGTGATTCAGAAGGGACAGCCGATAGCCTCTTTAACTCAGGCCGCGTTCTTCTGTATTTCGTCTTTTACTCTGTACGTCCACACTTCCATAATGATATTATTCAATAACTTTTACTATACGATTCACTCATTCAAACCAGGGACTGACCGTTGCGCAAGTATGTTGGATTAGTCAAGCAGATTGCTCTACAGGCGGATGAAACTTGCTGCTAACTTTGTGCGACTGGAATTGCTGGAAGCTTTTGACAATCGTGGAACGCCGGCACGTTTGGAAATTAGGAAACAAAGATGCCATGATCCAATCGCAGCCGGTTCCTGCTCGCTTTTGTTATCCTCTAGTGTATCTTCCAAGTTTCTCGTGCAACCCTTGAAGTAAGGGGTGTACATACCTGCCTAAATATCCTCTGTTCGGCAACCCACAGGGCAAACCCGAGAACCGAGTAGCGGCTCGATAAAGTGGCAACTGGCAACCACTGAGAAATGAAGCGCTCTGCACTAGGATCTTATAGGGAATCTGGTGTATTCCGTGCCTGGGTTATCTACCTGACCTATTCCGTATCTCAGTGTAGGTACGTCACCATCCAAGTATAGCGCTAACCGCCTCGATCAAGACGAGCCTATTCGGCATGTCAGACCCAATGGATATTCTGTTTCCTAAAATGCTCAAGCTGTGCCCCGAGACCACCTAAACTTTAACTGCGCGATATCGGCGGGCCCCTCCACTCTTGTTAACAGCCAAGACCGGCAAGAGCCACGCCCAACAGGGAAGGTACAGTAATAAGGCAGCTGCCAAGTGCCAACCCCTCTCTCATCCAGAGACTCATCCATCAGGTGGTTTGCTTCCAGGTTTCAGTGTTTCCAGGTTGTCATCTTCATTTTTTAACGAGATAGCCTATCGAAAGCAAGGAGATAAACGGACACATTGATACAATCAAGAGTCTTTTTCTCTTTAACCTTTTTTACATCGTAACGGCCATTCTGTTTCTTCTTCCTCTTGTTTCTAGATACAACTATCCCACCCCCTATTGATCAGCCAAACGCAACTTGTCTCGCAGCATCAACTACTCTTATTATTGTTACTTTATTACTACCTTGGCCCCTTTATATCGCCATCATGGCCCCCAAGAACCGCATCATCATTGATACTGACCCAGGTCTGCAGAGCCTGTCCTTAGCCGAGCCAAAGAGATAGCGCTCGTATTTTCTGTACTGATGCTGACCCTCGCTCGGTCTAGGCGTCGACGATGTCTTGGCCCTGCTGCTGGCTCTCAGTGCTTCACCCGAAGAGCTTGAAGTCGTCATGCTATCAGTCACCTATGGAAACGTACCGTTGCAGAGGTGCGCCCGACTCAGTCTTGTACCCCCGCGGTAACGCCATGTGGCACTCAGTCTCACTCTTCTGTAGCTGTCTCCGCAACGTTGTAGCACTGTTTCATGTGCTGGAGAAGGAAATGAGCTGGCGCAAGTCCGCCGGCACGAGCGCCGGATACGGTGCGCTGCACTCGTTCAAGCCCATTGTTGCCGTTGGGGCCGAACATCCGCTCGAAGACGAAGAGCTTGCGGCCGACTATTTCCGTGAGACCCCCTGTCTGGATGTTGCAGAGCCGAAAGCTAACCCGCTTAGACGGCGCTGACGGACTGCATGGTGTCCACGATGCGGTACGCAGACTCCTCCTTTTTTGCCCTTCTTCTGCCGAGCACTTCTGACCTTTCGTAGCACCCACATTTATCTCCGGCCGACACCTGGCGCTCCCTGTTCACTGACATCACGGGCGAACCAGCCAAGTCGGCTGAGCCGCCCTCCTACTCGGCATTCTTCACTCCGAGCAAAACACCCGCTCACAAAGAGATCCTGCGCATCTTGAAAGAGGAGCCCGAGGACACTATTACAATCGTTGCCATTGGTCCCCTTACCAATGTAGCGCTGGCTGCAGCTGAAGACCCCGAGACCTTTCTAAGGGTCAAGGAACTTGTTGTAATGGGAGGTGCAATAGGAATCGAGGGCAACGTGACTCCTGTTGCCGAGTTCAACACCTATGCCGACGCAGTGGCAACCGCTCGAGTCTTTGCTCTCACCTCGCCAAACCCGGCGTCAACCATGCCTCCGCTGCTCCATAGCTCCGCCTCCATGACATCCCTTCCTCCCTATCCTGCTAACCTCCCTCAGCAGCTCAAACTCACCTTGTTTCCGCTGGATATTACAACCCCCCATGAGCTCACGAGGGATTTCTTCTTTAAGGAGATTGAACCCCTCAAGGCCTTAGGCAGTCCGCTCGCACAGTGGGCTGCAACATTCATGGAGGGAACCTTCAACAAGATTGATTCAATAGTCGGGGAGGGAGTTGAGGCGGGCCTTTCCTTGCACGATCCCCTTACCATTTGGTATATGCTACTCCGCGACGACCCAGCATGGAAGGCTGTGCCGAAGTTGGAGGACATTAGGGTCGAGACTTCGGGGCAGTGGACCAAGGGAATGCACGTAGTTGACAGGCGGGGGGTTGCGAAGCCAAAGGGTCAGGATTCGACGGTTGAGACACACCCAGCTGATCCCCTGGATGCCACCACCTTTGACGAGATTCCCGGCGACACGATGGGCTGGCAAAGCGCTAACAAGGGGACCAGGATCAATAGAATGATCGCGTCTCCTGGCGAAGATGTCTTTGCGGGCGTCTTGATCAAGAGGATTTTTGGATAGGATCTCTTTTTGATTGTTGGCCTTGGCTTCATTCTGGGTATCTCAAATAGCTGTAGCTCAAAATCCGAGCAGCTCAAAACTCTTTCTTGGATGTCAGCACAGGACTCTGCCAGTAACGTACTTTTGACTGTGAATCGCATACCCATATAATAAGGCAACCGAGCCCATGAATACGCAAGTCCATTACCATGAATCCCTCTCGTTAACGCCGCATGATACTCCTTCGCCCTTCTGTAGCCACAGAACCATCCATACTTGGGGGTTTCTCCCCTTTCAGGGCTGAGCGCCTTGCCGGGCGCGAGCGGTATGTAATCAATCCTAGCCGTCTTCCTCCATGCCGCTCGTCTGGGCCAGTCCTTATGGGTTTTTGGTCGTGCGGATAGGAGCGCCCTTAACCTCTGTCCAGTTGATGCTCATATCCAGCTCCTCGTCGACGAGCCCGACCAGACACACATTCTCGCCGCGGACAAGATACACCCCCACAGGAGTTTCAGCGGACGGCACGCCCTCGTCAGCGCTACGGATCCCCCGCTCCACCGTATTCGACAAGACCTGTGGTTTTGCGTACGAGGTAAGCATGCGACCGAAGAGCCAAGGGGAGAGGGGGTTTGCGATTTCCACCACAGAAGCACTCGTCTGCCCCTCCAACACCGCGCTGCTCTGGAGACACTGCACGCAACTCACCAGGTTGGTCGTGTTGTCGTACGACGACAGCGATCCTACCAGACAGCGGCCATCTGTGGTGATGATGCACACTTTCTCTAAAAGATAGGTATGCGGGTCAGTCAAGTACTTTAATAGAGGGGGGAAACCCCTCTCTCCCTCGGTCACATGGAGCTTGGTTGCGCAATCAAATAGGGGACCAGGAAACTAGGAGCTCACTGTCGACGTAGCTGCTCAGCGACATGGTGAACAAAAGCTGAAGGAGCGGGAGGAAATCGATGTATCGAGGCTCGGTGCTCGGGGCGCGCTTGAGCTTTCTGTGCCTTCTGTGCCTTCAATAGCACTGCGCAGGCAGTTGCGACAGGTGCTATAGAGTTGAATTCGGTGTTGCCGGTATGGAAGGAGGCAGGAGTGGTCTCGAAGGATTTCTGCGAGTTGGGCTCGGCTTTCCCAAACAGAAACGGGCGACTTCTGAAAAGAGGTTGCTGCGGCGGGTCGAAGCTTCTAAAAAAGCTCTGGGTTCATTTCCGTGACGCGGTGCCTGACGTGACGCTAACGCGAAGAAGGTTAAAACGATCGCGGGGGAGGCGCCCGCCACGCGCAACTCGCTTATCGGTGATATGCGCCAATCGGGTGTTTTCACCCCTGAGTCTTCCTTCAACTTGCCCCTGACTTTGAGATCACCAGCAATAGATTTTACCTAGTTCTTCTTCTCGCTCTCCAGTAATCTCAATGGCTCGTATGGGTATTGTCATGGTCTACGCCTATAAGGCTGTAGTGAGAAAAAAACTATGACAAACCACCCTTCCTGCCTCAAGCTAAATGCAACAGCACGATATGAACCTCGATCGTGAACCAAAACACCACATACGACCATACCGACTGGAAAATTCGGGATCCCGTCCGCTCTCCCATAGACAAGCCAGTGAGGGCCAGACTAGTAGTTGGGTCGGTGACGACCAGCGAATCCCTGGTGTTGTATGTTTTTGCATTTCGTTTTAGCCTTTTCCCCTGTTTATTTATATCTGCGGTATCTCCTCTGTTTTACTATTCGGTGTACTGTATACTCCCTTGAGAGTTAGAGATTAGCGAGGTTGAATAATATAGAATCCCATCTGAATTACCAAAACCTCGGAAAACATGAAGTAACCCGAAGTATGTTTGGTGGATTCCAAGACGTAGAACCCTCTACAAAGTACTATTATTGGTTGCTCTTGGAGCATTGTCTATTATTTGACTCCTCGCCAATCTCTGATTTTGGGGGGAATATACGGTATTTTGTCCCTTCTGATTCTCTCACCGAGGACGCTTCTTTGTCATGATCTGGATAAAAGGCCAGCAAGAAAGAAAACGTGCTCAACATGCCGAATCTTACTGGCGGAGACGTTGCCAGATCTGAGTGATAGCAGTCTGTCTGTCGTAAAGAGCCAAGCAGGCCAAGGCGGAAACAAGCAAGCGGTTGACAGAGGCGGAGGGACCAGCAGCAGCGCCGAGCCTTATATATATGAGAAAGCTGCAGTCTGCGGACAGATCTCGGGGGCCAAGTAATCCAAGATCTGGACAAGGGGGCTGACCAGAGAAAGAAGGACGGTAATTTAGCCCCCTTCGATCTTGGCTTGGATCTGCCGGATGGAGAAGGCAGACATACCAAGACTGCAGCTCCACTCTTAACCGTCAGCCTGGTTGTAGTCACCTAGATGTAGGACCCGACGATGGCAGATGGCCCGGCTTGTCATATAACTCTGCCAAACAAAGAGAATATAAACGAGGACCAACTGGATTAGTGATGTGACTAAAGTAAGACCCTCTTTGGAAAGTTGCAGAGCAACTCTGAGGTTGTTGCTCCTTGAAAACTGGGCCGGGGTGCCGAGGAAGTTGAGCGGCTCGGCTAAGAGAATGACGACCAGGAGACTATGTCTCTTACAGCGTATGCATATTCGCCTCACAAAGAATCACTGTCATGGTTGTTGGTTGCATCTGCATGGCGTCTGCTCTCAATTTGCCCAGACTGTAGTTTGAAGCAGTTCACCATGATTTGGAATAAAAAGACGGATAGCCAGTAACGAGTACGCATAAACAGTCGCCCATCCAATAGGATGGTCAGCTAGCTGTGTAGTCACCAACAGCACATTCCTGGCCTATCTTAAACTGGCCAAGCTACCCCTCAACCCCGCCCTCGTGCGTGCTTAGGGCAGACACGCGATCATCGTAAGCTTAGCTTTCGTTGACGACATTCCTGAAGTTACGCCGTTGCTGATCGCTTCTCGGCGGTTTTTTTTACTGACAATGAAGCGGATCTCCGGTTCATCTTGGCCGTTTTCCACTTGCATTAGTAATTCGGGGAGATTTGAGACGAGCACAAGAGTGGCCAGTCTTCAAATCCGAGGAGTACAAAAGCTTGTGTCTGGAGTTGATTTGAATCAAGTCAAATTCCTTTCTACAACAACTTCTGACCGTCATTTTCGCTCAGAACCCGCCTATCTTAGCACCGCCCAGTCCCGTTCGCTCTCCGTCATGGATGCCAGCTCCAAAATGCTCAGGGCCAACCGGCTGAAGCAAATTTTCCTGGAAGGCAAGCGTCCGGCAATGGGTTTATGGCAGATGCTACCTGGAGCAAACGTATCAAGAATACTGGCCAGGTCCGGCGCCGACTTCGTAATGGTCGACGCCGAGCACGGCAACATAGATGGTACGTGAATCTTCAGGTTTTTGCAAGATCCACCTGGCGGTCCCAATCCCGCGCCCCCCGAATTAACAGCCTCGGCGGGCCTGTTTAATGACACGGTTCAGATTCTGCAATGCACGAGGCGGTTCCGGCCATTGCTGGCCTCGGGGTATCTCCAATCGTCCGGACACCAGACTTCCAGCCGTGGATGGTAAAGCGTGAGCAAGCTTCTAGGATGACCCCAACACAGTCCAGTCATGGCACCGGCAGTTGCTGATTCCCGATAAGGGGCGCTCGACAGTGGTGCCCATGGAGTAAGAAAATCGCTACTGGCCCAATTGTCTGGACGAAATTGCTGACAAGTCTCTCAGATACTGGTGCCCCTAATCCGGACAGTTGAGGAGGTAGAAAGATTCGTAGCTTCAGCCAAATTCCCACCGCAGGGACAGCGCGGGTTTGGCTCGCCCATCGCTATGCAGACTTTCCAGCCAGAGCCGACGTTCACGGAATATCTGCAACAAGCCAACGAGAGCATTCTAACCATGGTCCAGATTGAGACAAAGGGAGCGCTCGAGTCGGTCGACCAGATAGCAACGCTTGTTGACGTAGTATTCGTCGGGCCGTTTGACCTCGGCAACAGCATCGGCCATCCGATAACCAACGGTAAAATAGGCCAGGAGCTAGACGATGCCATTACAAAGGTCTTGAAGGCCGCTCTGGCTGCCGGGAAGAAATCCGGCATTTTTTGTACCAGCGGAGAGCAGGCCAAGCACTATGCCGATGCGGGATTCCACATGGTCAGCGTGGCAACTGATTATACGGCCCTGGCAGCTACCGTGGTTCGAGCATTGGCAGTAGCTAGAGGTCAGGGGAAGCAAGACAAGGCCGCAACATATTGAGCGAGCAACATGTATTTGACTGAAATGAGATAGCTAGGTGGTCAGCAAGAGTCCATATGACAGGCCGCAGTGCGTCGCGGGCTCGCCTAATGTGCTAGTTTTGCTTTTTGCGTCATCATTTCACATTCCGTTGCCGTGTTCAGGTCTGGGCCTGTCATAATATGTGATGCTGTTGAAGTTGAACTTGTCAAAGCGGCCTAGACGGACTGTGGACAGCCTTCATCTTCTCCGGATCGTGAGAAAGGCCTTCCACAGGGCAAGGAGGCGGAGAGCCATTGTCGCCGAGCAATCAACATTATTCCCTCGAGTTGGCCCCGCTGCGGCAGAGAAAATGGGGTGCGGTCGGTCTCGCAGATCCAGGGGAGTAAAGAAATCAGGACCTTTCAACCGTGTCCATCTTGGCGGTTACTTCGTCTTGGCTGAAGCGGTGCATCAATTTGACGGCCTTGGACGAGAGCTTGGGATCTTCATCCGGATTCTGGGCCTTGCTGATGTGGATCTGCCAATGTTTGTTGAGCATTAGGTCCTGTAGGCAAGGTGCAGTACAGACACATGGCGTAATCGGCATGCCAGACAAAATGACGGATAGCTACGTTCTCATCCAGTGGGGAAGCAAAATGGCACGCAACTCACCACGGGAACATCAAACTCATAGAGATTGCGCCAAGCCTCAGAGTCGTGTTTGATGATGTCGATTTCGCGAAATACAAAGGGCCTCTTGTCCCATACATCCGACAGGACCAATTTCGCCTGCTTGCAGAGGCCGCAGTTTTCGCGAGTGAAAAGCGTTATCCTGCATGCCTGTAGCAGTCGACTCGTGAAACGCATGTCTTATTCTAGGCAGCTGGCAGTCGGCGAAGTTGGCTGTCGCAATTGGCCCGAGTTGGGATTGCAACAAAGTGTCCTTGCGTCTGGTAAAGAGAGAATGCGACCTTCTTTCCCTCGTTGGGACACTTGATGGAAAGTGGAAGAACAAAGCTGGATGGAAACTCAGGTCAAGTCTGAGAGTCTCTGAACTGGAAACATCGGGAACTACGCCCGATTAGTCCTAGGCAGCTTGGAATCCGTTGAAACCGTTGGTTATCCGACGCTAGGTAGGAACACCGCTAGTGTAGAACGAAATGCCCCTGCCTGTTCCATGTTACCTGACTTAGGTAAGGCAGGTATGTAGGTCACATAGCCTCCCCCGCCCCCACCTCATTCTCAGCGGGCAGGAGACTGAGTACCGGCCGGGCAGGGCAATCGCTACTGTGCTTGACTTTAGATGCGGTCGTTTATCGTCCAAGTTCCATCGTCTTCGAAGCTACACAAACACCAATCCCCAACTAAAATCTCCCCTCTCAGCATTTTCAACTCGGCGAAACATCCGGCGCAGCTTTTCTCAACCATTGCATTTCTTCTCCCTCCCTACCTTACCTACCCGATCTATCATATATACTTTCCGTAGGTAGTTTCGGTCTCGGCCTCACCAGCCGCCATGGCTCAAAAGTGTGTCCATCAAGGTTGCGGCAAGACATACACGGATGCAGATGTAGATGAGATCTGCCGCTACCACCCCGGTCCCCCGGTTTTCCATGAGGGCCAGAAAGGTATGTGGATTACTTCTACATATCCGTGTTGGAAGCTGCCTGCGGTAGCCAACCCGCCGGCTACAGTGCCTGGCCGACCCCAGTCGCCCACTGCCATGGCAAAGCAGTGAACAGTCTACATACTCACAGCCTTTCTACTCTACAGGATGGAAGTGCTGCAAGCCGCGTGTTCTCACCTTTGAGGAGTTCATGGCCATAGAGCCCTGCACCGAGGGCAAGCACAGCACAACCGACTTGCCGCCAAAAATCGAAAAGAAAGAGGCCGACCCCGCGTCCGCGCCCGCGCCGGCTGTTGGGGATTCTGCGAATCCTCCTACTCCTCCTCCTCCCCGTGCTCCCATCTCTGTAGCCCAGGCTGTCCCCCCACCGCCCCCGCCGGTTCTGGATTCGGAGGATGACGAGGAGAACATCGACATCCCCGACGGCCGCGTCTGCAGGCGGAGAGGCTGTGGTGCGTCGTACCAAAAGGGGGCCAGCCGGGAAGGGGAGAAGTGTGTGCATCATCCCGGCGCCCCAATCTTCCACGAGGGTAGCAAGGGCTACAGCTGCTGCAAGCGGCGCGTCCTAGAGTTTGACCAGTTTATGAAGATCGAGGGGTGCAAGACAAAGACCCGGCACTTGTTTGTGGGGAGTGGCAAGAAGGACACGGCGGATCAAGACAAGAAAGATGCGGCTGCCTCCGCAGGCGAGGAGGCGCTGGAGACTGTCAGGTGAGTCCCTCCCTATATCTGTGGCAACGGGTCGACCAGAGCCGCCAGAGTTCCGCAGCCAAGGCTCAGCCAAGGATGGCTGTGCTCCTGCCGGGCAATCCTGGACGACCGTTGTTCCGTTCGTCCCTTTCCGCACCCCACGCCAACCATTGCGGTACCCTAGCTGACTTCAGTTTCCTTGGCCTCACAGAAACGACTTCTACCAAACTCCGACCTCGGTGATTGCGTCGTTCTTTTTGAAGAAAATAAACAAGGACACGGCTAAAGTGGAGTTTCGGGAGCAGCAACTGGACCTGGACCTTCTGACCACTGACACCCCGTTGCCCAAACGCTACAAGGCCGAGGTGCCGCTTTTCGCGCCCATAGACGTGGTCAAGTCGTCGTTCAAAGTGTTGGGCACCAAGCTCGAGGTGACACTGGTCAAGGCTGACGGCAGCTCTTGGCCGGTATTGCGGAGCGACGATCGGCTAACGGGCGAAATACTGCAAGTTGGCCGAGCCGGGAGGGTCCAGTAGGGGCGGGTGTAAGGTCTGTGGCCGCGGCGAACGACTCGAAATAGCGGTTTGCTTGGCATACACGCCCTCCGATTTTCTCTTGTCATGTTGTCAATGTCTCGGCCAGGACGCTGACCGCCAAGGGCGGCATTGGCAGAGCGAGATGTCGCGCAGTAGGAGAGGAAAAGAGAGGGCTTGCAAGGATAGACAAAAGTTTTGGCAAATCCACCTTCGGTAGGTATCCAAACAGAAAGAGGGAAGAAAAGGCCCGAGAAGCAAAGTATCTTTCTCAGCGCATATAGAGGCCAAGAGATAGGGACATGGGATGCATATACGTACTCTGTGGTGAATGCTAGGGTGCGAAGCGCATGCATCCACCCGTGGCTATATGTTCCTGTGAATTGGCGGCCACAAGCTCCAGTCTCGGGGCCTGTCTCGGGGCCTGTCTCGGGGCCTGTCTCGGGGCCTGTCTTGGGCCCTGTCTTGGCCCTTTACTCCAGTCACACTCACACATTGGGCCGCGATGGGAAACCTGGGTATTCCCCCCATCAATTGCACATTCTCCCTTCGACAGAGACACACAACTAAAGCCTAGACACCTAGTTTCCGATCCCCAGCAATATGCAGATCCATCCCGTTCCCCGTTCCCGCCTTGGACTCTCTTAGTTCTTGGCTTCCAAGGGAGTGAGACCAATGGCTTCCGTAACAATCTACGGCCACATTTCATTTCCATTTCACCCATCACGTCATACTGCCCGCCCCGGCGTTCCGGTCCCGTCCTCTGTTCGGGTGATACAGTTATCAATCCAAGCGGCGAGGCCAGGTCAGCTGCCTCGGGTCTCATGTGTGTCTATGTATGGGTATGTATGTATGTCGGCCTTGTTCTCGCCTCCTTAGGGGTCATTACCATGTATCGCTTACAAGAATAACGGCATATATATGCGTATCTATATGCATATTCGAGAACATGCGCCCCCTTCCGTCCTTCAGTTCCCTCCTCCCTTTTAGCAAAAAAAAAAAAAGGACAACGAAAAGAAAAGTAAGAATCACATGCCACGGTGCCCCGTCATGTTTGTTCCGCTCCGTTTCTCTCGGCTTCAGCTCCAGAGTTGTCTCGCAAACTTACATATGCTCTACCGTACACACCCTGGCTTCGCCCGCCTTGGCAACGTAAACAACACAACAGCCAGTCAGTCACTGCAGTGTGAGCACGCCGTGTCTCGGAGGTCGCGACCGGGCGGTCGGGAAGGGAAGGGAGGGCCTTTGCTGGTGGTTCTCGTCCGCTGCTTGCCTTGCTCCGTGTATCGCGCGCGAAGTAACGAATCGGGTGTCCGTTGTGTCTCTGTCTCTCTCTCACTGCCTTGCTCAGCCCAGCCAGGCCCAGGCCCATGGACCGCGCGTCCACGTACATACATACATACACTACATATACATAGATAGGGAATGTGACCCAATGTGTCAAGACTGTACCACCGCAAATCTTTTCCCTTCTAGAGTGTTGGGAGAGAAAAAGTAGAGCGGCTCAATGCCGATCATGTAGTGTCGGCGTAGCGGTGTGGGTATGGGCATGGCTGTGTTATCTGCCCGCCCCCCAGCCGTACGGACGGAGTAGGTAACCCGCAAGCGTTTGTTACTCTACTCTACTGTTAGTAGATATGTACATACGCGAGACGGCGAGATTCGGCACCATTTCCACCAAACGAAAATGCCATCTGGACCTGAGTAAACAAAAGAATAGTCGACGATAACGGGGGGGGGCTGGGACCCATGCTATGTGTATCACTCCAGCGCCCGCTAGAAACAAAAATTATGCAGTAAGTTCCATTCCATGATTTCGTAAGCGATTCGCAAACTTTTGTTGTTGCGCGTGGTCCTGCCTAAGAAAATGATTCCCTCATATGCGTAATCTTGCTATTCCAACCCTGTCATGCTAGTCCATCTAACTCCCGAGTCATATCCAACGCCGTGGATGTCATGTCACGTTATGTAAACGGACTGTCGCCTAAAAAGTGCAGAAAAAAAAAGTAGAAGACAAACGCCGTCTTCAAACGGGCGATGTCTCAGGCACCGCTATCCGTACGACGGCCGGCCGCGAATTTTGGGGAACCTGCAGCGTTGCTGACGTTGCTGGCGGCGAGTCGGCCCGGGGAGGCAAGTCCTTTTCGAAAACGGCCGTCATGGATTTGCGGAACGCGACAATGACTTGCCCGTCCTCTCCGCGGCCGAGAACATTGCCCCTCTCCGGCCTGAAAGTGCCCGGGTCTTCCAGGAAGCGCAGGATTGGCGAGCCGTCGGGCGTGTAGCCGATCAGCGTAGCCTTGAACTCGGCGTCCTCCTTCTCGCTCTCCTCGCCGAGGATGGTATTCCTAGGGGGGTCCGTTAGCATACAGCTTTGATTGGGGTAGATGAGGGCGATTAGACTTACTCCCGACTCATAGGAAGGCCGTTCGTCAAAACCCTGTCCGTTTGGTTTACGGTGTAGCTGCTGGCCTCCGACAGGCCCCTTTGCGTGCCTGTGCTTCTTGACCTGACTCTCTTCACGCGCTTTCGCATGGCTACGTGGACTGCGTGGCCGAGTCCGGCGACGACTAGAACGGGAGTCCCGAGAGCCAGAGCCCAGGGCCTAGAGTGATGTGTCAAAGAATGAAACACGCAGCGGAAGGTAGTATGGGCACTTACGGGTTCTTGTTCCCGCGGAGAGAGTTGAAGACGGCAAGCAGGATGCCAAAGATGGCGATCAACGAGCCGACCTGCATCATCGTCCACGTTGACCAGTATAGTGACATGAGGTCCTCGCCATCACAGAACTGGAGCGCCATCAACATGAAGACTTCCATGACGACCGACGTGACAGATATGGCTGCGTATATGGCGCAGACAAACATGCACCTCTTCATCCTGTGCCTGTGTTCGCGAGAGTCGGGTTCGAGCGTAGACGCCTTTTCCAAATCACTTTGGGAGTCGTCAGCCACACAAAGCAAGACGAAAAGGGAGAGAGAGAGAAGGAGAGAGGGGGAGAGAAAACGCTAACCCGCTATATTTGAACGCAGCTAGAAACAGCATCATGATAACAAGAATGAATAGAATCCAGTAAATAGCATCGAACGTTCGCCTGCCTAATTGAGAAGCGAAAGCGGCATAGTGCTGGCACTGAGCAGGATCGATGGGGTTATAGCCGCCGGCCATGGTCGTCGTGCGGTCTCTGGCTGCTGTGGTGTGAGAGTGAATGAGGAATTAGAAAAAGTAAAACGACTGTCAGGTCAGAGTCACTCAAGTGAAGCTATTCGCGGTCGAGACGGTGTGTCTGGTAAGTGGCTTATTTGCACCCTGGAATGGGGGACGGTACTTGTATTTGAACAACGAAGCCCGAGGGCGTACAAGAACGGTACAGTACAAAGGGGTGTGACGCAGAGGTATAATTCATACCGGAGACCGGGGTCATGCTTGTACCCAATGTTACAAACGGCATCTGAATCGTGCGGGTTGGTCTCAAGTCATTGGATTCATGGCTAAGGTGAGTGCTAGGTGGGGGTAGCGTCGACGGGGTTTAGGGACGAAAGCTCCACCAGACGCGCTGGCTGTGTAGGCGCATGGAAAGCCGCAGGGAGAAGCCACGCAAACATACCGTGCGGAAGACGACTGGTCTCGGCTCCCAGCCTCGGCGCGTTGCAATCCTTGATTGATATCTGCTGCTCGATCTCTTGGCATCCTCGGCGGACTGCGGCAGAGCCCCCCGCCGATCACTAGCTCAGCGGTCAGGAAGTTGGGCCAAGAACACCGGGTCCGAAGACGACGATCAAAGTTTCCGCAAGTCTCGGCACAGCGGTGCCAAGACCGTTCTGGGGCCAGATCCTTGGCTTTATGTCTCTCCCTCCATTGCTCTCTCTCTCCCTTTCTCGCATCTCTTTCTCTCCCCGACCCAAGGCCCGCACAATCTAGTTCATGCCCGGCATGAGCTCCACCGCGTCCAGGATCATACTCTTTCTTAATATAAATTCTCGGAGCAACATGAATTCCTCCCCTTCCTCTTCCCCGTATCGGGATGCTTGGGAGAAGCCAAACCCGCAGGCAACCTTGTCGAGTGCAGCCCGCTGTTCCTCGTAGAGCCACCTGTGGACGAGCGGAGTGCCGGGCGCCCAAGTGACGCGCTTCATCTGGTCATTTGCCGTTGTCAAGGCCACGATGCCAATTGTGCCAGTAAACCCAACGTAGGCGAGGATTCCCACAAATGCCATGTTGGTGGCCAAGGCCGGCTCGAGGGAATCTTGCAGGAGCGCGAGGTTTGTGGCGAGAATGTAGGCGGCAACGGGCACCGCTCCAGCGACGGATATGGGCAGTAGCGCCCTCTTAACAATCTTGGATCGTAAAAAAGCTTTGGTGGCGTACGCGTTCTCCACAACGCCGACGGCTGCATCGAGGTGCTTGGCCTCGATTGCCGTGTTGAGAGCGGTTTCAGCGACGGCTTGCTCTATGGCGGTTTGGATCTTGTTGGGATTTGCCTTCACGTATTCGATGGACCCCGCGACAAGCCGGGGATTAGGCTTGGTTGCGTAGAGCTCCAAGACGTACGGGAGCGTCTCCGGCCTGCCAAGGCGGGCCTGGAGCTGGACATACTCGTCAAGCACTTGCGGGGTGATGGAAACAGCGGGGTGGGAGACGATGGCGTAAGCAGCATTGGAAATCCTCTTCATGACGTCTTCCGGCCGCAGCGGAGATGGGTCTGTCTGGTCAAGGCTGTCGGTGGCAGGGCTCTTGGAGCGCCTGTCCAGGTCCAGCAGACGCGAGGCTGAGGCAGGGATCTGAGAAGGTTTTTGGGCATCCAAGATCAGCCTCAAGTCGGGCTTGGCACAGGCGCGTAGAGCGGTAAGCGTCGTGTGTTCCGAGGGGATGCCCTGCTGGGCCAGAAATGCCTTGGTGACACGGTCGACGGCAGCAACGAGCTCCGCCAGGTCTGCAGCGGGGGACTGCGGCTTTAAGGAAGGACGAGGACGGGGAGTGCCATGCTCGCCGTCCTGACTGCTAGACTGGGGGACGTTTTGGTTCTTGGGGGCTGGGGGTGTTTGGGGCCGTTTGGCAGCCTTTAGACACGGCTGTGAGGTTGCGAACAGGCGGGCAGCTCTGGGGGCGGTTGGGACGGGTTCATCTGCCCTAGCCAGGCGTCGGCTGGCGTGCAGTGTCACAAAGAAGCGCTTGCTCGACTGCTTCGACTGTTGCAGTGCCAGTGCTTGCTGCCTGTTGACAAGACCGCAGATCTGGCAAAGGCGCGGCGCTGGGCCGGAAGGATACGGGCGGAGCATGCTGGGCTGGTGGTCGGGCTGGCCAGGCTGGCCAGGCTGGTCAGGCTGGTGCTGGTGCTGGTGCTGGTGCTGGTGCTGGTGCTGGTGCTGGTGCTGGTGCTTGTTCTGGTGCTAGTGCCCGTGCTGATAATGCCCGTGATATCTCACGCAGAGTTCCAGTCTCAGTCCCAGACCCGGTCCCAGTCGCAGTCGCAGTTGGCCCGAGGTCCCTCCCGGCAATTGGCCGGTTACGTATCTGTCCACAGCGATGCAACGGAGTGCAATTGAGACGGACAGCAGTACCACCGAATAATAGCGGGGTACAAGTTGCAGAGAGACACTCGGGACGGTGAGAATATGGAGATGGGAAAAATAATATGCTCGGAAGCAGGTGAGCGCGTTGGAGTCAAAAGAGAGCTCTCCTGGCCCTAGAAAGTCGATCGCGCAGATCCTTGCATTGGCTTGGGATGGTTGTGTTGCTCACCTGCAGTTCAAGAGTCCTCTAACTCGATTGGGTAGCATCTCCACCAAAACTCTTTAACTGTGGCCGCCCATTGGTTCGTTGTCACGCCGCATAAAGGAGCCTCTTGAGTCTCTCGAAACCCATGTTTTGCAACGCAAGAGGAGTCTCTCAGTCAAGTCAGTTTGCTTTATTTTCGTCATCCGAATTTCCTACATCTCAAACATCTAGCCGTGGATCCATAGTAGTCTGAACTCTGGAATTTTCTAGAGTACGTAGTGGACATGTCTGAAGGCACAGTTCGATGCACAGTCCAGAGACTGTGTGTAAAACTCGAATCTAATACGGGGCACATACCCCGTACGCTGACCCCGTACGCTGGCAGCAAGATGGTATAAGGGGCTCTCGGCCGTATTCAACCTCGTAGTCAAGTCTAGAAGGGGGTAGATGGGGTTTGGACTGGGATAGATCCAACGGGCTGTTAGCTAGTAGGCCCAGAAGCAACCGGACGGCTTCCAGGAAAGTGGTGGTGAACGCCGTTGCTTCTGCCCTTTGGGACTTGGGTTTGCATTCCCCACACTGTCTGGTCTCCTGCCAGACCTTTCTAAGTGCGCCCTGAGTTTTGCGCACGGTGCCGGGGCTGAGCAAACACCCATCAGCTTAGTGACGCAAGCTTGCCAAGGCATCCAACCCTCTGGAAATCAACGGGCTTCAGAGCTGCTGCACTGTACATTCCCTAACAACCCCAAGCCCATCGCAGCTCGTTCGTTCGACCTCACCACCACACCACCTCCTCCTCCGTACATAGCGATCATCGGGCAGGAGAGTTACAGGAGCGGTCAGCTTGTTCTGAATTGCTATCACAATTATACCGAGCCGACAAATATCGTTGCGCATTAGTTTACACTTCTAGCGCCGACCAGCCCGACGCGGCCCAAGATCGTCGACATCGCCTCTCTCTTCCACGACACCCATCACAATCATGCCGCCTCCCCCACCACCTCCTCCTCCACCGCCTCCGGGCTTCGGCGGTTCTCCTCCTCCGCCTCCACCTCCGCCACCGGGTTTTGGCGGTTCCCCTCCTCCGCCGCCGCCGCCGCCCGGAGGAGCAAGTCTGCCAGCCCGGCCGCCTGCTGGGTTGCCAAGCAGAGTGCGTGATATGCTCTCCAGACGTCCGGTGGATATGGATAGACCTCGCTAACGTCGTTCCAGGGAGCTTTGCTTTCAGATATCTCCAAAGGCAGAGCGCTCAGGAAGGCCGTTACTAATGATCGATCTGCGCCATTGGTTGCCGCCGGCGGCGCCTCGTCGCCCGCCGTCCCCGCCCTTTCCCCCTTAGGGGCGCCTTCGGTTCCTGGAACCCCAAGATCTCCTGCTCGATCGCCCGGGAACCTCGCGCCCCCTGTCCCCGGAATCCGCGCAAGGAGCAACAGCGACACGGGCGACAGACAACAGCAGACGGCCGCGTCAAGCATTGAGAGCCCGCCCCAGCTAGCCGGTCTGTTTGCTGGCGGCATACCAAAGCTGCGCAAGACGGGAGGCGGCGTGGATACTGGCGGTAAGGAGTGGTTGCCCGTCCTGATTGTCCTCATATATATCTAACGATTTTGTCTGCCAGCAAACCAAGAGTCTTCGTATCTTTCAGACCCCGAGTCATCGTCGAGGTCGGCACCGAAGCCGCCCAGCTTTTCTCCAAGGCCACCTCCGGGAGCCGCGCCCGCCATTCCGGGCAGACCATTGCTCCCAGGCTCTGTCACCAGCCCAACGTTTCACCCTTCGATCGCGAATCTAAGAAGGACAGCGAACTCTGAAGCCCCAAGGCCGCTATCATCGGCCTCCATGATGGCGTCACACAAGGGCCGTCCTCCCCCCATCGGCAAGAAGCCCCCACTGCCTCCGGGCAGGAAACCGTCGTCGTCGATATCTTTGGCTCCGCCGCCTCTTCCTGGTGCGCCTGCGCCGCCCCCTCCTTTTTCTCCGCCCCCTCTACCCGTGTCGTCACCGCCCGCATCGTCTGCGCCTTCACTCCCCCCGGCACCCCCGCCCCCACCTCCCGCCACCGCGCCGCGCCCGCCGCCCGCGCCGGCCCGGACACAACTGCCTCCTCCACCACCACCATCATCTGCACCACCCACCAACTTCTCCCAGAGCGTGTTCGCCGTACAGGCTGCTCTCCGCGCGTCTGCGGCCTCATCATCACCATCGGCAGCACCGCCCCCGCCGCCTCCGCCTCCAAGAGATGCGTACCGCTCAGCACCAAGTCCACCACTCTCGGCCCCGGCACCTCCTCCTCCACCGCCGCCTTCAGCGCCCGCTCCTCCTCCTTCCATTTCGTATTCTGCCTCCAGCGCGTCGGCTCGGTCTCACACGCCGGGTTCCATACGCTCCGCGTTGCTTGACCCTAGCAGCTTCACACTCGCGCCAAATGGAAGCGGTGCCAAGACTCCAAGCCCGACCCGGAATGTCTCAAATCCTCCAGGCCCAGCTCCAGGCGGCGCCAGGTATGTTGTGCAGGATTCACGATGGAAGTTCATCTTTGAAGACAAGTTTCCGAAACCGCGTGATTTTGTGGGCGGCCAGAGGCGCTATCGTGCGGGACGCGGCAGCAGTGTGCCGCTGGACTTGAGTGCATTTTGAGTGGTGGTTTAGATTGTTTGGAAGAGGCTGGAACCTCGAGTCTTCGATTTGTCACGATAGGTGCATTCAGCTCGCGTCTAGAGGGGTGGATGTCTCTACGGACAGTGGGTTGTTCCTCGCAACTAGCGCAAGAAGATTAGGGCGCGAAGTAGCTACGTACACTGCGGTGAATTCAAGGCAAACTAAACTGCCTCGTTATGTCGTCAATTCAAGCGAGTAATGCCGAATCCCATCTCTCGAACCTTGGGTATGTGAAGGTAGTGTTGCCTTGATGCTATATGATACGGGCAGGGATGGATATGTATCTTTTCCCCATACGTTTACGGATATGCTTGTTCTTGTTCAGCAAGAGCAGACATGGCAAAACTATGCGTTGTGACAGTGACTGTCTGGTAGATACTCCAGGATGCGGGTGTTAGGGATGGATGTGTATCATTTCCCCATGCGTTTACAGATATTCTTGTTCAGCAAGAGTAGATGTGGCAAAGCTGTACATTAAGCTATGACTGTCTGGTAGGGTTTCATCTCACCATGAATCAGGCCAAAAGAGAGGCAGCGAATGCACCCATACACTATGAACATAGATAAGGTAGACAATGGGTATTGAGCGGGGTGACTAACAACAAACTACCTAAGGATCGTCGAAGCAAATTCGTAAAGACATCAATAACCAAGGCATGTTCACATGACAGACTGACTGGTAGACAGACAGATACAGAGACAAAACGGCATATTCGCATATTCGCACATGCCAACACAAAGACAGACAAGGCCGTCGACAACACGCTCATAGACAGACAGACAGACAGACAGACAGACATAGTCAGACATAGTCAGACACATTGGAGAAAGCCCAAGAGCACGCATAGGAAACCACGCCCCAGAGAACATGGACGCAGATTCACACACGAATACAAGATAACAGCACGTCCCAACAGAAGTCACAATCAATACCGCAGAGCAATCATAAGAGGACCAGGTCCAAGGAAGGAGCAGAAAGAGAAGTTGGGACGAGGAAGGAAGGAGAGAGGAGAGAGATGATAGGCAAAGAGATGACAGGCAGAGAGAGAGAGAAAGAAAGAGGCCGGCGGGATTGATAGAGAGAGGCTGGCGGGGGTGGATTGGAGAGGGGGGGTGTCGACCGGCAAACAAGCAGCGAGCGGGCGATTGAAGGCAATCACCAAGTCGAGACCTTGGGCTTGAGGTAGACGTCGACGTCGTCTTCGCCGGGCAGGTCGCGGCAGACGAGGAAGGTCGAGTGGCCTCCCTTAGCAACGACAACACCGGCATCATCGTCATGGTCAAACTCGACGAGGTCATTCCAGGCGAGCACAATCGACGCCACGGCCACGCACTCGCCGAGCGCCGTGGCCACGGGGCGCTCGCGGCCGCGCGCGTACCGCTTCATGTCGCCGTCGCGGCCCAGCGCCCGCACCGCGCGCCGGCTGATCAGGTTGCCCGTCAGCAGGCACGACGCGTCCTTGTACCCGCGCACCGTGTGGTTGTTGCGGAAGGTCAGCAAGATGGCCTGCGGTGGTCGCTGCGCATGTGTGGACAATATCACCATGTTAGTTACACAGTTAGGGGGGGGAGGGGGGCATCAGAGGAAAGAAAAAAGAGTAGCCGGCTGGCTGGTTGTTTCTCTGGGGAAGGAAGAGAATAGTGATGAAAACTGACCGGGCTTTCAGGGCCAACCTCGTCTGGGCTTGCGTATTCTGGGGGTCCCCAGGTATAGGACTGCGGGATAGGAGACAGAGGAGCGTCGCCGGGATCTTGGATAGGGGGTCTCCTGGGGACCCTGTAAGAGACCTCCTCGTTTGGTGTGGTGTTGACTTGGGTCATTGTGCTTGTTGTCTCGGCCTGGTAGGCTGCTGCTTCGTCTGTGGGATAATACTGTGGATGGGATGCCGGGGGATAGGGTGTAGGGTTCCCGCTGATCCAAGGGCCTGCAGCTTGCGGCTCATAGTACCCTTGGGCAGTCCATTCGTCAGGAGCGTAGTCGTGTTGACCATATGATGCGGCTTGCTGGGAGTAGTCCATCGCCGGCGTTTGTGCTGAGGGTGGCCTAGTCTGGGACCAGGTTGCGCTGTCTTGAGTCTCAGGAGTGAGTTCGGGGTTGTTGGTATAGTCCAAGGCCGGTTCGTTGTAGCCGGGGTAGCTGAATGTGCTTGTCTGCCAGTTAGGCACGTTTGCCGTATGGGTCAGGGAGCTGGCTGGATTCGATGCTTGGTGAGCTGGATGCTGGGCATTGTTGTCATGCTCATTAATACTGAGGTTTTGGACTGAAGCACTCAACTCGTTGTCTCTGGGAGTTCTTGGGGCGTTTTGCTTTGAACTTGAACTTTGATGCTTGGGTCGAGAGTCCTTCTTGCTGCTTTTTTTATTATTGTAGTAGAAAGGGTCTCCTGAGTCAACCAGGGCCCGATGGCCAGAGGATCCGCTGTTATTCCTGTCCGCCATAGCATTGTTGTCCGAGGGGAAGCAAAAGGGAGATATGTGTACAAGAGCCAGAGAGGTGCAAGTTGCCGGGAGCAGGGCCACCACCAACGCTCTGCAAGTCCGTCCCTCCTAGAATACTTATAACCGCGAGCATAATATAGGAGGCTCAAAACTAAGCACACAGGCGGGGTTACTGTTGGACGAGTCTGGGGCAGCTGTCCACATGGATGGGATCAAGACCACCCTCGGGCCCATTCCTGCATAACAAGACAGTGTTATTGGCAGGGTGATTGTCTCTGCATCTCGACGGCGTCGGATTTGGCAGGGTGTGGCTACTATGGTGTTAGTGGTGCTAAGATGGGGGCATGGCAAGAGCCGCATTCCCACTTGGTTGTCGGATACCTGGGGTGGCCCCGCCTGGCCGGCGGCTTTCTCTCTCTCCTTCTCTCGTCTGCATGCAGCGGCGGCCCAGCAAGCGCCCCTTGGGCTACTGCGAGAACTCGCGGGTTCCGGCACCAGCAAAGCGCACAAGACCAGACTGACCGCTCCTGTGGCAGCATCTGGGATATGCCGTCGGCCGGCTTGCGTGGTTGATGGCGCATTGCTTGGCCTCCCCAAGAGTCTTCCACGTACGGCCTTGTTCGTCGGGTCTGGCTGTGAAGGGAGCTTGCAACCCGCCTCGGAGTGACATCAAGTCATAACATAATCACTCGGCTTCTGTTCCAATGACGCTTTCTGCCAGCATAATAACACGACAAAAAAAAGCAATTAGTGTAAATAGGAAGAAACAAGTGCACGTCACGAGAGAACGAGGCATATATATAATACATCAGGCCGGGGGTCTGGGGTGCCGAGGCAGCGGTGCAAAACCACCACGTCCTTGCCCCGGACATGTGGCTCGCGGCGTGCGCTCGCGTTCCCAGCACGGGGTGTTCGTCCGTCCCATTTTCCATTTCCCCAATGTAGACAGACTTATTTGAGCCTCACACCCAACGCACGTTAGGCCAACGTCACGCAATGATTAGATCTCGGATTGCAGCGGACATTGGCTACAGTGCCTTGGGTGCCATCTGGAGTTTCCGGTATGCGCATTGTCAAGCTCGGCGTAAATTGAGAGACGGGTTTGCAAGCCGCGCGCGTCTTCATCGAAACAGGCCGCACTGTAGTATAGGTTACAGCCCTCGCTCTCGAAATTCTAATTGCAGACAGGGCAGCGAGCGAACCTAACTGCAACGCCGCAGTCTGGTATCCCGACCTGCCCGTCGAGGCGTTATATTCGCATCCAGCTGGACTGGTAGCAGCATTAATTTCGAGGTGGTGTGCTGACTGAGCTAAGCAAGATACGTATGGACGAGGCAATACCAGATCCTTGGCCTAGCCCAGCCAGGGCCAGCGCTGGGGCGTTTATCTCGGCGGCTGGCCAGCCTCTATTGCCCCTGGGGGGATGGTAGATGTGGATGGTGGGCACCATCGGGAGAAGGAGAGGCGCTCCCATCCAGGACCATCACCCCCGCGCGTGCCCTCGGCCGACGGCCTCGACGAGGATAGTGACGGGCGGCATCGGTAGATCAGTGCCACGTCAGTGCCGAAGTCACTATCTTGTCAGTGGCAGCGGCTGGCGATGAGGCTCCATGGACGGACCATATTGGCCAGCTTTCTCTCGTGACACATCTCGCCGTGGGATGTTCCTCGTTGGGAATGCGTCTGAGTTGCTTCGTAACCACGACTTGGCCAAGCCCGTCGAGGTGCAGCAGTAGCAGCAGCAGCAGCAGCGGCGGGCTGGCTGGCTGGCTGGCTGGCGGGCGGGCGGGCTGCGTCCGACATCCATTATTCATCATCCATCGATTCGACGGAGTTGGCCCTCTCAGGACCCTCTCTTCTTCAGCAATGAGGCTCAACCCAGCCGCTCTGGCCCATTGCAACACTCTCGCAGATTGAAGCCGGGCGCGTGGACCGTGCTGAGAGGTGAGATTCTAGGTCGTGCGTCGCCTTGCCTTTGCTTTGCTTTGCTTTCCTTCCAAATGCTCGATTTCATGCGGAGGCGGAGACGGAGCGGGGTCCCCGCCAATCGATTGCGGCCCACCTTGTGATGTTTTCCTTCCATGTCTCCTCGGTCATGAAGTTTATTTTGTGTTGGCCGCGGGGAGGCGAGGTTGTTGCACGTTGGCACAATGGAGCGGATCCGTCGACCTTTTGCGATGCAAGTTAATAATCGACTTCCTTAGTCTACGTAAATTAATTGCGCTTGTCTTATCAATAGCACCCTCCGGTTCATTAGGCAGGCACGCTTTTGTCCCTCCAGCTCTGTCACGTGCTGGAATTTAGTGCAAGCTGTCGATTAGACTGGGCGATTCACCTCGCTTGTGAGGGAGGGAGCGGAGGTGAAAGTAGAAGTGGGCACGAGCCACCTCGTTACCGGGTTCGTATGTAGAATGAGCCTGCTGACACGGTGGGGACTGAGACAGAAAGCCGCCCGGGGCAGGGCAGTGACGTCCGCTGCGAGGTCACTCGGATTCTTCAAGGCGCATTTTTTATCAGATGGGTGTCGAGAATATTCGATCGTGTCGCGGACGAAGTCGATAATGCCGAAAAGTAAAGACTGACCAAACTGCTCATAATCCAAGTTACGGAGTATGTATGTACATACTGTACTTTGCTGGTGCTCAGAAGTTACTACCAACTTCATCCCTTCCATATTTTCCTCACCAGTCCCTACACAGAAAAAGGGAGGCCCGTGGTAATAACGAACGCATCGCGTCATCGGAGCAACGTTGAGCCCTGTGCCAGCCCGCAATCCTGCCACCTGCCACCTGCCCGGCTTATGCGCCTATTGTACATGTACAGCAGCTGGGCGAAGCGAATACGGGCGGAGACTGCGCCAGAGTGACCGCTGGCTTCGTCAAAGAACACCGACTGCCTGTACTGGTGTACAGAACAGTACTAAGTACCTCTCTCTGGGTTGGCAACCGCCTTTCCCCGTCACGCATCACGGAGAACCTCCCTCTCAGTGCGTAAACGACGCTATTGAGGCTCATGCCTTCCCGCAAGCCGAATAGCGACGGAGCAGCCAGCGCAGCAACTTGAGACGGGTAGACAAAGGCGACAAAGCACTCCGGCCCCCGACCTTGAATTTGCCGCTACATAGTACTGTCTTTTCAGGCCAGCCCGCCTAGGACCGCCGTCTGCGGCTATAGCCCTCTTCACTGTTTGCGTATCCAAACCCGCACGCGACACACGAGACTTCGTCTCGTCTCCTTATTGCGTCATCCAACCCCGTCGTCACTCGTTGATCGGGCCATTTAGACTCAAGTCCGCTGGGGTGATCTCCAAAATTATCTACAACTACCTAGCTAGGTGCGCTTCCAAAGGCGGGGCTAAGCGCGGGGCCAACAAAACCGCTACAAGCTACAAGCGGTCTAAGTCAACCTACCACAAACCCCACCGCCAATCATCAACACAACCTTACATCTATCGAGCGACCTCCCCCATCACCCATCGCCTTCTGCAGGCGGACAGTCTGTTGCACCATGGCTTCAAATGACGCCCAGAACCGCCACGGCGATGATCTGGCACGACAGCGTGGCGGAAGCCGAGTCCCCGTCCCGGCCTCGATTCCCCAGGCGGTGACAACAACAGCGCCAGCGCCAGCACCAGCCCGGTCAAATGCACCGTCGCCCCAGCGCCGGAATGATGGTCAGTTGTTGTTGCCCACCAACGCTCGCCCGTCTCGCCCGAACTCTCCGCTCACGCCTGCAGAATCCTGGGTCGAGGTATCGTCGCAACCGTCGTCGTCGTCGCTGTCGTCGATAGGCGACGAGATCGTCACGACAGGCCTCCACATCGGCAGCAGCTCGTACCCCCCACGACGCCGGCGCTTACAGCCCCAGCAGCCGCACATGCCCCCTTCATACATCGTGAGCCATGCCGCTGCGCAGGCTGGTACCAGCAGCCAAGAGGAATATGACGAAACCGAGAGTGACGAGGACAGGATCATGACGAGCTCCACTGAGCAGGTCCATCCAGCAGCGGCGGCCGCCGCTGCTGCAGCAGCTTTGCAAAGGCAGCAAACAGCTGTCCGGACAGCTGTGGACTCGGACTCGGACGGCGATGGCGACGGCGATGAGAATGCCACGGCTCTTGGTCGCCCATCTACCTCGCACACCTTTAGACCACAGCCAAATGCCTTCTCACACCCACCATCGCATCTGACCCACAGACACTCTACCAGCTCCGCTCACCCGTATCATTCTTCCTCTCAGTCTCGCCCTTCTATTCCAAACCGCGCCCACACGCGCTCGCACCGTGGTGCCCCGAACATCATGTCTCCGTCTTACCAAGCAGACAATGACGCCGCTCTCCGTGCCTCTCTTACCACTTTACTTTCCTGCGCCGCAGCTGCCCGCGGTCTTCCCAAGAAGGACAATGGGCGTACCGGCCCGTCGGGGATCGGTACAGGAGCTGGCGTCCTACCGAGCTCACAGCCCATGGAGCTGCGGCTGGTCCCCGAATCCGAGCTCATGGCTGATAGTCCTCCCGCAGGGGCATCCCGGCTCGGCCCCGCCAAGGAAACCCCACTGCGAACCGCATCAAACTCCAGTGCCCCCAGTGCTCCATCATCCGCCTCGGGCCGCGACCGGGATGCCGCGACAGAAAAAGGCAAGAGGGCGGCCGCTACACAGAACAAGAATTTGCGGGCCGCAAAGAAAAAGAAGACTGGCTCGTCGGCCGGCATCGTGGATGGCGAGACCGCCACCTTCATTAGCCCCACCCTCTTGACATGGGTTGTGAGCGCCGGAGTCGTGGTGCTGGTTTCTGTAGTCGGTTTTGGAGCTGGTTATGTGATTGGACGTGAGGTGGGACGGCAAGAGGGTGCCATGAGTCTCGGTTCCACAGCGGCAATGTCCAACTCATCTTCAGGCTGCGGGCGCGAGCTGGTCAGGTCGACTTCTGGAGGCACGCTGCGACGATTCCGATGGGGCTCTGTTGGAAAGAGTGTCACGACTTGAATGATACCATTGCTGCATGTCTCTGCAGGTATTTTCTTGCCGGGCAATGAACGCATTATGCTTGGGGTTGGTCATCTTTGATCGCGAAACATGCTCGTCTACAACCATGACTCTCTATACGGGTTAATGAATGCATGTCGGCATGACAACACAAGACACGATACTTATCGATCGGGTATATAAACGGTGCATTTCCTTTCCTATTTGCGGTCATGGAGTTTGGACATTTCTTTACTGATTTTAGGGGGGGTTACTACTTTCCATTGACCTAATCACCTCGAGGCTTCCGGGGGGTTTCTTTATGCATATGGACGCACGGTAACGCTTGCTATCTTGCGGAAAGGTAAATGGCGAGGTGATCCGTTTCTTTTGTTCGATCTGCCTCGATGAGCATACCTACAATCAACCATTGCAGGGGCGAGGGGGGTTCGCTATATCCATAAGGTGGCGGCCCGTCCTTGTTTATATAATTTCGAATATGCAAACTCAACCATATACCAATGAAATCCCTCTCTGCCTGTGTATATACTTCAACGGACAGACAGGTAGGCGAGGATAACAACCTCGAGAGGTAATAAACACCATGATCCCGATGAATTAGTTTTGCCTGACACTGTGGCCTCGCGTAGCAGAAGTCACTCCTCGATAGAGTTGACAAATAAATGTGACGTACCGGAACTTTGGACTTCCAACATTGTATTTTATATTTTATTTCGTCTGCTCAACGAGGCTCTGCTTAAGGAGGGACTTCCAGAGTTAGATTTATTATAAAAGTGAAATGGCTCATGCCCAGCACCACGCACATATTAAAAGGCAAATACAGGCATTTGCCGCGGTATAGCAAAAAGTCAAATAATCGAACGGCACTGCTCCGACAGAGTCATACCGGCCACCTTACGAACCTCACTGCCGCCATGCAAGATCAAAGTTTTCGCCCAGGGCACATAACTACCAACGTTATACTCTGGTTGTTTCAAAAAGTTCCTCGCTTTCCACCTGCCTGCTGTTGCTCTGAACAAAAGCGTAGGAAATAATGGCCCTATGTATCACGACCCCGCCCTCTCGCATATAGAACTCATCCTTTCAGTCCTACAAGGGGTTGTGTAAAGAAGATGAGATGGTACATTGCTTCTGTTTCTATTACTTAATGAAGATGCCAGGTTTACTCCTCTTAGGGTGGGTGGGTATGTGACAGGTAATTGTTCATCATACTCAGCCGTCTCCCATGTCTAGGAGAGCAAATGTAGCCTTCAAGGTTTGCAAAGGTTGACAATCTAAAAGGCATGGAGGGTGTGCGCACTGCCAAATACCAAGAGCAGGTCTGCCAATTCACACGTAAAACAGCTGAGGAAATTGAAATCTTGATCTACGTAGTACAAATGGAAACATTATATTGAACTAGAACATAGGCACATCACGAAGCAATGGAGGAAGTTTTAGAGACATAGTGCATTTATTATATTCGTACAGATGAAGATGGGGAATGAACCACATAAAGTAGTAAGGATGGGGAAATGGAACACTCACCAAGGTAAGAGAGCCATTATGCCAACATCACCCGGGTATTGTAGCTGCACCTGTCGAGATATACCCTCGCCGGAGTCGTAAAAGGACGAAAACAGGGAGGACTGGAGCCCCCGGACCACGCACGAAAAAAGCAACCAAATTTCACCGACCAAACTTTTGTGTGCCCTCGGAACAGAGCCCTCAGAACCCTCAGGAAGCCAAAAAGACGCCATAGCTGGTCTGTTCGATGGTGCCCATAGGCAGCCATCACGAACATCTTCCTACGCTTCGTTGTCAAAAAGCCCACAGAGCCCACGAGCCCACAGAGTGCAAGAAACCCATTCGTTTGTATGAAAACGTTTGCCCGTTGGCAAAGAGCCCACATTCCCACTGGCATCCCATCGCGGCGATGCCCTGGAGAGCTGTCAAAGAGCTAGCAGCCCACGGTCAAGATCAAAGCCCTCAGGTGTATCGTTGCTCCATTAAAAGAAGCGTTCCCTTCAAAGCCCACTACTCCCGGTAAGGAGTTGAAGTTTCAAAAGCCGACAACCAACAAGCCCTCAAGTACAACCGAGCAGTGCTCTCGGTAAGATCTCATGTGCGCGTGCTACTTTCCGTTTAGAAAGTGGTCCGCTTGCCCGCGAAGCCGCCGCGGCCACCGCCACGGCCGCGGCCACGGTCACCGCCGCCACGACCACGGAAGCCTCCACCACCACGGCCACCACCGAATCCACCACCGCCGCGGCCACCGCCAAATCCACCACCACGGCCACCGCCAAATCCACCACCACGGCCACCGCCGCGGCCACCACCGCCACCATTGGAATCACGGGGCTTGGCATAATCCAGACGGACAGCGCGGCCATCAAGATCAGCACCATTGAGAGCCTCAAAGACGGTCTTGGCCTCGTCAATGGACGAGAAGGTAACATAGGCAAAGCCCTTAGGACGGCCGGAATCCCTGTGTAGATGGTTAGACATGGACTGAAGAAAGAACGGTAGAGAGACGTGTGCTTACATGTCAGTAGGAATGCGGAGGCTCTGGACCTGGGCAACCTCGCTAAAGAATCCGGAGACGGAATCCTCGCTGGCAGTGAATGCCAAGTTTCCGACAAACAGGGTGTCGCTGGGGGGGCTGACGACATCGCCATGCTTCTGGGCACGGTCGGCAGCGCGGGCATTGGGGGCGGAGTTGATGCTGGGCTTCTGAGCAAAGTCGAGGCGCATGTCGCGGCCCTCAAGGAGGGCACCGAGCTTGGCATTGTAGGCCTTCTCGGCGGACTCGGGGTTGGAGAAGTCGACGTAGCCGAATCCGCGCGAACGGCCGGTCTCCTTGTCGCTGACAACACGAGCGCTGAGCAGGTCCTCAAACTCCTTGAACTCCTCGAAGAGAACGTTGTCATCAACGCCCCATCCAAGGTTACCAACCCAGAGGGTGGCGCTCTTGTCGGAGGCCTCGGCGGAAGCATCCATCTTGTTCTTCTTGGTAGGTTCTTCAACATCCTCCTCAGCCTTGCGCTTCTTGGAAGGCGCCTCGACCTCAGCCTTCTTGGCGACCGGCTCGGAGTCGGACGAAGAATCGTCAGAGTCGTCGTCATCATCGGAAGCGTCCTCCTCGTCATCATCGGAAGCATCGGAGTCGTCATCGGACTGGAATAGGTTAGCAAAAGCTCGAAGGCCATTTATAGTACAGATGGATCGACGTACGCTCTCCGAAGTGTCGGCTTTCTTGGCCTTGCCGTTGGCGACAGCCTTGGCAGCAGGCTTGGCCTCCTCCTCATCGTCAGAGTCGTCCGAATCGGAAGAGTCGGAAGTCTCGGCGGCCTTGGCCTTGCCGTTGGTAGCAACCTTGGCAGCAGGCTTTTTCACAGAGTCAGAGTCCGAATCATCAGAATCGGAGTCGGAGGTAGTAGTAACCTCGGTGCTCTCCTCGTCAGAGTCTTCGTCGCTGCTCTCCTCATCAGAAGAGACCTTTTTGGGGGCCTTGGTCTCCTTGCCGTTGGCGACCTTCTTGGCAGCCTTCACAGGCGCCTCGACGGCCTTGACGGCAGCAGCCTTGACGACCTTGGCCGGAGCCTCAGCCTTCGCCGGCTTGCTGGCCTTGGAAGCCTTAACATCCTTTGATTTACCCATGATGGTGATTGTGAGGGATGAGTAAAATCGAAAGGAATTGGTATATGTGAAAAATGTGGAAGGTGTGGTTGCAAAAAGTTTTGGCAAGAGGCAGGACCACCGGCTTTATGGAAAGGAAAGTGGTTGGACAATTGCGCCAGTGGAAAAAATTCTCTTATCGCAGACCTTGATTTTTCACTTTTTAGCGGGGCAACCAAAGGCGGTGAGTTTAGAATCGAACTGGGCTGGGGAAGCTTAGGTGGTCCAGGTCGCACTCGCACAGACCTTTGCAGCTCCCCACCCTCTCGCGAAAACTTCGGATTGATTCCTGAGGCACGGAGTGGAGTCCTCCTGTTTCAGCCTGGCATCCGAGGCATCTACAGTTCTGGAGCTCGCATCGTTGCGACTGCTGCATTGGCGGCGTTCGAGCCCGCATCATACCGTCTAGCAACCGATTGACGGCAGCAACGAACCCCCCGTCGTCCACCACACCGACACACGGCTCTCGGACGATCTCTCGGCCGCCTCTGCGATTTACCATGCCCACACCCGAGTCAGCGGCCTTCCTGGCCAAGAAGCCCACGGTCCCTCCGACCTTTGACGGCGTCGATTACGATGACACGAAGCGCCTGAAGCAGGCCCAGGATGCCATTGTCCGCGAGCAATGGGTCAAGGTCATGATGGGACGTCTGGTACGGGAGGAGCTCAGCAAGTGCTACTACCGGGAAGGCGTGAACCATCTGGAAAAGTGCGGACATCTAAGGGGTCAGTTGGCTCGTCTCACTCCTCCCCAGCTGTCGGACGGCGCGGTGATACACCAGGACAGCAGAATACGACAGGAATTCGTTTCCATTTTGTCAAGGAATCGTATCCAAACGCAGGCGATCTACCGGGGAGCTAACGGGTCGATGCAGAACGATACCTCACACTGCTTAAGGAGAACCGGGTCAAGGGCTATCTCTTCGAGCAGCAGAATTACTTCACAAAGCAAGAAGAGTAATTGGATCAGCGCATCGCGGTGGTACTTGGGGATCATGAGAGTAGACGGAATTGGCATGGCTCGAGAGCGGGAGGAGGGGGGTTTGTATCTGCACCTGGCAGGAGACCAACCATAGCGCAAACAATGCGGCCTCTTAGTGGCATCCGTTTCCTCGAGTCTCCTTGCCGACCATGAGACCCAAAATATGTAAATATAATCAATTGACTCATTCAAAGCAAGCCAAGTCTATAGCACAGAGCCAATGCATGCTTTTTATTGCCAGCGAGTTTTGCTTGCTAGAAACGTGGTCGTTCGATTCCATGTCGCGCGTCAGATGCTAATATCAAAATGCGGGTGGTCCAATCCGCGCGCCGTAGAAATTTTTAGTTCAGCAAGCTCCCGGCTCCGTGCAGTCCACCTTCAACCACCACCACCTCCCCCAACACACGTCCCAAACAAGCCCACATCCGACTGACCGGCCACTCCAGGCCGCTCCCATTCCTTACCGTCTTCCGAAAAAAGAAAACAATGATCTGCCGAACGTGTCTCCGGCGGGCCGCAGGCTTCAGCAGCTCTCGGCTAGCCACACCCTCCTCCATCTCGTCCTCAACCCCAACCGCAACCTCGGGCCTGGCCCCGTCAGCGCGCGGCGCGTTCTTCACAACCAGCATCCGCATGCGCAATCCCGCGTCCGCAACCTCCAGCAGCAGCAGCACAGCAGCCGAGCTGACGCCAGTGATACCCACGAGCGACGAGGCGGCAGCAACAGCAGCAGCGGCAGCGGCGGCGGCCGAGAAGCCTGCGCTATCATCATGCAAGGCCGGGACCAAGCTGGCCGGGCTCAACTACCTCAAGGGGCGCAACGATCCGGAGGCGCTGGAGGACCATGAGTACCCGGCCTGGCTGTGGAACTGCCTCGAGGTGCAGAAGAGGGCGGCGACGGACGAGGACGCGGATGCGCTCGACGAGTTCTGTACGTTTTTTGTTTCCTTTTTCTCGCACATCTAACAAACAAACCACCCTGGCTGGTCACTCCGAGAAGAGTGAGAAATAGGGAGAGAGAATGTTTGCTAACACACTCGCCCCCCCAGCCAAATCCCGCAAGGTGCGTCGGTTAGCAGCCAAGCGGCAGCGGACCCTCGAGGCCAAGATCCTGGCGTCGGGCGACATGGAGGCGCTGGCGCCCAAGATTCCGCTGGTGAAGCAGACGATCAACCTGCCGGTTGGAGAGGGGCAGGGGCTGCCGGACGCCCTGCAGGCGGCCGAGAAGCGCGAGGAGCTGCGCGTGGCCATGAGGAAGGACCGCAAGTCCAAGATCAAGGAGTCTAACTACTTGAAGACCATGTGATGCTACCAAACACCCCCAATTGGCGTCTCTGGCGATTGCCTCCGTCCTTCTTAAGCCTTGCATAAGTTGCTGCTCTGTTTGTGGAACCGCCTGCCTAATGACAGGCCATGTGGAGGAGCACTAGTCAAACTGTACAAAAATACAATGTATAAAAAAGGGGCCTCCTTGTGGACGGGATATCTATTATTTATATACCTGAGTCTAGCTCAACCGTCACGAGCTCAGTTTCGTATGTGTAAGGCTATTCCCGATGTGTTATCCCTCCACCCACCAAACGCCGCGTGTTGTCTCCGAATCAAAGACCCCCAGCCCGCCAAAATGCTTGATATTTTTGCTCAAACCTAACCAGTCTTGCCAACATGACTCCTCGGGCAAAACAATCAGTCCAGAACGCCATGGCCCGCCCCATACAGAAATTCCCAATCTAGTCCTCGTCGACCTCGCCGATAGACGATTGCTTCAACCTGATTTCCGACCTTATGCTCTTGATCGTTTCGCCGATTCTCTTCCTCATGATGGGCTGCTGCATCTTGGACAGCTGGTCCTCTTTTTCGGCCAGCTGTTTCTTCAAGTCGGCAATAGCCTTGCGGACGCCGGCCATCTCGTCGGTCCTGTCCTCATCACCGTCATCGTCGTCCATGCCACCATCGTCACCGTCGTCATCGTCGTCCTCGTCATCGCCCGAATCTCCCTCTTCGCCGCTCTCCTCGGTCTGGGCGGCAGGGGTGCCGGTGTTCGCCGTGATGGGTGTGACAGCATCCATCCCAACCGCCGGCGTGGCCAAGTCCATGGGGTCGGCCGGTGTTCCCACGGCGTCCATGAACTCGGCCTCGAGTAGTGCGTCATCAACTTCGAGCAGGGCTTCGGCGTCACCAAAGTAGTCGTCCGGCTCTCCCTCGGCGTCAGCCTCGCCATCCTCCTCTTCTCCGGACTCGTATTCGTCGCCGGATCCCCCGTCGTCTTTGTGTTTTTCGTCGACAAACTCGTACTTGGTGCTCACAGCCTCCTTGTCAGCTGCAAGCAAGCGCTCGACCTCAGCCTCCTTGTTTCTGATTTCGAGCTTGCTGAGCCGCTTCCTGAAGCGGCGGTTCCTGGCGTCGTGCATGGGCGGCGTGATTCCGTGAGGCCACCGCAGACCGTGCTCGACCGCCTTGGGTAGCGTGGCTTTCTTGGCTTCCTCCTCGCTAGCGACTTGGGCAAAGACTAAAAGCATCTGGCAAATGTCTGCAGACTTGACCATCGACTTCTTGTCCCAAGACTTCATGCCCTCGGTGATAGTGGGGAGATCCAGCAGAATGGCCGCATATGCCTGGCCCTGGATCGTGAACATTATTCGACGTCCCTCGTCATCCAGGAACTTCATCTGCACGTCGGCACCGCCGTTGCTCTTAGGAACGCCAATTCTCCGTTCTTGCACAGCTTTTCGCAGATATTCGCAGTGCTCCCCAGGTATCATGCGCAGCAGGAACTGCTCCTCAATGATGGGGTCGATCTCTCTATCCTCTGCCTCTGAGTCGTAGCCCTCGCCATACGGCCGCGATGGAACCCTCCCCATGGCCTTAACTTTTAGCAAGGGGGTCCTTGCGCTGTGTAGCTGGCCCGATTTGGCGCCCGTGAGTGTCTTGAGCGTGATCTTGGTCTTCTTCATCTTGGGCTCCAGGCTGGTGCCGTTGGCAAGCGGGGTATCCTCGTCGTCGCTCTCGTGTCTGGTGGTCCGCTTGGAGGGTAGTTTTGACCTGGGCTTGGTCTTTGTGATCTTCGGAATGCCCGCCTGCGCGTTGCCTTCCGCAGGCCGAGGAGTCCCGCTGGGCAGAAACGGTGGTGGTTTTGGATCGGCAGGTGTCGGTGGCAGCGATTTCCTGCCGACTAACTTGATTTTTGGAAGCCCAGAGGGTGTCTGGGGGACGGGAGACGCGGCAGTATGGAAGCCAAAGCCTGGGGTGGGTGTGGAGGAGGTAGAGGCTGTGATAGTTGCTACGCTCGGATCTTTGTTGATCTTGAGAGTTAGCCGCTTTGGCGGCGGCGGCGGTGGTGGTGGCTGTTCCATCTTGAAGAAGACGGCTTATCAAAGCTCAAGGTGGTGTGGTTTCCTGCTCGCTGAGAGATGTCGGCCGACTTTTCGTGCAAGTGGCTGCCCGAAGTGAGGAAGCACGCCGGCGTGGTCGTGGGCCGAAATGACGGAAGGTCACCGCAAACGGGACGAACTACCAAAGAGATCACACATCAAATAAAGCTCGGATCTTGGCAGACGGAGGGCACCTGCAAAGCAGCGGATGCAGAGTTTGCGATACGCTTCGCATCTCAAGGGAATAGGTGTCGAGAATATCGCGACGGCGCGGTGTCGTTCGCCACAGAGAATCGACCTAGGCTTTGAGCATGTCCAGATGCGCCGCCCAGAACAAGAACACTGCACGTCAACGCGAACAGGCGGATTGGAGCTCTTGGCGAGAGGGAAGCGAGAGGGAAGGCCTGTGAGCGGTCCATGCGGGAGTTCACCTTAGCGACGTAACATTCCACCGCACTCCATTGTATCGGTACATTGAACAGAAAATGGATAGGTCCTGTACAGTACGTATGTACAGTACGTACAATACTGTACGGAATACGTACCCCACCAAACCTACGCTAAGAACAATGCCCCGTTTTGGTGCTCCACATTTTCCCGTACTTTGACGGTTGAACATCGCTGAGCAGAAGCAAAGGGAAGCAGTCGACGCGGTCTTTCGTGACGGCGAGGTCGACAAGTCAGATGATATACAGCATAACAATAACCTGGTTATGCCCCGATGACATCCGCAACAATCCGCCTCTAGAGCAATAGACGGCAGGGTGGGTATTTTGATTACTGTTAGGTCTGAAGTCGGTTATCGGCGAAAGTTGAGCCAAAGAGTCTGAGCAAGCTTCCATCGCATTATGGCGAGACAGCACCGGCTGTGGTCATAAGAAAACAAGAGCAAGGGAGGTGTGGCAAGCCCTTGAACAACAAAACTGTTCTAGGGGCCTAAATACCTACGTATTCATCTCAGATCAACCACAGCCTCGCTACCCCTCCATCTCTTAGTCGCGAGAGGCCTGAGGAGGAGACATCTTCCACTCACTCACTCATCACCCACTCGCCTACCTAACTCCTGCTTTGGTACCACATTCGCCAACATCAGCAATCTCTCTCTCACACACATACATCCGCGACCACGACCACCATGACGCCGCCGCCGTCGCTTTACCACTCGCTGCTGCGACCAGCGGTGCTCCAAATCCTGCGGGCGACGGGCTACCACGGGGCCAAGACGTCGGTGCTGGACTCGATGACGGACCTGACGGGGCGGTACTTTCTGCACCTGTGCCGGCTGACGGCGTTGTACGCGGCGCACAACGGCGTCGAGGACGCGACGCCGACCATAGTCGAGGTGCGCATGGCGCTGCAGCACGCCGGCGCCCTGCTGCCCGAGAAGACGGAGGAGGAGCAGGACTTTTTGGGCGTCGAGGACATGCGCGGCGTCGAGGCCTTCCTCGAGTGGGTCCAGGGCCCCACGAACCGCGAGATCAAGCGCATCGCCCTCGACGGCGACGATGAGGCCGACGATTACCTGAATGGTGAGTTAAGCATCCCTCGTTCCTCGCCACTCTCCCGTTTGGCAGACAAGAAGGGCAGGTTTCTAATATCGTCACTCCTCCCCCCTCTCCGCGCAGCCCTTAAGAAGAAGCACAGTAAGAACGAGGATGATTCTAAGTACATGGGCACGCTGCTCGGGCGGTGCAACGAGCACGGCGATGTGCTGGTCGAGGGCGGCGCGTTCCCCAGCATCCTTAACTGGGAGGAGCGCCTGCGCGTGGCAGCCCAGCGAAGTCCCAACGACCAAGACGCTGCCGCCGCCGCCGCCCAGGATGACGACGAGGACTCGCGGCCGCCCAGCTCGGGCCTCAGCTCGCTGGGAGACCGCAGCATAGCCGACGAGATGGACATGTCGTGACCTGGTCACGAGGCGAGATGTTTTTGTTGCATGCGCGCTGGCGCGGGAGCGGGGCAAGGAAGTGTGAGGTTCAGAACCGGATGGAGTAGAGGCTGAGTGAGCAAGAGGTGAGAAAAGACGGAAGCGGAAAAAGAAGCATAGCGATGGCGTTCTGGGCTGTAAAAGGGAAAAAGGAGCGGCGTGTATCATAGGTTGCTGTTCATGATTTCCAGTATTTATTGTGTCTATTATTTACTTCGTCTGTGTTCTGGGACCAGTGAAGAGGAGAGAGCGAGCGATATGTGTGTGGGCTACCTCGGCCGAATTATTGTACTGTTTCTGCATGGACATGAGAAAGCATGAACTGTACCGAGTGCCGAACTGCATATCACACTAATTCTTATATGAAGAACGTCCTGCGTAGTAAGCCTTTTCTTTCTTTCTCTTTTCGACTAAACCTGCCATGAGACTGACGACGGTAAACAGTCTAGTCCTCTTCTCTCAGATAGATCAAAGCTAATATGCTTCTCTGGATCTAGCCAGTATCTATCTAGATTCCCGTTGTTCACAGGATCAACTAACTAGGTGGGCATGGCCGATATAGCGCTTGACATCCCGAGACATATTTCCAACCCCTCGAGAGCACAACGCAACCTAGGTAGGCAGGCGGGGAAACAATAGAACCACATCACCTCCCATACTTCTTCTCCGAGACGCGGTCCAGATTGAAGGCGGCGCTGATCAGGGCCAGATGGCTAAAGGCCTGGGGCGTGTTGCCCAGCTGCTCGCCGCTGCGCGAGATCTCCTCGGAGAACATGAGCAGGTGGTTCGAGAAGCTGAGCATGTTCTCGAATAGGTTGATGGCGCGCACGAGGTACTTGGGCTCGTAGACGCTCGCGCGCGTCATTGCCTCGACCAGCCAGAACGTGCACATGCTGAAGGCGCCTTCGCGGCCTCCTACTCCTGTTTGTGTGTAGTGAGTACATTAGCTGAGACGTTGGGTATATATTCGCTCATCTGATGCTGGGTCCTGGTGGCATAAGAAATAAAGGAGAGGGAAGAAAGGGGGAGGGGTAACTTGCCGTCTTCAGACCGCTCTGTGTCGTAGCGGTACACCAAGCCGGTGCTGGTCAGGCCGCCCTTCTCCGGGGGCAGCATGATGCGGTCCATGGTCTGGACGAAGCGCGGGTCGTTGGGGGCAATGAAGAAGACCAACGGGGCGATGAGGATGGATGAGTCGAGCGTGGTGCGGCTCTCGTAGCTCTGCACGAAGCACTGCATGTCCTTGTTGTAGCCCTTTTCCATGATCTCCTCGTACAGCGTGTCCCGCGCCTCGAGCCACTTGGCGCGGTTCGGGCACGGGAAGTTGCGCTTCTCAGCGAGCCGGAGCCCGCGGTCAAAGGCCACCCACAGCATGATCTTGGAGTAGGTGAAGTTCTGCTTGTTGTTCCGCACTTCCCAGATGCTCATGTCGGGCTCGTTGACAATGGTGAGCACGTAGTCGAGCATCTCGCGGACCGACACCCACAGGTCCCAGTGAATCGGCTTGCCATACTTGTTGTAGAGGTAGACGGCGTCCATGAGCTCGCCGTAAATATCGAACTGCTGGTGAAAGGCGGCGCCGTTACCGATCCGGACGGGCCTGCTGCCCCGGTAGCCGTCCAGGTGCGTCAGCTCGTTCTCGGGGATGTCGGTTTCGCCGCGGATGGTGAACATGATGGGCAGTCCGCCGTCGGCCCCGCGAGACTTGAGAAGCCGCTCACTGATGAAGTTCATGTAGGCGTCGGCCTCTTCGGTGAAGCCGAGGCGCAAGAGGATGTAGATGGTAAAGCTAGAGTCGCGAACCCAGGAAAAGCGGTAGTCCCAATTCCTTTGTAAGGGCCATCTTGAAATTAGCTCTCGTTACGCGCCGGGTTGGTGTTGGTGGAGGCAGCAACACTCACCTAACACCGCCGATATCCTCAGGGATGGAGAAAGTCGGGGCCGCAATGATGGCGCCGGTGGGCTCGTACGTCATTAGCTTCAAGATCATGAGACTTCGGCTCACCACCTCCCTCCACCGGCCCTTGTAGCTGGATTTGTTGATCCAGTTGTACCAGTAGGCCTGGGTGTCGTGCTGCTGGCTGTCGAGGACCAGCGGGGTGATGGTCTCTGTGACATGGTTTGGGAGGTCGTTCCGGAGGACTAGCGATACGGCCTGTCCTTCGGAGATCTTGATGGTGGCAACTATGCCCTCACCCAGCATTCCGGGCCTTGCCACCTTCTTGAAGCGGACAATAGGGCAATATTTGCCGTCGTCCTCGCCCTTGTCGACGCTGACGTCGAGCTGAAGGTTGACCGTCTTGGAGTGGAACGTTACCGCCTTGCTGCGAGTGGCATGGGCGCCGCTCTCCTCCTGGAGGATTTCCGTCGTGTGCGGCTCCGATGCGTACTCGAACGCAGGGAAGATCTCGACATCGAGCTCCATGGAGCCCCTGATGCACTCGACGCGGCGGACGAGCCATTTCTTGAGCTCTTCCTGCACGCTGGTCATCTCGCGGTAGGCGCTCTGCTTGGGGCCTTTGAAGAGAACCTTGGCCGTCTTGGGGCGAGGGAAGAAGTCGACGAGATCAACCGCGCCATCGTCATGGATGTACTTGGTCTGGAGGATGTTGGACGAGGCCAGGTACTGCTGCTTGGTGGTGCACGACAAATGTTTGGCTGGGTGGATGCTGAAGTGGCCACCTTTGTCCTTGTCGAGCAGACGACAGAAGACCGAGGGTGAGTCGAACTCGGGCCTGTCGGTGAGTTAGGTTGCTGTTGTCATAGAAAATAGGGGGCTGCAGGCTCAAGATGCCGCCCCTTTCCCCTTTTTCCCTTCCCTTCCCCCCTCATTTCCAATGTAGGTTTTTGCTTTGGGTTAAGAAAGGAGAACAAAAAGGAATAGGAAAGCAAAAAAGACGAAAAAGATGAAAAAAAGAGAGAAAGAGAATTAGAAAAGGAGAAATGGCCAGAGCAGGCCAAAAGGCGGCCCAATGCTGAAGAACTATCTTAACATATCAACAAGCCTCAGTTTTTTGTTTTGCGTCGCTTGTAGCATGTGATATTTGACAGTTTGGGGATCAGACGCCCCGCCGTGAACAAGAGAATGAGGGGTTCACCAACGTCAACGTCCCCCGCCATTGTCTGGGCCAGGTCGGACACGAGCACAACCCAGAACCTGAATCTAGACTCACCAGCACATAAAGTCGACGCTGCCGTCCATGCCAACGAGTGCACAGGTCCGCATATTTCCAATGAGGCCATAGTTCTCAATGGGAAGGTAGCCGCCGCCGTGCGAGCGCATTTGGCTGGCGCCGCTCTGCGTTGAGTTTTGCGGTGACATGGTGATGGTCCGACTGCAGTAGCCGTTGGGTTGACCGGCTTGAGTTGATTGGCTTTGGTTTGGAATGCAACAGTGCCACAGATTGCACCGACGCGGTGCGTAGACGGGAGAGAAAACAAAGGCAAACCTGATACCTTCGGTTACCCTAGACGGACGGATAGGTCGGACTGGAGGCTAAGGAAGGAACCAAAACAACCTAAGGCTGGGGGAAAGGGGTGTCGGGGCCGTAGCTAGCAGTAATGACGCACCGGCAGGCCTGGGAGGATTATTGACGGACGATCTCAACGGGGCCGGCCTAATAAGCATGTAATCGGGGCGATCGGGACGGATGAGTTAAACTAGAGATTGACCGGAAATGCTGCCGGTTTTGAAGGCCGGCCACCGACATCAAACAACTACGAATACATTAGACATTAGGTGACACTGGAATCCGAATAATGGCTCACTAAGTGCCCGGTCAGCATTGGCAAGTGTAGCCGCAGCCCGCCCGTGCCAGGTCACAAGGCTTTCGAATTGACGCAGAGTGTCCAAGGTGCAGGGCCAGAGTGAGGCTTCTCCCCCGCCTAATGATGCAGCTAGGACGGGAGGCACCTCCTGAGTCAGCACCCCATCGCCACCTGGAACAGATACCTTACCAGCTACCTTACCTACAACATCACAGTGAATCGGCTTATTTTCGTCCCACGAGCGACATCCAAGGCCTACCTACCTATATATAGCCCGGTACATACATGAGTACACGTGTAAGCAAGAGAGGGAGCGTCGTGCTTTTATTGGGCTACGCCAAGGTGGATTGGTGCAAATAACCATGCTTGTATCATGACCACGATGGGTATTTCCATGTATTTTTTGTTCAGTGCACAGGCGATAAAAGCGAGCTGCAATTCCTCGTAGCTTGGTGTGCAAAGGCCGCAGCACAACTATCTCCGCCTGCCTTGGGTTAACCAGCATCCAAGTGGCCGGGTAGAGAGGCCAGGTCCACTGGGGTCTTCCTCCTCTACAACCAGCATCGAAACGGCCGTATGAGTGCCAAGAACCGCAACCTAGGATACCTTAGATGCCTGACTTAATCCGTACCTTGGCTGATTGACAAGGGGCGTTCTTCAGCGCCAGACGAGACCGACAGAAACTGCCAAACTCGGAGCTGAAGGGAAAGAGCACTCCCATATTTAAGTCACAGACAAAGCTCATCGTCAATTGCTATGGGATGCGGAGTATTCATCCGAGGAGAGTTGACCAACATTCCGTAGCACAAACAAATGCGATGTTGTACATACATGCGGAGCGAGTGGGCGGCACCAACAGGCACTCCAGCGCTGTGTCTCAAACTTCAGTGCCTCTGATTCGCCTTGAGGCGCTCAAGTCGTGTCGGACTGGGAGGTCGCATTGTCGTTGTTCTTTTCTAGTCAAGGGCATCGACCTACATACGTATTGGGCTAGGCCGGGTTGTAAATCAGATGGATGACGAGAGACGAAAGCCATCCCATCCATTCTGTATGGTTCAATGATTGTTCCGGCGCCGGCCTCGCTCCGAATGTACAGTACGCGTGTATTTTCTTAGGTTAGGCCTGGAGGTTGTAATTGTTAGTGTTTATATTGAATTGGCGCCACAGTCGCCTCAGTGAGGGCAAGCCTCCGCGGAGCTCAACGTTCCAGCGCCTTGGAGAGAGGCACTTAACAGAGGCTAGCAGGCACCCCGGTAGCATCCGCCTTGGCATAATGGCTTGAGCGATGGACTCCCCCAGCTTGCTCAGCAGGGAGCCCGGCTGATCTGAACAAGCCAAGCCAATCAGCCCACGCCTCGCGACCCCGCGAACTCCACCGCTATCCCTGACTTGGCTGGGTCTGTGGTCCTGTGAGCGATGCTAGCAGCGACCGGCCAGAGCTTACCGAAAACGCAGCCCGTCACAGCGTGCACAATTGGACAACGATGAGCCCGAAAGGACATGCTGCTGCGGTGCATCCACCTCAAGAATGTCGATTCCCCTTCCACCAGACGCCCAATTCCCCCAACCCGACACACCGTTGCCTCTACCGCCTCCTTCCACCCCCCAACAAGTCTTCGACGACGAGTCTCGCCCCGGCTCCCGGCCCCCTATCTCGAAACCGCCAGATTCACCATCGGCATACGCGACCCGGACCCCTGGCCAGCTCCACGCCCAACAACCCGTTCCACATAGCCACAGCCACGGCTCCAGCGAGGGCGAGGGGCCGGATGTCGAGGAGATCGAGATGGAGCCCCTTCACCCCGTCGGCCACCGTCGCCGTCGGAGCAGTCTTATAACAGCTGGCCGTGCCTCGAGCAGCAGCCGCCGCTCCCCTCGCCCGAGGGCCCACTCTATCCGCAACCAAATCGTTGACGGCCCCGACGGCCCAAAGATACTCGAGGAAACTGGCGAGGGGAGCTTGGTTGCTGTGCGGCCCGACACCCCTGGCGATGGCCATGGCAGCGACCTGTCTGACGAGGACCTCCACGATGACGAGGAGACGGGCTTGACGCGCAAAGACCGGCAGCGGAAGAGACGGAGGAGGAGCCGGAACAGGTTGCTCGACCAGAGGATAGTCCGAGAGAAGGCGTTGCCCCAGGACAAGAAAGAGGCAGACCGCAGCGTCATGAAGAAACTGCTGGTGAACGCCTCGCTCATTGGCCTCTGGTACTTTTTTTCTCTGTGCATATCTCTTGTAGGGTCCCCCCCTTCCCATGCGCCTGTTCCCCGGAACGTCTCGGCTCTCGACTAACTTGGCCACTCTCGCTTGCCAGTATAACAAGTGGATGTTTGACCCTAAAAAGCTCAATTTCCCGTTTCCCTTGTTCACCACGTCGATGCACATGCTCGTGCAATTTTCCCTGGCGTTATTAGTGCTCATTTTCGTTCCTTCGTTGCGGCCACAGAACGGCCACAGGTCGGACAGGGGCCAGTCGAGGCATGAATTGGAGCCCGAGAAGCCGCCCATGACCAAGATGTTCTATCTGACGAGGATTGGCCCATGTGGTGTGGCCACGGGCCTCGATATTGGCCTCGGAAATACTTCCCTCCAGTTCATTACTCTTACATTTTACAGTAAGTGCGATTCAGCAAACAGGATTGGGCATTAGGGGGCGTTGGCTGACCAGAAAACAAAACCAGCCATGTGCAAGTCGTCTTCGCTGGCGTTTGTGCTCATTTTCGCCTTCCTTTTCCATCTTGAGGTGCCCACGTGGCGGCTCGTGACTGTTATTGCGACCATGACTCTCGGAGTCATCATGATGGTGGCCGGCGAGGTCCAGTTTGACCTGGGCGGGTTTTTCCTAGTCATCTCTGCCGCGTTTTTCTCTGGCTTCCGTTGGGGTCTCACCCAGATTCTGCTCCTCCGCAACCCGGCAACGTCGAACCCCTTTTCTAGCATCTTCTTCCTCGCGCCCGTCATGTTCCTGACGCTCATCGCCATCGCTATCCCGGTCGAGGGCGTCTCGAAGCTGATCGATGGCCTCAGAACAATCTCCTCAGAACAGGGCGCTCTCATGGCCCCCCTGATCATCCTCTTTCCCGGCATGATTGCCTTCTTTATGACTGCCTCCGAGTTCGCTCTGCTGCAGCGCACCTCGGTCGTCACGTTGTCCATCGCCGGCATCTTCAAGGAGGCCGTGACCATCTCGGCCGCCGCCTTGGTGTTTGGCGACACCATGACCCCTATTAACATCGTCGGCCTATTCGTCACGATCGGGGCCATTGGTGCCTATAACTATATCAAGATTAGCAAGATGCGCCAGGAGGCCCAGGAGAGCAAATTGCGCAGCCTCGAGCTGGACGATGATACCACCGACTCACAGACCCATGGCAACTCCTCATCTCCTAGCAGCAGCGATGCGGATGCAGATGTGGGTGGCGATGACGGAGAGGAGACGGGCCTCCTACGCCGCAACAGCACCGAACTCAGCGAAGTGCTCTTCAGTGCCGACGGCGGCGATGTGATCATCACGCCCGAACCATCACCGCAGCTCACGGAGGCGCAGCAGAGGGCTGCTGCTAGGGAAGACTAGAGCCGGTCGAGCCGCCTCGTCTTGAGGTATTAAAATGTCGAAGGGGATAAGTTGGGACCTAATGTTACCGTATATACTCGCACAAATCTACGTGCCTATTTCCTTTTTCTGGGCTGTCTGTTTAGACGAGCGGGCCACATCATCTTGTGTTTCTTTATGTCCTACATATTCGGGGCGGGGGCTTATTTCCTTACACCATACAACCGTGATACCCACACTCGTGTACAGATATCAATTTTCCTTTGTCAAATTCTTCTTTACTGTTGTATTGCATTTGGAAGGGAGAAAATAGAGTGGGACGGAGATGAACGAGGTCGCTAAATCGTAAAATACACTGGTTTTGTTTCTCTATTATATTTCTCTTTCCTTTGGAACTCGTCTTATCTTTCTTCTTCAACCTTCAATCTTCATTACATCTATCAATGCTTTGTTTATTTCCTCTTGGATACTTCGGGGTGGTTTTATTCATTTTGTTAAATAGTGGCTGTCTGTTATTGGGAACCATCAGCTATTCCTGTGCCCGGAGAGAGATCTATTCCTGTCCAAGTAGTGTACGTGCTGCCGGCTGTCTGTTATTGAGAACTACCAGCTATTCCCGTGCGTGCAGAGAGATCTAGTCCTGTTCAAGTGTAAGTGCTGCTAGCTGTCGTTTTACTTCCTCAACTAGGTCGTCTCTTGAAACAAGCTGGCCTCGATCTTTCTCGACAACTTCCTCCTTGCCGCCGGAATTTTTTGACTGAACTTGTGCTCTAGGTTCCTTGTCGCCAGCCCGCACCTTCAGCCGAACCTGCCCAGCCGCCAGTTCGTCCGGGCCAAGTATGATGGAAAGCGGGCCTGTGAAAGCATTAAACTGCTGCTGCAGCTTGGGCTTCACCTTGGCAGTATACTCGGCGCGGATGCCAGCGTCCCAGAGCTGGCGGGCCACCGCCATCCGCTCGAGCAGAAGCCCATCCTTGCCACCGGCCGACATGATGTACACATGTACCTCGTGCGTCAACTCAGAAGGACTCTTATTCCGTCGAGCATCCAGGAGAGTGAAAATCCGGTCGACCCCAAAGGATATGCCAACGCACGGGATGGGGTGTTTGCCGTACATGCCCACCAGCCCACCATACCGCCCGCCTGCCGCAATGCTGCCGACCTGAATTTGAGAGCTTTTGCCGCGTTGGTTTGCGCTTGTGGTAGTAGGAATCATCTCGTATATCAGTCCGGAGTAGTAATCCAGGCCGCGAGCGAGCGAGAGGTCAAACGAGACCGTGTCCACGATGTCCATGGCGTCTAGGTACGAAACTAGAAGATCCATGTCGTCGAGACCGGCTTTCACTTTTGCGTTTGCACAGAGTCCCAGATCTGATCTAAGGACCTTGATTGTGTCGCGGATACCGCCACTCAGCCTGACATACTCGCCAATTCGGTCTGCGACCTCGCCTGCGATACCCTTCTCGTCAACCATTTCCTTCTTGACGTCGGCCCACGCTATCTTGTCGAGCTTGTCCACCGCTGAACTGACGAGCCGGATCTTATCTTCTGGGACGCCGGCAGCCTCAAACACGCCGTCGAGGATCTTTCTGTGGTTGAGTTTGATGGTGATCTCCATGCCCAAGGCTCTGAACACCTCAACAATGACGCGCAAGGCCTCCACATCGGGGACCATAGGGTCGTAGACGCCCGCAATATCGAAGTCGCACTGGTAGAACTCGCGCAGCCTGCCCCGGGAAATCGCCGGCTGGTCGCGCCTGTACACCTTGGCGATCTGGTAGCGCTTGATGTGCTTCACGTTGCTGTGTATGGCCAGCTAGCGCGCGAACGGGACCGTCAGGTCGTAACGCAGCGAGCAGCGCTCGCCGCCCTGGTCGTCGAGGTCGTAGATCAGCCGCGAGTCCTCGCCGTACTTGCCCGCGAGCACGTCGCGGAGCTCGAACACGGGCGTGTCCAGCGGGATCTCGCCGTTTCGCTGGAACACGGCGCTGATCGTCTGGCTGTGAGGGGGGGGACAGGGTCAGCGACTAGGCACTCAACTCATTCACTCTCGGGACAGCAAGCACACCGAGTGAAGTCTACAGGAACACCACGCACAAAATGTGATCGCGCAGGAGCAAGTCCCGGCCAGCCCAGTCGCGAGTGCCTTTAGGCGTCTTGAGTTGAAACGCTTGCCCTTGTTGGGCGAGCGCAGTATCGTTGTCGCCTGCCATGTCACCGCTGCTGCCGCCGAGGATCGAGACGATGCCCAGAGAGTGCGAGGGAGAGTGCAACTACTGATGGAGAGCGAAGAACCACTGGCTTAAGGGTGCAATTGGAAGAACAGGACCGGCGTGTTTCACTCGCTCGCCATTCGTGTTAGGTACAAGAGATGAAGGGCACATGAGAAGACCAGGCGTGCGGTGAGTCACGCAAACAAGAAACATAACTGCGAGCACTTGCCTAGGCCACACCTCATGTCGAGACCTGCTGCTGCAATACCAATAAGCGCCGGCCAGATCTGGCGAACCAGAACGGCGCTTTCTCGACTATATGCACAATGAGCTACCTACCTAGTTAGGAACCCCGGTATCTCAAACGGAACTACCCGGATGATTGATTCAGGAGAAAACACAGTTCAGAGAGAAGCCAATTCCATTTCCGTGCCATCAACCCTATTCCTTTAGCCTTGCTACTGGGGGTTCCCAGACAGGCTAGCAGATAGTCAACTAGCACAAAGAGAAACCGGTTCAATTCCCACGTCATTTATCCCTGTTCCTCAGGCCTCGCTGCCGGTGGTGTGTCTCAACAGCCCGGCAGGTAGTCAACAAACACGGTTCGGAAAAACAAGATTCCTTCATTAGTGAGAATGTCCTTTCGGAGCAATGTGCTGCGTCAGGCCAATATTGTCAGCGGTCAAATGTGCAATTCAGAGAGTAAACAGGTTGATTTACTATTTAGGCCTTGGCACTGAGCCTCGTTGTTCTGCGATACTGATACAGACCAGCAGTTACTATTCCGTACAAGTTATAGAGGAACCAAGTTCCCCTGTTATTATGCCTCTCATCAAGGCCTCATTGCTGTCCTGTCTGCTGCATGATTTCGCAAGCGGTGTGATGATATTGCGTTAAAGAAAAGCAAACCCGTCCTCCGTGATGAGGTCGCTATTGACGTTTTTCTTCAACCTGACGATATCGATCGCGTCTCGTCCCAAGTTCGGGTGCTATTGCACAACTGACGTGTCTGTGGCTGTTTAGTACTGGTAGCAGTGTGTGGTGGTGGTGATCGTAGGATCACATACGACGCGTCGCGATCCTCGAATGAGGTGATTAAAATTGGGGGTATGCCACTCGTTGAAAGAAACTGGTGTTGTAGGCTCCTTGTCGTGCCATATCGGCGATGATTCTCAGGCCTTGGCTTCCGCCATGATTGCAATGCCCGAGAATAAGCCGTTCAAGCAATGGATTGCTTTGAGTAGTCATCTAGGCGTCAGCGAATTGCGAATTGCGAATGAGGCTCAGCCAAGCAGCCGCAGGCCACCTCGCGTCTTTTGGCCGGGCTTCGTGATACCGCCACCAATAGGGCCGAGAGCCGGCTCGTATGGAGCGCTATCTTTGCCATCTCCCACGCCGCTGCCGCTCTTATTCTTGTTGTCTTTGTTGGGTTTGCTGCTTCTCTTGTGATTCTTGGCGCCTCTGCGGTCCTCCTTGACGACTTGGGCCTTGATCTCGGTCTTGGCCTTGCGAATCGTGACCGGGTGGCTCTGGATATACTTGCCGTTCATCTCTTTGGCGGCCTGGAAGAAGTCTTCGGGGTCGCTGAAACTGACAAAGCCAAATCCCTTACTCTTTGTCGTGCGCTTGTCGCGGACAACCTTGGTCTTTTGGATGCTCTTCCAACGAGAGAACGCCTTGTACAGAGACTCATCTGTCGTCTCGCCAGCCAGGTTACCAACGAATAGACGTAGATGCGATGGGTCCCATTCCAAGAGTGAGTCGTCCTGCCACTTTTTGCCGCCGCCTTCTCGGTAGACGGTCTTCTTTTTCTCGCCGGCCTGACCGCCGGTATTGCTGGCATCGATTGGCGTAGTTGTGACAGCAGCAGTAGCGGCAGTAGTGTCCGGAATGCCACCGGCTACGCCATAGGCCTGGCCAGCTGCTCCAGCCGCGCCAATGTTGCCGGCACGTCCAGCAGCGCCCGCAGGACCTCGGATCGACGGGTCTGAAGGGTCTTTAGGCATATACGCGCTCTGCCACTGCGCGATTTGTGCTGCCACCTCGGGGTTGTAGTCGGAAGTGGCGGCTTGCGTGCTGGGGGCTGGGAAAGGATTGCGGATCTGGGGAGCGCCGGCGTAGCTGGCAGTGGTGGCAGGGGCGCCATAGTAGGGCTGCTGTTGCTGGTAGCCTTGCTGCTGAGGCTGTTGGGGATAACCATACGGGCTTGCCTGGTTGTTGTAACCACCGGGACCAACACCTAGGGCGGGAGTACCCGGAGCGGCAGCCATGTATGGAGCGGTGGAAGGAGGCAAGCCATAGCTGCCAGGGGCGCCATAGCCCGAAGGCGCGCTCGAGTACGAAGGTGGTGCAGTGCTGACAGTATAGCCGATCGGCGAGGGAGTAGAATAGGTTGTGACAGAGGGCGCGGCCGAGAATGCAGGCTTGAAGCCCGAGAGTTTCGCAGCGGGGGGTCGGGGAGGAAGTGAGGGATGCGACGCGCCTTTGGAGGCACCTGGAGGGCCGGGGTACGACATGATGAACTTCTCGCGCAACTACTGAATTTTGGTATGTGGTATATTTGTCACGTACCTGCGACCGGGTCCGACAGCTGTTGTGTTTGTGAGGGTATTGATCCGTTTAGTCGAGACGAGGTCGCATGTGGGTTGGACTTTGCGGTCGGAATCGTTTTTGCGATGATCTTGAATGGAAATTGTAGAGTTCAAAGGTGAAATGCGCGCCTGAGAAGCCAAGAAAATAAAGAGTGGGTCGCGGTTCTTGCAAGTGGGGACCGCGGTATTTACCAGCCACACTTGCGCCTTCTCTGACTTCCGCTCTTGTTATCCCAATTGCGGTGGCTGACATTTGGTCGAGAAGCAGAAATCACTAGCGCCAGCCAACCAATGCCAAGCCAACAATTGCCCCTGTCCTGACATCCACAGAATGGAGGGGTAATTTTCCTCGACCCCTCCTGACGCTCCCGGCTTTCTCGACTGCCTCAGCCCATCGGCGGCGACATTTTGAAGATGAGACACTAGCTCAACCTTGCGGACAGCGATCGGACGCAAGGACTCCCCTTCGCCAAACTGCAGACTAACTCTCGGCTGCCCATTGGCTGAACAAAAAGAGCCTGAAGTTCTCAGTCGAGCCTCGAGATCCCTTGCGGGAATTTATGTGGCTCGCGGCTAGGTTTACCATCGTCCTTGGTGGACCTGGCTCGTCAAAACCTGTGTGCTGCTAGAGTGGGAAGTGGACAGCTTTTTTTTTTCTTTTTCTTCCTCCTTTAGCTCATGTGAGAAGGCAAAAAGCCATTGTAGGCTCTTTGGTAAAATCTGGGCAAAACCAAGAAGAACCTCCCCACAATGCTACTCTGCCGTGCGTGGGATGGAACTGGGAAAAAAGGGAGCTCCGTTTACTCTCTGACATTGGCGTCGCGATGCATCCGCGGACGCCGACGAATTAACCAATCCCGAGACCATCGTTCTGATAGACATATATGACAAGAGTGTATATATAGAGAGAGTAAGCGATCTCCATTGGATATTGACAGGAAAGAAGAGGGATTGGGGCCTCCTTTGGGGCAAAAACTAAGGCAGCCAACCTGGAAGCCACGACATAAGCTCCCGCCATTGCCGGAGTTGCAGTCGGGAGGCGGAAGCGTAGAGGGCTGCGCTGTGACTAAGGTAGTCTGTGCCGTCTCCTGTCTTGAGCGGCGCTGGCATTGCGAAACCAACAGACCCCTAGTCCGACGAAACTGGTTTGGATTCGGACCAAAAAGGAGCGAAGGGACAGTGTTTTCTCGTAAGAGACGCTGCCAAGTGTGTGACTTTGGTGGCATTGCCCTCAACAACTCCGAGGCGCGGGCGTTGAGGAGCGACGTTCGGATCTGCCGCCGTCGTGCTAAGGTACCTCTGCCTGCTGTCAATTTTATCCTTACGAAGTACTCCGTATCCTGGGGGGGGGGGGGGGGGGGGGGGGGGGCACTTCCTTGCTGCCAGTGGATCTCCGCGCCCTTGGACGGACCTTTGTCTTCCCTAGACGTGGTATGCCGTAAACGAGGCTTCAGGTTGTAGCTCAGGCCAGGCAGCCCAAGTCGAGCTTGGTTTCGGCAAGATACCTCACTCATAATGGATATCTTGCGGAAGTATTTGTCGAAGCTCAGTAGAAGCCAAGAAAGGTGCAACTTCGTGACTAGCTACCCACCTTACATAGCAATGGAATGGGCCGAAGTGCTCAGGTCAGGCAAGGTAAGGTAGGAAAGGCTCGGGCCAATAGGCTGAGCTTTCCACTGGGATCGCAACGGCGAAGTGCAAGGAATGGCGTGGGATGTCCTCCAAAGGGGCCCGGTGTTACAATACATGTATATACTGAGTGACCTGAGTAAGCCCCGCGCCAATTATCCGTCCAAGCTCGTGGACACCCAGGTGGTTCCCATTTTAACTAGGTTCCCCTCCGACGTCCACCAGAGTGCCCTTTCCAAAAGTTTCGTCATTCCCTTCCTCCCTTGTCCCCTCTTCCCCATACAATTCCCTCGTTGAGAATTCCGATTCCAACAGTCACCACCATCGATCGAGTCGAGCTTCGCATTTCCGAGAGCTACTCAATTATCTCTTCACAGATACCACTGTGTCTTTGAATCTAGCATCAACCTGCTTGTTGCTTCATCATGTCTGGCCCAGTGTAAGTTCTCCGTTACCACCTCCCCGCCCGGCGAGTCTTGCAGCGCCCTTTTGGGTCGTTGGCTACTCGTCCGGGCAGCGCATTTGTCGGTTCCTGTCCTGTCCTGGATGGCATCCTGCCTTTTCGTCCATTCCCCTCTTGTGTTGCGCTGCGCTTCGCGACAGTATGCAGCTTCCGGAGCCATGGATTTGTTTGCCTCATAATACCTACTGAGTCCCTCCAGCGCCCGCCTAGCGAACATCAACGTTGGCGGAGCTGTGAAAGAAGCTGCCTCCTTCTTGAAACCCAAAATCCAGAGAAATGCTAACGATGGTGAAAGCGCTGATCTCGGCCTCATTGGCCTGGCCGTTATGTAAGTCAAAGTCTACTGCTCCCTCCTGTCACGTCCGTGATGGCCTTGGCTGACGCTCGCAAAGGGGTCAGAACCTGATCCTCAACATGGCCGACCATGGTTTCACGGTCTGCGCCTTCAACCGTACCGTCTCCAAGGTCGACGCCTTCCTCGCCAACGAGGCCAAGGGCAAGTCGATCGTCGGTGCGCACTCTACTGAGGAGTTTGTCTCCAAGTTGAAGAAGCCCCGTCGCGTCATGCTTCTCGTCCAGGCTGGCAAGGCCGTTGACGACTGGATCGAGACGCTCATCCCCCTTCTCGAGCGCGGAGACATTATCATCGATGGTGGCAACTCACACTTCCCTGACTCCAACCGGAGAACGAAATATCTCGCGTCCAAGGGCTTCCGCTTCGTCGGCTCCGGTGTTTCCGGAGGCGAGGAGGGTGCTCGCTACGGACCGTCCATCATGCCCGGCGGACAGGAGGATGCGTGGCCCTACATCAAGGACATCTTCCAGAGCATCTCTGCCAAGAGCGACAACGAGCCGTGCTGCGAATGGGTTGGCGACGAGGGTGCCGGCCACTACGTCAAGATGGTGCACAACGGCATCGAGTACGGTGACATGCAGCTCATCTGCGAGGTATATAATACTTGCCCTTGTCAAGCACGCACTGCCTACGCCGGCTTGCTAACGGATGGTTAAAGGCGTATGACATCATGAAGCGCGGCCTTGGACTCTCCAACAAGGAGATTGGAGACGTCTTGACTAAGTGGAACAAGGGTGTCTTGGACTCGTTCCTGATCGAGATTACGAGGGACATCATGTACTTCAACGATGAGGATGGCACACCACTTGTCGAGAAGATCCTTGACAAGGCCGGCCAAAAGGGCACTGGCAAGTGGACCGCGGTGAACGCCCTGGACCTGGGCATGCCCGTCACCCTCATTGCCGAGGCTGTTCTTGCTCGCTGCCTGTCGGGCATCAAGGATGAGCGTGCCAAGGCCTCGACCAAGCTGGAGTTTGTGGGCCGCGCCAACACATTCGAGGGTAACAAGGATCAGTTCCTGGACGATCTGGAGCAGGCTCTCTACGCATCCAAGATCATCTCGTATGCGCAGGGCTTCATGCTCATGCAAGAGGTACGTCGATATTCGGATGCGGGTGTGTGAATGACAGTGTCCTAACAAGCATCAATAGGCGGCGAGGGAGTACAAGTGGAAGCTCAACAAGCCCTCTATCGCCCTCATGTGGCGCGGCGGCTGCATCATCCGCTCCGTCTTCCTGAAGGACATCACGGCGGCTTATCGCAAGGAGCCCGATCTCGAGAACCTTCTCTTTGACGATTTCTTCAACAAGGCCATCCACAAGGCCCAGCCAGGCTGGCGCGACGTGGTCGCCAAGTCTGCGCTGCTTGGTATCCCGGCTCCGGCTTTCTCTACTGCGCTGTCATGGTTCGACGGGTATCGCACCAAGGACCTGCCCGCCAACTTGCTGCAGGCGCAGCGTGATTACTTCGGCGCCCACACGTTCAGAATCAAGCCCGAGAACGCGAGCACTAAGTACCCTGAAGGCAAGGACATCCATGTTAACTGGACTGGCCGGGGAGGAAACGTGTCGGCTTCTACTTACCAGGCATAAAAAACGGGCCATGATCGTGACGGATTGACGACGACAGGAGCTGTTCGGTAGGGATTGCCCAGCTCCAGTGGCGCTTTTCGTAGATTATACATAGAGACTGCACGACCAGAGGAGCTACCATGATTGATCTGGAGTCCTGGACATGTGCACTGGTGATGATGATTTGTGGACGTTGAATGTCAAGATCTACAGGATCCAGATTCAGGCCAGATCGGGTCGACCCGGGCCAGGCCATCGAAACGAGACAGCTGAACCAAGTCACGTGTAAGGGCTGTTTAGAGATAGCGGCTATACATCGGTTAATAAACCTTGAATGTTCCTCCATGTGCTGATTGGCTGACCGCCGAAAAGAGGTCCACCTGATTTCGGCCAGCCAGCCGCAAGCTTCCGGTCTTTGTGACAAGGCAGGCGCGAAACCATCGAGGCGCGACCGCAAAAACGTCAGAAATCACAGAGTCGCGACGAGGCCCGCTGCTCTCCTCAACAGGCCCTTGAACATATTTCTTCTTCTCCATCCCAACAGTCTAAAATATATCTCAGCACCACAGTCGATTGGTCGGCTGAAATAGTCGCATTGATCGCATCAATTGCTTGACAAAATTAAGCCAGCTGTCAACAGAAAAAATGGCTGGTGATCCGAGCCAGAATGTCCATGGGGACCTTGTACGTTCCCCCCCACCATGCACTCGCACGCCCGCATTCTCGTCGCATACTAAGACAGTGATGCGTAACAGCTCCCACATGTCCATCTGCTATCAACGTTTCGCTATGCATTGATGCCGCGGGTTGATCCCCAGGAGGTGACTAAATGGCTCCTCTCTGCCCCTAAGATTGCCCGCGACACAGCGCCTTTCTACTGGACCTACCTCGACTGCCCAGCCGACGGGACCATCTTCCTGACATGGCAACCGACAGCCCGTCGGAGTGTCGAGTATGCCAGCGATGGATATGTCTGGGCTGGGCCCGAAATTTCGTATCGAAACGAGATGGGAAACGGCTTGGTACGTTGTCGTCCTCTTGTAGCAGGCGTGGTGGGTTGAGCAGGAGCGCAACTAACTATTGGCACAGTATCTTGAAGCGTTCTATCAAAAAGCCGGATTCCGTATAGGAGAGCAATTCACTGTCCACTCCAGGAGACGTTTCCGCCTGATGCCTCCCCAAGTGCCGGTTCAGAATGTTCCGCAGGTCGACCCGAACCTCTGGATCATCCATTACGGCCCGAGCGAGAAAGCTGATAGGCTGCCAGTCAACATGATTCCAGCCACACCACCCATGCAACAGACGATGAATATCAGGCAGCACCTGTTCCACCTGGGTCAAATTGTTCGAAAGGAGTTTATGCTCTCAGACCGTGTGAACTGGCCCCATCTACCGCTTCCCGGACGTGGCCAGTCCATGTATGCTGCCCCGATGCCAGCCCGCAACGTTCCTCAAGCCATGGCCTATCCGCCAACCCCCAGCCCGGCCATTGGGCCGACGCCTAGGCAGCGACGTCCTGGACCCGGCCAGGGGCAAGCGCATCCGCCCCAGGTTATGGGTGCACCTTATCAGGCCATGGAGGGCGCTTTCGATGATGACGAGGATACTTCCCGTGGCGACTTGTTCGATCACCTCAGTCCGCGAGAGATTAGCTTATCGCGATATCAGCAAAACCACGAGTGGATGGAAGAAATACTCTCGTCGCCTTATCAAATTGGCCGTATTGAGGTGGCGGATCTCGGCTTGGGTCGGCGAGGCGAGCTTGGCTCGCTTACGCAAGGGATATTCGAGGCTCAAGGAAGCGATGCACTTGCTGACGGACCCAAGACGCCATACACCGGTCATCTTGATCCCGAGTTGGCAGAAGAGTTCCGCAAGCGCGTGCAAGAAAAGACAATATCGGTCAAAGAAGAAATCGAGAAAATGAAGGAGAAGCACAACAAGCAGCTTGCAAAGTTTAAAGGGAACGCCGTCATTAACCAGGCTGAGCAGGATCTTCGGGCGTCCACCCAAGGCACTGGTCCAGAGATCTGGCGACTTGAAGGGAGGTTGGAAGACGATGAGGGAGTGAGCCACGGGAATCAAAGACAAGGCAAGAGTATTGAGGATATCCTCGCGAGTGTCGAAGAGGTGGTTGGTAAGCAAGCTGTCGTTGTGCACGACGTACACCGGGTTCAGGATGGCGGATACCAGGAGCCAGCTCCAGAACCAGAACCGGAGCCGGAGCCGGAGCCGGAACCAAGACCGGAACCCGTAGCACAGTCGCTTCCAATCCAGGCAGAATCCGCTCTCCCGCCTACCTCAATGTCTCGACAACACTCCCAGGCTGGATCTCAAAATAGCGGTGTCATGGTAGGAGACTCGGACATCGATATGGGCGGCACGGCGGCCGGTCTGCTCGACCAGATGCACACAGGCTTCTCGTCTACCTCAACACCCATAAACAACTTCCCGACCCCCCAGCCTCATCTATCTGCTCTCCCGTCGAACGCCGCCACCCCGGCTAACCTCAATGTCCCCTCGCCTCATGCGGCGCCAGCCCCAACATCACAACCTCCGGCAGCTGCTGGTGAGGACGTCAAGATGGAGGATGTCGAAGCTGCAAGAGGTACTACAACCGCTCCAGATCAGGGTACTGGGAGCGGTGACTGGGTTGTGGTGCCTAAAGGGGGCGTATCTCCCGGATCAGCTAGCAACCCAACGGGGTCCAGTGCAGGTAATCAGCCTGTCGGAACAGCCGCAGAGACAAATACAGCTACCACTGCTGACGGCGGTCCCAGCCTTCTGCACGGTAGCAAGCCTGCTTCGGCTGCTGCCACCCCTGCGGATGGCCTGGCGTTTGATGCCGACAACAATGACTTCAGCTCACTAGGCGACCTCGACACGGCCGGTGATGCTCTAGCCGGCTATGATCCTCCCAGTATTGATGCTGGCGGGCTCGGCGATTTGCATATGGATATGGAAGACTCAGCTTTTGGCGATGCCTTTCACGGCGTTGAGCAGTCCGGAGGCAACACGCCTGCCGATGGAAATGTGATGTAGGAATACTCTGCTTTCGTCGATCCCTCTCTCGGCGTTGAGCAGTCTAGGGCCGGCACACCTGCCGATGGAAATGAGATGTAGGACACGTTTATTCAGAGTAGCTCGCCTGACGATGGTACGCAAAAATGAGTGTGAGGGGCGCGGAGGTTGTTGTATGATTACCAGCGAAGAACCAATTTTTTATTAACTGGATTAAGGACGAACGAGGCTGGGTATTATGGGCGCAAGAGATGCGAGTTTGGGGACTTTTTGTCAGTTTCTTTTACCTTTGCTTGCTTTCTTTTTACTTTAGGGGGCATGCTGGAGGTTGGCCCATTTAGCTATGTATGGTGGTTCCCAATGGAAGCGAATAATGTATTTGAACACCCTTTTCTCTCCCGGATTCATTTTTGCAGTGTTCTCGCTAGCGATATCATGATTTCTTCTCCCGCCACTCGCTCACTGATGTGATACACGGCTGCTGCATTGATCTAGGGTTGCTCAGAACATAATAATGTACTCTGTACTCCGTAGAAGGCAGATATTTACTTGCCATGTCGTATTGTTCAGTCCAGCCTTGTGATGCGGTATGGCGCAATAACAAGCAGATACTTGGTTCTGCCTGCTGAATCCCAATGCATTCGAAGCAGGTCTCCCATTGACAGTACCTCGCCGAAAGAGTTAAAGTACAGGTCATAGTTGTAAACACTACCAATAACCGCATAAAGCGAATGCTGCTCATTTCTTGGCCGGAAATCCCTGTCACGGTCTGTAATTTCCACGGCTTCCTGCTAGGCCTCTAGATACCCGAGATAGTCAGCTGACTTTGAGGAAATCTGATAAGCTCTTACGAGATGTTTATATGTTTGTGAGAAGCTGCGAGAGCTTCTACCTATGGTAACTATTCACTCCACATACCCTCTGGAAGCTGTCTTCAGTATCTAGATAGGTTCGAAAGACGATAATGTGCTGTTCCGGAATGATAGCCTGCTCACTACTCCTCGCAACTACAAGACAAATGATATTAACATGCAAAAAGAAGTGTCGAGCTCGCCGTACTCCCTTCTGCTCCTGACCTGTCATTGCAGCATGGTTGGAGTTGACAAGGACCAACAGACTACATGTTGTTATGGCTTCATGGAATGGCATAATGGCACTGCAACGAATGGGTTATCTGATCTCGCATGTATTTCCAAGGCTACCTTGGCATTGGCTTTATAAACAAGGAGCTTGACTTCAAGGGTTCGTGGTTGACAGGGACGAATCGACGTTGGTCTGGCACAACAACACCGTCTGAACATCGAGTGCTTGGTCAACCCATAAACCACTCCTCCGCATCAATGGCACCATGGCGCAGAACTGTGTTCACAAAGTTCACCTGGCGGATTTTGATTCAGAACTGCTTCTATGACACATGTTGTGCTCGAGCAGTTTTTTCCCTGCCGGCCGTCCCGATTCTGTTAAGCTCAAAGTCCCCAAAGCAAACCGCGCCTTAAATGCCCCAATGAAAAAGCCCAACCCTTAGAACTTGCTGAACTTCTTGACCGACTTTCCAGTACGGGGAAGAACACGGAGAACGTTGAACCGGACCTAGATGGTAGCGCATGTTAGTCTCAACCGGAGGAGAGAACAGTGGCAGCGAGCCGGCAACTCGTGTCTCTGAATGCGCGGTGCTCGTTCCGGGAAGGATAAAAACGTACAGTCTTGCTCAAAGGCCTGCACTGGCCAACGGTAACCTGATCACCCTCCTCAACACGGAAAGCGGGCGAAACGTGGGCGGCAAGGTTCTTGTGGCGCTTCTCATAACGGGAGTACTTGGGGATGAAGTGAAGGTATTCGCGGCGGATGACGATCGTCCGGTGCATCTTGGTCGACACGACGGTGCCGGTAAGGATACGGCCACGGATGGATACCTGGCCGGTGAAAGGGCACTTCTTGTCTGCAGAACGGTCAACCAATGTCCATCGCAATTCGGCGCGTGCTCCAGCATTCGCCCTCTCCTGTTGTGATAATCCGTTCCACCATGATGTCGCGGGGTTCGGGCCGGTCGTTGTGGTTTTCTTTCGGCTTCGAGCGACTGCAATTCACGGATGGCTGGGTGGGAGCGTGCATCCTTTCGTACGTACCGATATACTGGCCCTCAATCGCGGCGATCGGGGTCCGGAAACCCAAACCAACGTCCTTGTACCATCTCCGGCCACCCTTGCCCGGGCGGGCAGACTTGACCTTGGTCTTGCTGTTGAGGAAGACTTTTTGAAGTGTCAGTGTCGATGCCCTCAAAATGGTCGGCTGCAGGTGCAGCAGCGGTCGCCATCTCTGTTTTCCTGCAATGGAAACTCACTGTGAGGCTGCTTCTGGAAAGCGCGCTCGTTTTGGACGCTGAGTTCGGTAGCCATCTTGCTGGTCGGGTATGGCCCAAGATGTGCTGGTTGTCGTCGAGTGCGTGGTGGTGGTGGTCGAAGGTTCAAGATCGCGGTCACGAATTTTGCTAGTTGGGGAATGATTTTTGGGGCCCGAATCAAAAAGTGTGAGAGGTCAAGCCACAGTAGCCCGCCCACGTTGTGCACTGGAAATGCTTGGCAGAGGATAATGTGGCTAGTGTGGGGGAACTCACCAGCCACTAGAGGATTGGGAGTGAGCTAAGCCAAGTGGGGCTAGAAAATCGGTTTATTTACATTGCAGCGACCGGGTCGCCAATCAGATTCGGGGTGCATGTAAACAGCCACTTGCCCCTCCAATCCACCCTTGAATTGGCAGGTACGAGCGTGATGGTTGGCCATAGATTGTACCAAACTTGAAGCATACCACAATAGTATTTGCAGGCAGGAACTCCCCAGTGTGGGCTATTTTCCATCGGCACCAACTCCTGTCGCGTCAAAGCCAGCTCTTGCATGTCGCGATTAACTCGAATTACTTCACGCTACCGCGAGAGGATAGGGCGCATTTTATCACCATCGCCAAAATGCCGTCGCAGGCCGAGGCCACCCTTCCGGCAACGCGCAGAGCGCGCAAGTCGATAGGCGGCCGCTCGCCAACGAGGAAATCGGCCGACAGAGAGAATGCAACGGTCGACCTGGGCAGCGCTATGGCAGCCGCCAGTCGCAAGAAGTCGTCGAGAAGCAAGAGCATGGGCCCTGGCGGGCTCGACATCCTCAAGCAAGGCGCCGGCAACCGCAGAGTTGTACGTCCCCTCTTCCCCACTCAAAGCGACAGACGGATCAAGCAAACACTGTTACTGAACCTGATTTGTCTAGTCTCTGGCCGCACCATCCAAGCCGCCGCCGCGGTCAATTCTTAAGCCGACGATTCCCCTACTTCCAGAGATCCCTCCTCACAAGCCGAAGCAGTCAAATGCGCCTAAAACCAGCACCCACCCCCTCGACAGCGGCGAGAATGACGGGGCAGGTGCTGGGACCAAGGTGGCACTGCGGACCGAAGAGGAACAGCAGGCTGCTGCCCGTGAGCGTGAGGAGCGAGAGCGCGCCGTTATGGAGAAGGAGGTCAATGACCGCAGAGAGGCTCGCAGAAAGTCCTTGGCCAACCGCAGGGTGTCCTTCGCCGCCGAGGCGACGCTGCACACCTTTCATGAGATCGAGTACATGCAGGACTCAACTACGTCCACCGATTCAACGCACCGCGCATCCTCGGTGGCCGCCCCTTCGCCTGCCTCACGGCCACAGGAGCAATCTGGTCCAGACGCGTCAGAACCGCAATCTCCCCCTCAGGAACACGTGGAGGAAAAAGTCCCTGAGTCTCCAGCCGACCAGAGGGAACTCCACCAGAGGAAACGCCGGCGCAGCTCTGGCGCGGCGACTTCGAACTTTGAAGACGCAGATGACGACAATACCATCACTTCGACGGTGTACGATTCCGACTTCGAACATGTTGATGATGTCGCCTCGATCCACGGAGAGGAAATGACAGACTCCAGTGAAGACTCGGACGAGGAGGATGGTAGCCTGATGACTGTTGAGGCAGAGGAAATGACTTCGGCGTCAGTGGCGTCAATGGCGTCCGCCCGCTCCGGATTCAGCATGGACTCTAGCGGAGATCTCGACGAGAATCTCCGGCTTGCAGCCCGCATGGCAGCCACCCAGCGAGCTGACGGAGACGAAGAGGAAGAGGTCATCGCTGGGTTTGCGGGATGGGGAAAAAAGAACCCTGTTCACGCTGAAGTGACCCGGGAAGTCGGAGAAGTCAATGCACCCAGCCCTGTCCGGAATAGCAGTCCTACAGCAGAAGATCAAGGGTCCGATACGGAGATGGAGATGGAAATGGACGTCGACATGGACATGACCAACGCAGTTGGGGGCATTCTGCGCTCAAACACGTCACCAGATCAGGACCAGGAAATGGATATGGATATGGACACGTCAATGGATGTGACCAAGGCGTTGGGGGGGATCATCCAAAAGCCAGCAGCGCAGACGCGCCGAAAGTCGATTAGGACACGCTTCCAGCCGGAGACATCTGAGGATGTGACGTCTTTTGGCGAGCAGACCATGGAGTTCACGGCGGCAATTGGGGCTATCCAGCATGGCAGGGTTTCTGACGGGAGCCAATTTGACACAGACGGCAATGAGGATATGTCCATGGAGCTGACTACCGCAATTGGGGGTCTTTTGCCGGGCAGCATCTTCCAAAGCAGTGCGCAGGAAGGCCGTCGGCGGACGATTGCCGCACAAAATGAAGCAGACTTGCTTGAACCCGCAACACAAATCCGAAAAGTCACAGAGGCGGAAGCCGAGGAGGAAGTAGGTGTTGATGAGACGTTTGGGATGGACATGACCATGGCTGTGGGCGGCATCATCAAAGCCGCCGCACCCACTCCTGAGGCTAGGTCGGCAGCGAAAAAGATCATGGCGCAAGAGGCCGACGCGCCAGACCATTCCGTCACAGCATCGACTGAAATAAATTCGTCTCCGAAACGCCGCGCGTCTCTAGTCGTGGGCGAAAATGGTAGTCCCGAAAGGGCTCCGTTTCAAGGCAAAGGCCTTCGCCGTAGTCCACCCTGCGCTACCTTGCCGGGGGCAAGATCTGTAGCGGATGCATCGAGCTCGCCTATCAGAACCCCTTCGCCGAGGAGGAGCCCCATGCGAAGTACGCCATCTCCCCTGAAGACGCCGCCGGCGATGATAGGGAGTCGATCCAACTCACCGAGGCGCCAGTCCTCAGGCAAAGCAAAGACGACCCCTCACTCTCCTTCCAAATCAAGGCTCTTTCACCAGGATCCAAACACCGGGCTCAATACCCCTCGTGTGGTTCTGACTCCTCAGGGCCGCCGGCTTTCCGGGCTCGGTGTTGATCGGTCGGGACTGGGATCCCCACGAGTTACCGAAATATTCGACCGCAGGACATCTCTTGGCGACGCGGCGACAAGTTTCATTTCAAGCCATGCGAACAATACTCGCCGTGCCGTCGCGTTTGCAGACCCTCGGGCAATGGAGGCCGAAATTGATATGGATCGGCTGGACGAGGAAGAGAAGGAAGACGGCCGCAAGATTCTACAGCGAGAGGCTGAAGGGCCCCAGGATGAGGGTGACGCCACACTCAACCTGAGGGAGATGATTCAGGGACTTAGCCCCAAGAAACCTGTACTACGGGGTCGCAAGAGCCTACACGTCGGCAGCGCTAAAGGCTTGCTCGGGAAACGGCCTGCCGAACTAGACGATGACGATGACTCGGAGAATCAGGACGGCGTGAAACGGCTTAAGGGGCATCAAGGCAGTCCGGTGAAAAATGTCAGGTTGCAGTCGCCCCCCTCCAAAGCGGAAACCACAACAGGTCGGAAGACACGCGCCGGCCTGAGGAGCACAGCGCCCGCAGATGCCAACACCATTACGCCGACATATGCCGGATCTCCCAGTAGAGCAACGACGCCCCGGAGTCAAGGCCGCTTCCGGAACGTCGATGATGAACCAACCAATACTGTGGATTTCGGGCATACCGCCCACGTCCCCGAGGCTGAAGGCGACGAGGAAGACGATGGAGAACGTATACACCTCCAGGACTTCCTCAACATGACGAGCATCCGCTTCATGGAGCTCAACACGACAAAGCGGAGGCATACAATTGCTCCGAGTGCACCGCGAGACAGCAATGCTTCATCAGACGGGAAAGAAGATGTTAGTCTAGAGAGTTGCGTGGTCGCCGGTGCATGCACAGTGCCAATGTTGGAGTTGTATCAACATGTAAGTCGGTCCAAACATAAATCGCAGGAGAAAGTGGCTAACGGTATTGCAGTCTTGCCACGAACTGAAGAAGTATATCTCCGAGGGCCGGAGGATTGTGCGAGAGATCGAAACCGAGACGTTTGAGGAAAACCCGCCTCTGTTTCGCGAGTACATGTCTGCGACTCCCGAGGTTAGGGTTCTTATGGACAATCAGTTCAAAAACGTCAAGACGCACGCTCGGCTCCTCAGCAAAGCCATGTGGTACGAGTGGCGCATGAAGCTTCAGGACGGGCTCAGGGAGGGCTTGCTCAAGATCTCGGAGGGCATGGACAACGACGAGCGACTCCTGGCGAAGCAGCAGGAGCTCCTCTCATCGGTTCTGCCAGACATGGTCAAGCGGTTCGAAGCGCTCGAGCGGGAGCATGAGGATCTCGAAGCTGCTGCTCGAGAGCTCGCCGACTGCGACCCGGATGAGCTCGAAGCAGCCCGCGCAGACCTCATCTCGGCGGAGAAGAGCATCGCCGAGAAGACCAAAAGGATTGAGGAGCTTCGTCGAGATCTAGAAGAGTCTGAGAAAGGCATCGACACGCTTACGAAGCAGAAACAACAGTGTGTCGAGGAGATCAAGGAGGCTGATAAAATCAGAGAGGAATGCCGAGGATGGAGCTCTACCGAGATTAGCAAGTTGAAAGGCAAGTACACGGCGGGCGACACTCCAAGGCTCTAGGAAATTTTAGCTAACTGGTAACAGCCCGAACGGACGAGATTGAACGACAGCACGGCTGGGCCATCACAGGAATTTCGGGCAGTGTTGTCTCGATGAGCTACAGGCGCGAAATAGAGCTCGTCTTTGACACTGCACTATTCCAGGAGCGGGATGAGCAGGAACAACAGCAACAAGATTCGCGCATCGATCTATGGTACCTTGCCGATAAGCGCGAGCTCAGCCCGCTGCCGGCGACACCCGAGAAGGACTTCTTTCTCCAGTGCATCCGCGACCACGTGCGGGGGATGATGATGGCGCCCTCGTCGTCCGCTCCACGCGTGAGTCGCCTGCTCAGCACCGTCAGCGCGTCGTGGGACAAGGCCAACGCGGTGGCCCGCCACGTCCGCCTGCTCAACCTCTCCTTCCCGACGTCGGTGGCCAAGACATCAGACGCGTCCATCGCCATCCGCTCGTCCGTGCTGCTTGTGCCTCTCCAGACGCGCGCTGAGGTCGTCCTCACCTTGCAGAGCGTGCCGGGTGTCGCTGGCGAGGCCGTCGAGGTTGCCGTCATGCCCGACGCGCGTGTGGTCTACGGCGAACCGTTCAATGTTGTCAAGATGAAGGACTTCCTAGACACCAAGCTTGGCGGCTGTGTCCTAGGCATGGCCGGCGATGGGAAGCAGCAGTCCTGGAGTGACGTAGTGAGCGAGTTGCACCGACGGCTGCTGGCCAGGGGATTAAAGGCCCGGCAAAAGTGAATAATTAGTTTCTTGCATTCGTGTATGGAGTAAGCGCGGAGCATGTTGAATATGCGATGCATATCTTTTGCGGTCTGGGTCTGGGTCTGGTCTGATTGGGTACTTTTGGGTGGATGGGATGGCGCGGATCTGATACCCCCTCGGTTTGGAGATGAATCATGTGTGAACGAATAATAAGAGTTGTAATTTGGCCTCCAATGCCCAGTATCATTACTGTTCACTATAGGCATTCGGCCAGGTTAAGGAAATAAACCACTGGTTGTATAGGGACTATGACTAGAGTATATTTCATTTCGTCTACTTTAATGAAGTTCTGCTCAAGGAGGGACTTCCATAGTTAGATTTATCATAAAAGTGAAATGGCTCATACCCATCACCACGTATTACATATTAGAAGGTATGACTAGAGTGTACTGCTGTGTTTTAAGAGAACCTTGCGGTGACTATCTACTTTCCACTGGTATGGTGTTAAGACGATCTATGATGGAGGGATATCAAGGCCTCACACACAACGGCAGTGAACTGGTATCTGGTAATTATCTACAGTCGCCGAATCCCGAGTTTCTCCAGTTGAGTAAGTACTGAGCCCCCTTCTCGTAGATATGCAACATGCCTGTCAGTGTCATGGAAATAAACATGATTTTAAGAAACATGAAGGGATGTAAAAATAGGTACGTAGTTAGATCATAAGAATCATGAGATACAAATCATAGCAGCGTGTCAATCATGTCCATCAAAGGGGTATCACTTTCAGTCGCTCTCCAGCTGTAGAGCATCCATCTAACCTCTTCGATGCTTCTTCCTTTCTGCCCGGCGCCGCCTCCTCCCGCACCCCGCCGCGGTACTCAGCCCTGAGGTCTGTTGGCCTTTCTATCCCGGACTCGGACTCGGATCCGGTGGGACTGGGGCTTCGCGATCGCCGGAGGGCCGCCCGAGGAGCTCCCCCTGGAGTTGGAGTGGTGGTGGTAGCAGCCGTCCGCGAAGCTCTGTCCTGTGTTTTTGCCGCTGCCGAACCCATCCAGCCCGTCCTGTTGAGGTCGGATGCCGTGCGGTCGAGGTACAGTTGGAGCGTCGCCAGGTCGTAGCCGAGCCGGGACCGGTCGGGGCCGGGCTCGGCGGACCGCGGCCGGCGCGGGGTGTTGTTGTTAGCCGAATATGAGGCGGCGGCCGCGGCTTCTCGGTTCTTTTGCACAGCCGGTGATGCCAGGGTCTGGGTGCTTCGTGTCTGTCGCACGCTGGGGTCTCTGCTGACTCTGAGAATCTGCACCGGGTGGGATCGCAGCGGGTCCTGCATCGCGGGACGAGCGGGTTTGAGGTTGGATGATGGGGCAGAGGGAGCCGCCGTGGCGTCGGGCCTCGTGAGAACGATCGTCACATCGCACAACCCATCCACCGGCCTGGGAGCACCCTCGGACTCTGCTTCGTGTCGTGACTGCCGTTGGGGGGGAGCAGCACTGTGCCAAAACCCAGACCGGCGCCGCCGCTGATCGAGCTTGCTGTGGGCGTCGCCGGCGGCCAGCTCAAAGACCGAGTTCCACAGACCTCCTGGCCCCTCACCCCCTTCGCTGGCGGTTTCTTCGCTCATGTCGGCCGAGGAGCGCTCGCTCCCGCTGAAGAGCAGAGCCTGGCCGTCGTCTTCTGATGTGAATGTCGAGCCGCGGCCGCGCTTGGGGGTTCGCTTGAATAGCGCAAGGCAAAGCTTGTCGGCCACGCTGAGATGTGGCTGAGGATGGGGATGCCTGTAGCCGCCGGGCACGACGGTGTAGACGCCTTTGGAATCAAACGTCGTCTGCTTCATTGGCGGGGGGGTGGTAATCGGGATCGGGGCGGATATCTGCAGGCGCCGGGCTCCGGGGGCGGATTCGACGTCGCCGCGACGGCTCGGGTCTGCTGGCCGATGCCGTGATAATCGCAGAGATATAACGCAACCGGCCGAGAGCAGCACTAGACTGGCGCAGGATAGTGCCACAATGGCGAGTGGCTGGACGGCTTCCCCACGGTGTTGCGCCATGTAGACGGCTCCGTATATCTCGACAGCTGTCGTCAAAGCCAGCAACGGTGTTATGAGTGCCAGCTCGAGCCGGGAGAAACGATGGCGGTCCATGGCAACTGGCGACGGCTGGAGCTTTGAGAAGCCGGTATAGGCCATGGTGGAAGAAAGGGAGGAGGCGGCCGACGTGGATGGGCAAGAGCATAGGTAGCAGGTAGCTGAGTTGCGGCCAAATTCAAGTCGAATCGAAAATCGATGAAACAGACTCAAGTTATCAGAAGCAGATAGGCTAATGTACAGACAGACCGATAGCAGACCACTCATATTCAGGCCTCCAAGAACGCCACCGTAGGGCTGACGATGCACATCGCAGTTGCCACAGACGATGATTGGGCCCAAGAATCAAGACGATATCGGACTGGTAACGTTCCTTCGCCCAATCGGGCAGCGGTGGCGTCCGGAGACGTCGTCCTCCAGCGAGTAGGAAGCTGTGCCGACTCGGCCATGGCGAGTGACAGTGTGTAATGTGTTTGGGCTGCAGACATGCCAATACGGGCATCTGGGTCTTTGGGAGGAAGAATTCAAGAAATGTCTTAGCGGCGGCGGTGTCGGGTGTGCTGACGGCATAATCATGGCCGTGATTATGGTAATCAAGTATTGGAGAATGGCCAGTGAAAGAGGGTCAGAGGTATTACTCATACACGACGCCTGACCGGCTGTCAGCACGGAGAGCTCACGGTTGGACGGCGGGCAGCTCAGCCCAAAACGCCTCTGAATCCCCATGGGCAAGTGCGTGAGACTGCGTGGTGCTATCATTGCTGGTGTAGTCCCGATTGGGATAAAATCCGGCACTCGCACGTGTGAGACGCATGAGCTCGCATGCCTGGCAAATGGCAACCTTCCAAGTTGCGTCACAGCCCCCTTCCATCGCCCCTTCCCGTGCGGCTCGGCGGAGCGTCAGGATGCGGTAAATTGTCTCCGCAGCTAGCAGATACTGGATGCGCAGACTCGCACTTTCTTATTTCGCAGCACCGACCGACCCTTTGCACCTGCCGTGATCTTTCCGTTTCCCCACGTACCTACCTTAATTACCCCGTACATGTGAAAAAATCCTCGGAAGCTTCTCGGAGCAAAATGTCGGGCTTGACCGGCCATCCTTGGCAGCAGCGCTTTTGGTTTGACCCGCGACCCGCTCAACACCCGCCACGAGCTCCACCGCCGGAAAGCAAAATCTTCGCGCTCCAGCCTCCCGTCATCCACAAGCCAAACTAACACACCGCTCTTCGACAACCGCAAGACAAGGGCATGTGGCTCAGTTGGTAGAGCGTTCGCTTAGCATCTTCTTCTCCTGGCCAAATCTTGGCTCTGGAGCTCGTTGATGCGAAAGGTCCTAGGTTCGATTCCCAGCCTGTCCACATCTTCAAAACATCTTCTTCTCATCTACCCGCGTCAGTGGTTAGGATTCAACCCTTCCAAGGTTGAGGGAGGGTTTCGATTCCCTTCTGACGCAGATAAGCATTCTTTTTGCCATTTCCTTCTTTCGTTTTGTTATTCTCCTTTGTGCATCGTGCTGCGTCTTTGCCAGATGCTGATACCGACTCTCACCAAGCAAGGTACCTTTGATATGCTTCACAAGCTAACGGTTGCGTCGGGCCGAGAAGAAACCAACGAGACAAGTGTCAGTCGGACAGCTAGATAATAGAGTGGATACAAGCGTGGCCCGCCACCAGAGACTACAAGTCATGATCAACTTTTTTCGCCATGTCGCCATGTCGCCGCGGACCCGCCCTCTTCTGCCTTTCTCTTCGCGATACAAGGCTACGTACGGGGTTAATGTCCCATATCTGACGAAACCTTGATTATGTCAACGCTTTTCGCCCCAACATAGGTGAGTGATTATCCTGGACTCTGAAGAGCTGAGACGCCACTGACATGGAAACTCAGAATTTACTTAATTGTTGATTAAGACCTCATAAGTTGGTTGTTGGATATCTAGTGCCTGTGAGTTGCGAGCCATCCTACACACCATTGTGTCCGCATTCAGCCCGAACAATTCCTTGATACGCCTCATTAAGTACCTACCTACTTTCAGAATTGACAACCGGGAGACAAATCTTGACCTGAAAGTCTTTGAGTCGTCAAGATGTTGGCAAGAATCTCACCACATTTTGGGGGAAACTGAAGATTATCGTGTGTGCAAATTCCGAATTCGAAGCTTCGAAACGCCTCTCACTCTATCAGAGGGACTGCAATGCCTGGGTTTTCGGACTCGGAAATGTGGCGCGAATTGAGCGGTTGCTTGCCGGGCTTTATCAAGACCCGAAGTAGGGGCCGCCGTGCAGGCTCGGGAATTCGGGCTTTACCCACCGGAATCGGCGGTCAACCGAATCCCAATTCCGGTCCCCCCATGATGCCACGGAGCCACGATCCAGCTGAAAGTCCATCGCAGCCGGCATCGACGGTGCAGAAAACCCGTCCCGCGACGCGCACTAGCCAGCTACGGGGCCTTCGGGAAAGGCCCAGACCCCGATCTGCGATGTGATACAAGCTTAACCTCTCTGTATATAATGCCTAACTTTCCCTCAAGCTTGGATCCATGCTTGGACAGCATGCAAAGTGCCCGAAGATTTGCAATTACAGTGTCTTCGTCTCGACCTCCTACCCAAATCTCGCCTTCTTTCATTACATTCCGGGATAGTCAGCTCCCGCAAAATGAGCGAGCTATACGACGTCGTCATTGCGGGCGCTGGGCCTGTCGGGCTCTTCCTGGCCTGTGAGGTCGCGCTAGATGGCGCGTCGGTGCTGGTTCTGGAACGGGATCTCACGCCCGAGTCGCCCTGGAAAAGCAAGCCCCTGGGATTCCGCGGCCTCAACACGGGGTCGGTCGAGGCCTTTTACCGCCGCGGCCTGCTCAACAAGCTCTTTAATCCGGCCGAGAGGCCCGACTTCAAGGCGACGCCCGGAAAGTTCCAGTTCGGCGGCTACTTTGGCGGCATCGGGCTCAACGCTAACTAGCTCGACTTGGCTCGCTTTCCTTACCGCCTCCCCGGCCTGGCCCTGATTCCCGGCATCGTCTACGTCGACGACGTCGAGAAGATTCTGACGGAGCGTGCCGAGAGCTTGGGTGTTACTATTCTCAGGGGCAAGGGTGTCGTGGCTATTGCCTCCCAGGACGAGCACAGCGTCACGGTGGAGACCGGGCGAGACGGCGACGACGGTGACAACGGGCGGCCGTCGCTCTTCCGTGGCCGCTACCTCGTAGGCTGCGACGGCGGGCGCAGCCTCGTCCGCAAGGCGGCCGGCTTCGAGTTTGCTGGCACAGAGGCCAGATTCACCGGCTACACGATCAAGTGCGAGCTCGACAACCCGGGTAAGCTGGCGCGGGGGTTCAATCTGACACCAGGTGGAATGTACTTCACGAACCAGCTGTCGTCCATCTCCCTGCTGGACTTTGACAGCTCGGCATTCGACCGAACCACCAACGGCTCGCGTCCCATCACGCGAACCCACGCCCAGGACGTCATCACGCGCGTCACGGGCATCCCCGAGACGGAGCTCAAGATCTCCACCTTCCACCTCGCGACTTCCTTCACAGACCGTGCGCGCCAGGCCACGACCTACCGCCGCGGCCGCATCCTGCTTGCCGGCGACGCAGCTCACATTCACGCTCCCCTCGGCGGGCAGGGCATGAACCTCGGCTGGAAGCTGGCGGCCACAGTTCGGCGCGAGTCTTCGAAAGCGCCGGACCACGACCACGAGCCCCTGGCGCTGCTCGACTCGTACGGGGCGGAGCGCGAGCCGGTCGGGCTCGTTGTGCTCGAGTGGACGCGTGCCCAGATCATCGCCATGTCGCCCGACGCCCACGGCGCCGCCGTCCGGTCGCTCATGGCGGATCTCCTCGCCACCGCCGACGGCACCAACCTCGCGCTCGGCCGCTCGTGGGGCCTATCGCTGCGCTACAGCCTCAACAGCGACGACACCGGGGGCCCGAGTGCCCACCCGTGCGTCGGCTGCAGCGCTCCCGACTTTGAGTTGTCGGACGGTTCGAGGCTGGGGGAACACCTGGGGCAGGGCAGGGGGCTGCTGTTCAGCCTCTCAGCCGGGGACAGCGATACCGACGACACAGCGGCCGCGCTCAAGGATCTCGTTGTGACTGTGGGCTCCAAGTACGCCGGCAGGGTCGACTATCTCGCTGCCGACGCAAAGGACACGTGTGGGCTCCGTGCGTTGCTGATCCGGCCCGACGGCGTCGTTGCGTGGGTGGCGGCCGAGGGGGAAGCGAAGCCTGACGTGGATGCGGCAAGGGCAGCACTGGAGCGGTGGTTTGCTTCTGCTGAACGAACCAGGGGACGGGTTTTACATGGGAAGAGACAGTCATGAAGGAGAAGTGGCATTTTGTCTTGCGTTTCTGGTGTGTATTTGTATGATAACTTTCTAGATCAACCGCCACTTTGAGAAGCTGGATAGACATGAAAATCCCCGGGCCTCTTTTCTTCGATCCTATTGAGCACAGAGAAAATGTCCGGGCTGTGGGTTTGATCCTCACATCCCCGTTTCCCATTACAGAAATTGTATATGCTCATGGACTTATTTCTTCACGCTGTTTGCAGACGACCGCGCGGCAACGGCCGATAGAAAAACAGCCACCGCCAGGGCAATAAAGGGGTCCGGGTCCCAGGAGAGAAAGCAGACGAGCCCTAAATAAGAGACGAAGAGCGAGAAAGGGGCAAAGACAGGCCTCACCAGAGGCAGCAGCAGAAGCAGCAGGATAGAAGATAAACAAAGGCCAGAGAAACATGCGCTTGCGGCCCGGCAACAAACCAATGAGCGACTTACTTGCTGGTACGTCAGTTAGCTACGCTACCAAAAAAACTAGGGGAAGCGTGGTAGGGGAGAGATCTCAGGTCTCCTTTCCCACGCACACGCACACGCACACGCACACGCCCGCACCGAGACCAGACAACTTGCCAGTCAGCCAACTTGACAGCCAGCTAACATACCAGCCAGCCAGACCAGCCCGCTAGCGAACCCCTGAACATGAACATGAAACCTGAACATGAACCTCAACCTGGAGCTGAACCGAACCGAACCGAACCGAGCCGAAGTGAGCATGGTGGACGCGTTTGTGAGAGCGGACGGCGGCCGCGGTGGGGGATGGTATGGGATGTGATGTGATGGGATGGGGTGGGGGGAGCGGGTGTTAGTTCGCCTCGCGTCGTCACACGAGACAAAAAGTCGAGAAAGCGGCCGTGCGTGTGTGCGCGTGTGTGTGTGCGTGTGTGTGTATGTAGTCTGTACTCCATATGACACTGTACAGTACCTGTCCATGGCGGTGCGTTCGTGCGGGTGGGCGTGCGCGCAGGGCAGGGCAGGGTGGTTTCGGTGGTTCCGCGGTCTCGATGACAAAAAGAAAACAGAAACAAAAAGCAAAAGAAGAGAAAAAAAACCTAGCTCATACTGGGCGCCACTGAGGCGTTTTCCCAACGGGGGGTATGTGCTTGTGTTTGAGAGGGGTCTCCCAATGCGGCGGAAAGGAGCTAGGAAGTTAAGGTGGGTACTGTACTGTACATACCTAGCTGGAGGTGTTAGTAGTGCAGTGCAGTGTATGTGGTGTGGTGTAACTAAAGTTTGACTGTTGCATATGTGAAGACCCGAGGGAGAGGTGACGGGTGGGGCAAAGGGGCGTACATACGAGTGGGCGGACTGCGGAGGAGAGTTGCAAAACGGGAGGGGGAATAAGACAAAAGAAACAAAGAAAACCCGAGGGGACTAGCGAAGAGGAGCGTGCTGTGTGCACCAAAGCTGTATCTCAATGTGTTGTAAAAGTCCACAGAAAGTGACAGGCACGAGCTAGCTCGTCCTGCCAGCGAGCAACACGAGAGGCGGCTGACATTTTGCGTGTGGATGTGACGGCTGCAAGTGGTGATGTCGGCGATGCTGCACGTCGGTAGCCAGGCACAAAGCATACCGTGCCTGGACAGGCCAAACAAATGGTTTCGAGGCAATCTCTCGGCGGCGAGACGGTGTAATTTACAGCACACGTGCGGTTTTCGCCTCGTCGGGTTCCGCAGTTGTGGCACCCCATCTCGAGTAGCACGGCCATTTTGCAGAGTCCGGCCCTTCGTGACCGAACGCTGCTACGCAGAATCGTGATCGCCGAGATACAGGCCTGCTGGGTAGAAGTGTGCTCATGCAAATCCCAAGTCCGCATGCTTCAATGGAAGACGGAGGAGGGGGACTGCCTGCCTGCCTGCCTGCAATTCTGGGACAGAAAAAAGGGGGCGGGAGGAGGAAGAGGCGGTTCCCAAAACAATAGGAAAACAATGGGCCGAGAGCGTCATGTCTCATGGTGATGTCCCACTCGATGGTAGCCCGGGGGGATGGGGGTGTGTTTGTTGAGCTGGCGAGGCACAATGGTCTTTTGAATTAGCACGTAGGTAGCTGTGGCTCACATTCGCGGGCGAGTTAAATTGGGGAGGACAAAGGAGCCCATGCCAGCGCTACTGAGACATCAGTGTGGGCAGAACTTGCACCATTCTCCGAAGGCGTCGATAAAAACCGAGGAGCAAACAACCCGGAGGAGGGCCAGACCCAGAGAGCAGGGGCGTCTGCTCATGACCCTGCTGGGCTGGGCTGGGCCAAGGGCAAGTGGGCGTGTCGAGATGCGTGTGCCGAGTACGGAATACGGAATACGGGGGTATCACACGTCAACGACAACTGGCGGCGGGCTGAGGTGAGTTGCCGCATGAGATGGTGTTCTGGTTCTTGAGAGCTGACAAGCCAGAAGTCAATCCCGATGTCCGGAACGGAGGAGTTGAGTTGGGTGTGGGTCAGGAAGACAAGAGTGGGAGTGGGCCCGGGACGCGGGTGAGCCTGGAGCTCCTGTTGGCCGAACCGGCGCCAGGCGTCGGGCCCCTCTCTCGGAGGCGTCCACTGGGGCACCGGTCTGGCCTAGCTTTACGGAGGCTGGCAAACGACGGGTCATCGGCATGAGCTATGGCGCCATTCGTTTCCCACTCCCGACCCCTTGGATGATGATCTGCCGTGCGTTTCGAACCGTGCAAACGACTGGCCCTGGCTCTCAAGCGCACGCTCCACTCCCAAGGGCTACCTGCTAGCTGCCTGCCTAAGGTACTGTACCTTAGGTACTGTACTCCGTAGTTCGCTGCTGGCTGGTGGAGTGCAACGTGTTTCGGTGACATGCGACCTGTCATTTGCCGACGGCATCGAGATTTCCCTCTCAGGGCCTGTGTAACCGGCGCGGGCATCACTGACTGGCAAAGCAATCGGCAATATGGCCCTGAGGTCTGCAGGGGGCACTAGGCCATTTGTGGGGACGGATATCCGTACCGTGTCCGTACCTCGAAGAGAGGGTTTGGGGCTGTCAGAGCTGGAACAGCATGTGTGCGTGTGTGGGCTGCCGGATGAGTCCCGCAGCCTCACGGAGCCGACTGAAGCAGGTGAAGGTTATGTACTCCGCACGTAGCCGCAACAAACTCCAAGGAAGCTTCACCTCGGGCGGCACACCTAGACGTTACTATAATAAATTCTGCCTCAAGCCACCGGAAAACCTCCATCCCCAACCCCCCGGCGCCCCTCCTCCACACTGGGCGGAGACAAGGAGGTGGCAGCCACAGAACCTCAACCCAACCTAGTGTAGTGTATTTCGGTCTTGGTCAGGTGGGCGAGGTGGGGAGGGAGCGAGCACCTTTCCGGCCGTGGCGCTGCGCTTGTCCAATCGAGGAGCCAATCTGCAAGGGGCACTTTTCCGGGGCCGGGTCGCAAGTTTAGCGTCGCCGACTCGGGGACCAAAACTTCACTTTTGAGGCTGGAGACGCTTCGTTGGGAGTCTTGCACACACAGCTCTTATGGGAGCTCCCATAGCCAGCCAGCCGTAGGGAGAGTCACAAGAGTCGGCCAAGCTAAGGCGTCTCGCTCCGACATCCCGCAGCGAAGCCCCACCGCTCCAACAGCGCCAACAGTGCCAACCTCGGCGAGACAAAGATGTTTCGGTCACAGAGGTAGTTGTCCGACAAGCAGTCGATCGACATCGGCTTCCCACCCCCGTCGAGACTGCGTGAAGAGATGCCCCGTGGAGAATGAGCTGAGGGGACGGGTACACTAGTACCACCAAAAACCAGGCGATAGGAAGAGGCGAGGCAGTGTGAGAAGACCAACGCATGGGAACGAAAAGCCCCCGGAAAGAGCTCGGGTGACAGATGTCACTGTCAAAAGCATGCGCTGGTGTTCATCACGTCGTCGAGTTGTTGTTCTTGCGTCGATTTGTCTGAGCGCACAGCTGGTGAACACGAGCCCGTGAGACTCGGTCAAACAGCCGGCCAACAAATGTCGACATGTGTCCAGTTCATCAGTCCCCAAGTACGCCATTCGGTATGTACTGTACGTACGGGTATCTGGTTCCCATCTTTGGTGTATTGCTGGCTTTGAGACTATACCAATTGTTTTGAGTTGTTGCGGCCTGATCGCCTGCTTCAAGGTAGGTAGGGTTGCTTTCACACATGTTTGCCTACCTATTCCCCTTCGGGTCGGAGCAGCCACGAGCGGACTCATTAGCGCAAGGCTTGTCTTTGCCAGGAACCCATTGTTCCTCCTGCAACATGACGTGGGGGGCCAGAGCAGTTGAGTCTGTCCGTTTCTTTCCACTGGCACTTCTTTCTTTCTCACGGCGCCTTTCAGGATAGTAGGATTCCAAATACAAAGCGAGACAGTGGGTGCAATGGTGTAAGGGCTGTGGGGCCGGGGCTGGGGCCGTGCGCCTCTGATTGTCTGACTGTCTCGAGCAAAGACAAACAAAGCTTTGGCTTGCCAGCCGAAACGGTTGTCCAATCAGCCCGCCCCGAATCTCGGCCGTGTGGGTTATTAGTTGATTAGTTGGTACTGGATGCTGGGTAGCACAATAAGCACCGATTCTAGAGCAACGAGCTGCGAACCAAAGCCCTTCAGAGCGTCAACACAAAGTCGCACTCGACGTCTTCGGCGCCGCGTCGTTCCCGGATTTTTATCCGTCGCCAACGAGCGGGCACGTCGCTATATACGTACGCAGTACACACATTACTCCATAACGAAGACGGGGTATCTTGGCCATTGGTGTGATGTGATAATCGCTCAGGGGGTTGTCACGAAACGGAACCCCCAAATCTAATCTGAACACTAAATCGCCGTTGGGGGTCCCGGGGGAATCTCGAGCCAGGTGCGGGAACACCCATGGCAGCCGTGCCCACCGCGCCCCATGTGGGGGGACCTTTTGGGCCCCAAGGCCAAAAGGCTGTGGGCCTGTCGTCCAACCGCCGACGGAGTGTACGACCAGATGTTCTCCGTAGGAGTTTTCCCGTCAGGTCGGCTCGATCTCGGCCGGGCCTGTCGTTATTAAAACGAGGCGGACTGTTTTGGACTGACGACGCCCAAAAAGCCAGTACGCGTACGGAATATTCAGAAGCGAAACAAAGTGCCACCGACCGCGGGCCAACTCAGGGGCGGCCTTGCCAGGAACGGTATCGAGGTATTTCGCCGAGGGAGATTGCAAGATTGGGACCGTGTTTGGGACAGAGGATTTGCTTCCCGGGGGGGGGGGGCGCCGACGCGAGACATCCATCCATGGGCGGGCCATGATGTGCTCGACTGGTGAGCTGGGACTGCAAGGGAGCCCGTGTTCACCAGCATTCCTCGCGCGCTTTCGAGATTCCAGACTCGTTCTTCGGTGAGCATGATTACACCGTTGTTATGTGTCCTCCAAAACGGTCGCTTGGTTGCCGGATTATTACCTGCCGAGCCTGCATCTGCTGAGCGCGAGTCGTGAGCTTAGTGTAGACCTAGGAAGACCTAGCGTTGCATTTCTGGCCGCGACACGGTCGAGGGAGAGGCACATACTAAAAAGAGGGCACGCAGAGTGGCCGCCTGTCAATTGCCGCACCCCCTCGTGCGCTAATGTGAACTCCCCGTCGCCATTTTGGATCGCCATCTATTATCCGTGCCAGGGTCGGCCATTTTCTGGAGGCGATGGTTGTGGCGCCGCGCTGCTTCTCCGCCGTGACTGCGCCGACAAACCCACCAGTCCACCGCAAAAGGACCCCAACAATGCCATTCGAACCTTGATTTAAGCATACGGCCGCAAGTTCGTCGTTGGGAAAGATGGTCTGTCAAACGTCGAGACAGCATTTGGTGCTGAGAGCGGGGGCAACGAGACGATGACTATTCCCGTCGCATCTTGTTCTACCATCTGAACCTTGAGGCTAAAAAGAGACTGGGTTTAACAGCGCCGTCTGGAGACTCTGGGGAAGCTGATCGTCTGATGGACGATGGGACCAACCTACCAAGAACAAAAAGTGCCCGTTGCCGCATCCTCTTTTGGTGCCGTGCCACCGTGCCGCCCAGAGCCATCGGCAGCTACCTTGTATAGCTTGTATAGCTATGTGCTATTTCGGGCCTGTCGAACGGTGGGTTATTGAGCAGCCGATCGTGGGCCCAGGCCCCAGACCCCAGACTACCTTACCTACTCGGCACTGCACTGCATGTACAGAGCAAGCAAGGTAAGGTAGGGTGGATCGATGGGTCGATGGCGAATGCGCGTGGACGTGAGAGGCAAGTAGGTATCGAATTGTTTAGTCTGAAAGCTTGCATCCAGCCAAAGAAGCAATGCATGTTTCTTCAAGGCCCGATTGTCGCGTTGGTTGATTGTCATGACCTTCGATTGACCTCAACCACGCTGCGGTAACGAGGGGACAATCTGGCAGACCACACAACCATCACATGGAACCCGGAAGTTTGTTGCTCATCATCCAGGGAGGGCAACCTGGAAGCTCTGCTGTCACCCCGCCCTCCTCCCTCTCCGCACTTCTTTTGGGGAGGGAAGCACCATCGACCTGGCTGGGAAGGAAGTCACAGAGTGTCCATTGTATTTCATGTACATACAATACAATACAATGCGCCTTGGAACCTTCTAATATTTGCAGCTGAGAGCCTTCCGTTGATCCAGCTCTTTCCTCGAGCCCTGTCCCTACGAAGTCTGTGCCACTAGCGAGGTTTCGGACCCCAATCCCCGATGGAATGGAGGAAGCCGAAGTGAAAATCAGGTCCTGTAATAGGGTCAAGGTTTCAAGACGTGTTGTCAGAGGCCCGGCTGCTGCCATTGTATGCGACGCCATGGTCGGATTGCCGACCCTGGCGCTCGAGAAACAGGCGAACTACATGCATTTCTTTCGCCTCGTACTTCGGGGCATGTGTGGATATTGTCAGGCTCGCCCATTGGAAACCGTCCACTCCAACTACACGTACACCGACACTTGGGACAGAAGCGTTTCTCTGCCCCAGGAAACCTTAACCAAGGTGAGGCCGAGTCCTTTACCGGATGGCATTTGGGATAAACCCAATATTTCCCAAAGAATGGCCCAGAAATCCATCTGCGCTTATGACTGGCCCTTCGCTCAGATGCAGGCAATCAATTGTCTAGACCACAAGCCTCGCGCTCTTCACGTGGCTTTGACGGGAGGACCTGGCCCTGAACACCAAATGTGTCAGCTCATCCATCCCCCCATCTCATTTTTAAAAATACCCCGAATGTTAGTTCCCACTATTTAAAAGTACACCAGTGCCGAGTTGCACAAGCCCTTGGAAACACTGCAATCATCCATCGAATCTGGCAGCTTTCTTCCCCGGGCTTAATTACTCAGGCCGCGGAATTAGCGACCCAAAGCAACGAGTCTTGGGTCTGTCCTAGATGGTGAACCGCTGACTCTCTTACCTGAAGGTGCCCAGACCACAGAGAAAAGGGACATGGGCTTGCAGTTCTGGTACATATATTCTTGTGGAGAAAAACGTCACGAAGAGACCAGAGGGTCACATCCAGTCGGGGAAAACGCCGCGCATATGTATGTACTGTATGCCGTGTCTCTGGGACAAACCGGACACTAGTGTGGCTAGTATGTACAGTTAACTAGCAGAATCACGGTTGCTGTCAAGCGTTAGCCGACGAGCGTTGACACTCGAACGGACGACATATCCATATCTCGGTCTGTAAACCTAACCTAAACTATCGGATGATTTGCAGGAGGGCGGGATGCCCAAGTTCGGTCCCGTCGCCTGTGAAGGCCCCGGGCAGCCCCGTCTGCTATTGTATCGGGAGAACTGCAGCAGAACCGGATTGTGCACCTCGAGGAAGTCAGGTACGGGAGCATTGCGAACTTGCGTTCTTGTGCAAGGCAAGGCAAATCCGACCAGAAAAACCATCATAGGCGACCGACATTAGAAGGGGGGGGGAAACGGCGGACCCAATTCGATAGCGTGCCGACCATCAGGTTGGGGTTACGTACGGAGTACCTAGCAGCACCTTGCTTACTACTTACCTAACGGTCTTTTTTCTGTCTGATACGGATAGGAGAGGGCAGATAACCAGAGCTGACCAGCCTCCTGGACAATTGCCCGTCTCCTTTTGTGTCCACTTGGTATGCAATGTATTCCATTTATATCTGTTGAACAATTATGTCAATTGCGTGCATCGTGGCTGAGCGCTGGGTCGCCTTTCAAGGCGACCTAGCCAGGCACCTGGAGCCCTGGACATGATCGAACTGAACTGCGAGAAATGGAAAATTGGATTTCAGGACCAAAGGGGCGCCTTCCAGTTCAACCATGGGACACATAGGGTTGGATAGATACTACACGAGCATTTTACTCGGTAGATTCAACTCCAAAGAAAGAAGGCGCTCCATATGCCGCCGACTGAACTGACCGACATGCGGCCAGGCACCGAGATCTAGCACATGTATCGTTACTTTACAGGTCATTCCGCCCGCATTAAAGCCACGCCGTGCACGGCTTGCCAGCGCTGGCGGGAGTCCTCGGCAGGGGGTATGGCGTGAGTAGCTTGAACAACATGGCTAACATGAGAGCAGGTGGCACGGACGTCTGGCGAGCGGGACGCGGGGCCGAGGGGCCTCTGGCAGGGTTGTCCTTCAGTGGCCCGCTGAGCGCCTAGCCTCCTGCCGTTTTCAGCGTTCTGTTAGTGTAACCGGTCGCGTGTACCTGGACCTTTGGCGGGCTAGGGTATGGTGTGCGGGCAGCGCCGAGAACGAGCGCACGCACACCCTCGACTTGGCTCACTGGCACCCTAGCCACGCTTCGACTGCCCTGTACCCGGAACCTAAGGTAGGTAGGTTCGAACCTAGGGGCATGCGGGCGACACCCATGTACGCTCGCTGCACAGCGGGCAGCATCTCAGCATCTCAGTAGCCAGTACCTAGCAGCAACAGCAATGGACATGATCGCAGACAGAGTGCCTACCCACGGTAAGTTACTCGAGTTGGGTTCCAGTATGAACCCTAGAAAGGCGAGGCGCCTAGGTAAGAGATAGGGTAACTATGGTAAGGAACCTTACCTTACCTTAGTCGGTAAACTTACCTTACTTGCCCTGCAGGATGGCGCTCATGATGTATGCACGAAGTACCTTCCGTTATCACACACCAGCGCATGGTACTGTCGCTGTACATAACTGCATCCATAGCAGTGCATGTGCCCACGCGTATCCACATCGAACTCGAGGGCCCTTCCTCGCCGGGGTGGGATGCAGTAAGTAACCCACCCTGGCCATAAAAGGTGCCCGTCAATTCCACTGGCTAATCCCCGTTCTAAAGACTAGCACCCTCCTTACCAGCGGCCCCTCACCTACTGGCCGGTGCACACCCCTGTGCCAGATCCAAATGCTGGGTTCCTTGAATGAAAAACGTGCTGGCCCGTCCATCCTGACGCTCGCCGTCCCAGGGCTGTCTGTCGGTTCGTCCTTTCCATCCAATGCCTCCCAGGTCCCGTCGCACCTCTCACGACTTTTGCTCACGATACGCAGAACACCGCAGTGCAGCGCACCGCAGCGCGTAGGCCCACTGCCTGACCGAAAACTGCCTTTCGACAACGAGATTTGCGAGTGGAGAAATCGATATACAGGTGCCGTCCAATTGACTACTGCGCAAGCTTTAAATCTTGCGCCGTAACGCTCGCTATCGACACACATCTCCGGCGGCTTCGCTCTCAGGGCTCCACAAAATCCGCCGCCAAAATACATCGTATCATTGACGACGAAGTGGCGAGGCACCAATAATCCTCTCAACATTTCTTGTACAATACCTGTTAAATTCGAACCGCGGACACCTTTGAGACTCTCCGTTCCCTGCAATTATGGAGTCGCACCGGCCGGCGTCTCAAAAGTTTCCTGCCGGGCTGGCAGGTGTGCTCAACGCGCCAGAAGGGCACCGCGACTCGGCCTACTATTCGAGCACTGATCCCGCTAGCAAACGTCAGTTCTATGAGATGACCTCGGCCCCCGGCGTGTCCCCCGAACAAACCAAACAGTTCGCTCCCCGAACTGATCGAGCGAGTTTATTGACATCTGTCTTGCCAGACACATCCGCAGCCTCGGGCATGGGGATCCTCACCCCCGCCGGCTCTGGCTTCCACACATCACCCGTTGACAAGACGCCTTCTCCTACCAGCGCCGGCTCCAATCTTCTCCCGCGCCCGTTGGTGTTCCCCATAAACGGCAACATGAGCGTGGCCTCGATGGTCTCTCCCACAACCCCTGGGAGCGCAGACCCCCGCCGATACGATCGTCCACAGTCATTAGATTCGGCGCCAAACAGTGCCACCTTCGCTGTGAATGGGGATATGCCGGAGGCTCTGTCGCGGAGGGAGAGTGTCGACAGTCGGATCAACCAGGGCTTCAACGACATGAGGCTCGGTAACAATTCGCCGTATGCCAGCCACAACCAGTCCACTGCTTCGTTCCACAACTCGTTTCAACAGCAGAGAGCCCCCCGGCCTGGAATGGAGGGTCTCGCTGGTCACCGCATTTCCAATGGATATCAGCCGAGTGCTGAGCGCAACCCCGAGGGCCCCAAGACTATGCGGGTCGCACCCGCCATTACCGGACCGGCGACAAGCCAAATCGCCAGGGCCGCCGAGCCGACGAAGGGCCAGGCTTGGGCCTTTCCCGAGGAGGAAATACAAAGGATGCCGTCTGTCGCGAACCAGTCTTTGATCGACTCAAGGAGGAGTAGTATCGCCGACTCGCTAGCAAGCAGCCAGTACACAACCGAGTCTCGGCTCCCGCTGGGCCAGAGGCGGCTGGACGACGGTCTGGGCGGACTTGAGTTTCAGAGCTTGGCGGGTGCATCTGGCGAGTTCTCGACAGTCCACCACCATTCGCTGCAGCACAAGCAGCTCGGAGACCTACAGGACGAGGAACTCGGCCCCCATTCCGCCTCGCAGCCCTATAGCCGAACTCCGGAGTTGCGTGTGAGCCACAAGCTAGCCGAGCGGAAGCGACGGACAGAGATGAAGGAGCTCTTCGAGAACCTTCGGGACATGATGCCACAAGAGCGTGGGTCTAAAGCTTCTAAGTGGGAAATACTGACAAAAGGTTAGTCTGTTGGCTGGCCTGCCTGCCTCGCCAGCTGTCTCCGTATCTGACTGTGCACTAACACCCTACAAGCGATTTCGGAACACCAGCGGCAGAACGACACGATCAGGCTCCTCCAGAATCGCGTTGCCCAGCAGCAAACCGAGCTGGACAAGCTGAGGCGAGATGCGGCGGCTTTGCGCGCCGAGAATGACCGGATTCTTCGATCTGGTTCTTCTCAGCATATGGGTGACCTTTATGCCAGCGACCCATACGGAAGGCCGTCAAGGCCCCCCGAGCTACCTCCATTGAGAGCCCTCTCATCGTCCGCAGCGCCTGCGGCCCCAGATTCCATGACGGGTGTGCAGTATGAGGCTCCGAGGACTAACGGCTTTCGGTCTGATGCCCCGAGATATTATGGAACTCAGAACCCATCATCCGCCGATCCACAACGCTTCGACCCCGACAACAGAGGATGAATTCTCTCATCGGCCGGACTCGATTCTCCAAGGAGGGTGCTTGCCATTGTGTGCTCGCGTAATAAGTCGCCCCATATAAACGCCCAATCGAGCCACTAACCTGTCAAGCTCATTCGTTGTTTTTATTTCTTTTGCTTCAAAGTTATTCGACTGATACCAGTTGTTACACTGGTATTGTTCCATTATTCTTATACCCCATGAGCGATATGTTGGAAGGAGCGCACTTCTGTCGTCTTTATCATTTCTAGCTTTATGTCATCCCGTCTCCCGACTCCTCGTGCCCGGATGAGGAGTGCAGCCCGTTTGTGCCCATCAAGTTCCCCATTGCTCTTGCCGAAACAGGTGGACAATTTTTGGCTCGTACGACTTTCAGTTTTGTGGGCAGCAAGAGTCGGAAGGCGCAAGCAAGTTGTTGCACGTGATCTGGATTGGCTGTCTGATTAGATCGGTCTAAAATACAGGTAAAAAGCGTCTTCATATAGCCAACAAGACCTCTAAATATCCCCACGGAAATCCGTATCCCGGCCGGGCCTTCAGGGCAACCGAAATGCCGTAGACTGAGCGGATCTCCGGTTGTGACGGAGTTTGAGGGCATTCGGGCGTAAGCTAAGATTCTGTTTCAGACATGTTTTTTTGGTCTCAAACTCTCTATCTGGTCCTAACAGATCTAGAAGCCGATGAACTGGGAACAAAGCCAAAGCACAAGTTTAGCCCCTCCAGTTCAAAAGTGGTGAGATTTAGCGAGACCCTTGATATGATATCGAATTCTTGTGACCCGATCATTTCCGTGCCAGCAGCCTGTCATGGGAGTCTGCGCCGCTTTCGAGCCTCTGTCGTCGCGGTCTCTTCCTGGACCAAACTCTCTCCGCTCAGGATGCCAATCACGGCTCTCACATTTGTGGAGCTCGTCGCGCTGTACCACCTTTCCTTATCAACATCAAAGATGTTAAGTTTCTGCAGCTGAGTCCCCAGGGCTGGTTAAAAAGGTCAATGTTAGTAGATATAGAAGAACATAAGAATCAGGGCAGCCTTACTGAACAAGGTCTTTGACAAGTTGGAGTCGCCAGTAGTAGATGGCTGGGTTTCTGACGGCTGGATCGTTGTTGGCTGCACAGTTGATGGCTGGACAAATGATGACTGTTTTTCTGACGGCAGGGGAGTTGGTGGTTGGGTTTCTGATAGCTCGGGGTTTGAAAGCTGTGTTGTTGATATTTGGGATGTTGACGGCTGGGTCGTCGATGACTGGCGTTCTGACGGCTGCGTTTTCGACAGCTGGGTCGTTCGTAGCTTAGTTTTTGACGACTTGGGTCTCGACGGCTCAATCGTTGACGGCTCTATTACCGATTGCTGGGCTGTTGTCGTCCTAGAAGGTGCAGCTTTCCGCATAACCGGCAGATCCTTGTCGATATCCATCGGCTCTGGTTCCGGTGTGGAGAATCGCGAACATTGGTAGCTTTCACTGTCGCTGTCATTGTTACCGCCAACGCCACCGCCACCGCCACCGCCACCGTAATCCTCACCGTCCTCGCCCAGAAGATCATGCAACTCTGGCGACGAGCAGCGGGCCGCGGGTTTGATATCGGATACCATCACAAATGAGTCAGGATGCCTAGGCGTTACCATCACAAAAAAGTACTCGTCGTCTTCCTCCAGATCACATTCCTCATGGGACTCTGTCGGGTCTGTCCATTGGTGCACCCGGCAGGTGGGGGGTTGTGATGTAAATGCCTCACTGTCGGCCTGGTGTTTCTCATGATCGTGTGGGTCGTCTCTGGGCTGAAGGCAGGACAGCTGGTTCGAGGATGCTGTAGCACATTTGTTATTAAATCTATAATATAGGCAAAACATGGGAAGGTTTTGGCGAGATCAAGGATTGGTATTTACCATCTTCTGAGGTTAGCAGGGTGTTCCGAAGGCTGGAACATGTTGACGCTCGGTGACACTGGACCTCGAACTCGCCCTCATCCTGACTTGTTGCCGTTCTAAACTCTGTAATCCGACAGGACAGCCCGCGATGAGGGCTGGACGCGTCATCGATGATCAATTTGCCTCCGCGTAGAAACGCGAGAAGACGCTGTTCGGCTCGGACGATCTCTAACTTCCCATGCCGCCCTGGGGCCCACGCATCATCTTGTTCAAACACGCCTTGCGGCAACTGTTCCAGCGCTTCGCGAAGAAGTCCCTTGACCGTATGAAAAAGGACGTCGACTTCAAACAGATCATCGGGAAGGCCGAGCTCGTCCACGGCACGGGCAAGCGAGAGCCACCGTTCGTGGATTCGAAACAGCCAATCGTCCTCCGAGAAAAATATGTGGAGGTGAAGTTGCCCAGCCTGGACGAAGCTGATATCCATTTCCTTGGTCATGGGACAGGACCGCAGGCAGGCACGGAGGAGGCGGCAGACAGATGCGGCAAAGCCAGTTTCAGGGGCGATAATGGGCTTGGCCATGGTAAAGCGCCGGCACTCCTCCTCCTCGGCGGTACGGACGAGCTGGTATCGGCGCAGGATATTCCAGTATGTCTTGGTCAGCTGAAAGCCTTTGCATCCGAGGCCTTGAATAACATGTTCGAGTCTTGGGTTCTAGAGACGGGGAAAACCAAAGGGAAGGCATATTAGTCCAAGAAGGGGGCACACGACTTGGGTCGCACTGTAGGAGCCTGTCTCACATTACTAGCGTCTTCGGCGCAATAGTACCATCTGCCTGCAAACTCATCGCCAACAAGGTACTTTTTGAGCCTCAAGGCCATTCTCTGTGTCAAGTGTTTTCTAGATCCACATACGTCGGCGATCTGAGAAGACTGGGGATCGTTGAGCATGTCGCTTAGCTCCCGCACCATGCCCGGTTGCGCGTCGAGCACGCAAGACCATATGCCGTGAATGGATCTGGACTCCTCATCTGCATCGCCTACGGATTGCCTCTCCCTGTTGGTCGACCCGAAGGCAAAGTTGTAGCCAAAGCGGAGGGGGAAGGTCGTGATGCTCGCCGAACGCCCGGATGAGGACTCACGCAGCAGGAGGCCCTTGAGGTAGACGCTTCCGCGAAGGTCCTGGCTCGTGAGAAGGTCGCCCTTGGCCGTGGAAATGATGGCACCGTTGTCGGTGCTATGAAGGAACAGGGCAGCCTTGGTCCAGGCATCGAAGTCGCAGCGCTGGACGGGGCTTCGAGTGACCATGTCGCCTCGCTCGTTGCGGCCCTTTTTCTGCTCGCCGATGATGAACTGCACATCGCCGTCGGGAGCTCCCGCAAACGGGACGAGGGTTCTCTCACTGAGCCGCTGGGCCTGGTCCACGGCACTACTCATGCTCTTGGGAGACATGCGACTCAGACGGGCCACAAGGCGGCCGCGCGTGGTAAAGGCAAATCTCCAGTTGAAGCCGCCCGAACGGCAGCTGACCATGTGGTTCTGGCGACCACGCATCAAGACCAGGAGGGCAATCTTCATGCCTTCGCCATGGGCTCCGGCTTGTTTGTTGTCGCCGGCCTTGCTTGTGCCGCCCAGGTCGAGGTGCCAGGGCTGCAGGGTGGCAGCCCGGTTGATCAGCTCGATTGTGCCCGCGCCGTCGCGAGACTTGAAGCGCATGTAGCCCAGACACTGTTTCTCGTCGCCGTCGTCGAAGCGAAGCACCTTGTAGACGACCTCGGTGTCGCGGCCCCGCGTCTTCTCTTCGCGAAAGACGTGGAAGTCCTTCTCATCGAGGCCGAACGACTTGATGATGGCGTCTCGCCTGCACGAACACGCCCGACAGACGTGAGCAGGGACGTGGTTGATGACGATGCCATTCCCAATCGGCGGAACCATGGAATTACTCACCAGTTCTGCAACAGCTCCCGAAAGGCCTCTCGTGGCTTCCAGTTGGTGTAGTTTGCGTTGATGCCGAAACTGATCGTCTTGCTCCTCACAATCGAGGCAAGAGTTATCTCGGGGTCGTGGTCGAAATCCTCATCACTAGACTCATCCGACAAGAAGTCGGCGGCCTTGCCATTGTTGTTGTTGCTATTAATCGTTAGCCATGGGCCTTGAAATGAGTCGCACCCCTCCATTTAGCATCCAATGTTGCTCTTGCTGAAAACGGCAAGAAGAAGCAAGCTAAGGCAATCCGTAGTAGGTAAGATACCTAGGCAGTACCTAATTAAGAAGCACTGCTGCTGCTGCTGCTACTAGTACTACCTTACTACCTAGTAGAACTAAGGTAGGGTAATTACTGTAGGCACTTTATGGGAGCAGGCCGGATATTTCGTGCTTGGGAAGGGGCGCCTGCGGCTTCAAATATGGGACCATTAGGTGGTCCCGGCTAGGCACGTGCCTAGCACAAAATAACCTAAAGAGGCAGGGACGACCTTAGGTACAATTTACAATACGCAGTATTAATTACAGGGAAGTTGCCAGGGAGGTGACGCGAGGTTCCCTCGGACAAGATGCCCATCGCAAGCCCATGCCAAGTGTGGTTCATTGTATCTCCAAGGGTGATCAATTTCCACAGCTAACGACCCCCAATCAGAGGTCGGATTTCCTGAAAGGATCTGCACTGCACGCTGAACACTAGCTCAGACCCGCGGGGCAACACCAAGCAGCCAGTAACCAATTAGAACACGCAAAGAGAGAAGCCCATTCGAAAGCACAATTGAGAACCTAGACACATCTCGATGCAACAGATCTGTCGACGCGACGGCACTCCGTCCCCTCCACACAAGGGCCGCAACACGCTCCGCGACCCATCCACTCAGACTCTTTTGAGGGGGAGGGAAGTGGCCGCGCCATTCAGCAACAAGCCATTCACGCATTCACCGATTTGCCTGAAACTGCACATTCGCCGGTTTCCCAAATGTGGCGGGCTGGGACCACGGACTGTTCCTCTGCGGCTGCCAAACGTGCCAAATGGCCCTGTCGGAGCCTAACATGGCCAGCTCAAGCCGTCCGTCGGCGTTCTGGGCCAGCGCGACCGAGCCGTCGGTGGGCTCTGGCCCGCTTCCCGAGGGCACCTGGAGAGACCAACCCGACCAGTCGCCGCTTGGCTTGGTCTGCGAGATCTGGTAGATGCCGCCTTGGGCGGGCATGGTGAAGACCAGCGTCCCGTCGGCCTGCGCAACAATGGCCCCTGGGTCCGTAAACAGCTTGCTCGGTGACCCGGGACTGCCGTGCGACACGAAGCCAGTCCACCCGCCGTTGATTGTCGTCTGCGAGATGCGCCACATTTTCCCACTGGCCGACGGGATGAAGAGCTGGATCCGGCCATCGGACTGCGCTGCCGTCATGGGCGGGATCCCCGAGCCCGCAAACGTCTCCCCGGACGGAGTGCCGTGGTTGAACCAATTGGACCAGCCCCCGTTCACGGACAGCTGCCAGATGTGCCACAGCGCGCCGTCGTTACCCACAGCGAAGACCTCCATCCGTCCATCCTGGCTGGTGGCGATGCTCAAGACACCCTCGATGCCGCCCAAAGGCGAGGCGCGCGAATCCCAGCCCGACCAAGAGCCACCGGGAGTCGTCTGCCAGATATGGTAGAGATTCTGGTCGACGCCTTGGGCAAATATTTCGAGCCGCCCGTCCGAGTTGGCCGCCACCGATGCCGAGTCGGTCACGCCCACGGCTTGTGGACGGCCGAGGGATATCCAGCCGCCCCAGCCGCCTCCCGGACTCGATTGGGTCACTGACCACAAGTTGCCCTCATTGCCGCGGACGAATACCTGCAGACGACCGTCCACGTTCCGCCCGACAATCGGCGACCCACCGAGCACAACCCCCGAGGGGCTGCCGTGGCTGTACCAACCAGACCACCCACCGTTGACGGCTTGCTGCCAGACATGCCACAACGCGCCGTCGCTACCGTGTGCAAACAGCTCCAACCGCCCCTGGGCCCCCGGTGCCATCCACGACGCGCTGCTCCCCGCCTGCAGCATCGTCTGGTGGCTCCTCGCTAGCGCATCAACCAAAGCCTGGCCTTTGGGGGAACCCCACCCGGTACACAGGTCGTAGCCCACTACGGCGCTGTACTTGCTTGGGTTGACGCCGTTGAAGTTGTTGCCCGTGGTGACGTCATGGAAGGCGGCCGCATAGCCCGGCGACCCGCCGCCCTTTGCAATCTCCCACAGCGCCGGGTTGGCGAAGCCGACGGGTGGCCGGCCTGTCGCCGCGGCCTGTTGATTTGCAAGCGCCAGGAAGCCCGCCCACAGCGGCGCCGCGGCGCTGGTCCCGGCGAACCCCACCCATGCTCCCTGCGAGTACACGCTGATGCCGTCGGCCACGATGGCAACATCGGGGGCGTTTCGTGCCGTCGAAGACCCTCCCGATGCTGTGTAGTCGAGACTGTCTTGCCACCACGGTATCACAAACTGCGCGTCCCCCCCCGCCCACGGGCTGTACCCGCCGCCGCTGAACCAGGCTGTCGTCTCCGACACCCAGGAACCGCCCGGCCCGGTGGTCACCAGCTCGGTGCCGCCGACAGAGGTGACGAGGGGATGGTCGGCGGGCGGGAAGGCACCGCTGCCCGTGGCCTCGTTGTAGGACCCATAGTCACCCGAGGCCACAAACAGCGCCTGGCCCTGGGCGGCGAGGCGGGCCAGGGCGTCGTATACGTTCTGGTCGTAAAAAAAATAGTATGACGTGGTGATCTGGCGGGGGAGCGGTTCGCCGTGCGTCGGGCTGGCCATCTCGTGCAGGATGTCGATGACGCCCGCGCTGGTGTAGTCGACGCCGTAGACGGTCACCTGGGACAGGCCCGGCGCCATCGAGATGACGAGCTCAATGTCGGCCGCCGACTCCTCGTTGGGGTTGCTGCCCACGTAGCCGTCAATGTAGACGTTCTGGATCGGTACCGACGGCAGCCCGTTCTGGCTCGTGTACGTCTGGATGTCGCTGGTCAGGTATCCCGTGAACTCGAGCACGCCCACGACCTGTCCCGACCCCGTCCAGATCACGTCGGGCGCGTACGCCCCCCGGAAGTCCTTCCCCGTGTACAGCCCGTTGCTGCCTGACCCGGTCCCAGCCGACCTACGGCTGGAAGCGGTGCTATTGTCGCCGCTTGATTTGAACAGATTTGGCGCCCGCTGGAGTCCGTGAAAGTTGTCCAGCCCCGTGAGCTGCAAGCCCGGGATGTTTAGGGCCGAGATATCGACATCGGCGGCGGGCGCGTAGAACCGCCGGTTCTCCGTCGGGTGCTGGTACTGCTGCAGCTTGGTCTTGAACGCCTTGCTCACGGCGTCGGCCGACGAGCGGACATGGATGAGCTTAGGAGGCCGCGACGACGTCACGTTAAGCTGGTGCGCCTCGGCAAAGTCCAGCAAGTGCTGGAAGCTCTCCTTGGCCGGGTCGAACTGTGCCGAGTACTCGGCGGGGCTCAGGAACTGCCGGAAGCGAGACGAGGCCGGGTCGTACAGGTCACGCAGCAGAGCGGCCTGCGACGCCGTGTTGTTGGTCGGCAGCGCGAGAACCACGTCGATAGACGTCGACCCGGGGAGCTCACCTAGTGGCTTGAGACCGACCACGGCGCTGAAGACGTGGCCGAGCAGCTGCTGTCTGGTGACCTTCATGGTGTGTGTTGTATGTGGGTAAAAATGATGGAAATGGTGACTTGGTCTAGCCTGAGAATTACACTGGCGGGCTCTTGGCTGAGAAATCTGGCCATTGTGGAAATATGCGGGAGACTTCTTGGCTTATATATGTGTTCACGAGCAGCCCTTAAGCTTCTCGGAAGCAGACTGGCTACTCAAAAGTCGCGAGGCATGCCCACTCCAGAAAAACTCGCCCGTCGACTCATCAGGAATAGGAGGTGGCAGATGCGTCCATTGGGACTCTGCCAAATTGTCGCCGGCACAGTAACATGCCGACACCGCCAGGTTGCTAGTTACGTATGTCTGCGCAGCTGCGTGAGGCTGAAGGTCGGAGATTCCAACCGTCACTCAACGATTTCCAATGATCATCTTCTGTGATGTTTCGGCGAGGCAGAAATGCGCCGCTGGCGAATCACCAGCCTGGAAACAAGCCACGCGGGCACCGCTTCATCTCAGGCCCCAGCCAATATCAACGCGTGAGGCTTCGGAGAAAACCCCCCCTCAGCCGCAATGCTACGCGTGTGGTCGAGCGCCCGTGTCGAAGGTGTGGCTGGAACGCCAAGAAGGCCCGAATAGCCCCAACGTTACTTGACTCCCTTGCTAACTATCTCGCTTTTTATTGAGTTTCTGACTTGGTTTAAAGTCGAGAAAAGAGAGAGGCGGTGGTTTTTGTGATTTTGCATCCCTGGTCGGGAATCGGGATAGCTGGCTATGCGGCAGCGGCTGAGCGACGCGGCCTCACTTTGGGTTGTCGCATAAGTGATTGGTTGAAGGTAAGATAATAACTGCAACGTATTAATTTGAAAAGCGAAGCTGTCATGTGAGTTTCATTGTCAGTTTATTGGCACTGAGGCAATTCTTCAGAATCAAAGTCCAAACTATTCTCCCTCGCAACTGAGCGAGCTCTGTACCTTGGTTATTTCATGTATAATATCTGTGGGAACTTGGGGGCTAATTAATTCTCTCTCTTCCCAAAACAGTTCCCCTCCTAGGCACCTGTGTAACCAAAAGTGAGTAATAAAAGGCACCAATAGCTTTCAGGTTGTCAGTGACGCCGCGATCCTCCGTGCTAACATCCGACCCACCACGGGTGCTGGCGGAGGGGCGAATTAATTCCGTTCGCTCAGGACACGTTAACTCCGGCGGCGTCCAAGTTCCGACTTCCCCACAGGGCCGCATTCCTTGCGGGATTCTCCACTATTGAGACCCGAGCAAACTTCCTTCCACAAGCCGGAATTTAAACTCCGGTGCCAGTGCCCTTTTTCTTTTCCTCAGAACGCCGAAAGTTCGTTGTGAGCTCATGGATCTTACCGCGCGTTAACCCTGAATAACAATAATCTGCACAAGAATGGATGAGAGCGAACGGAGTATGCAAGGGCGTATTCGGGCGTATTGGGGTTCTAAAAACCCCATTCCATACAGTGTTCGACGGTCTTTGCACCAGACTGGGCACAACATCGCGGCCGATGTCATAGTCGGAGATAGTCGCCGATGCTCCGTGGACCGTCCCGCGCGGTACGGAGACAAGACGAGGCACCGACACGGCGACAACAGACCCAGGATCCACATATGAGTCGAGCCTTACTTAAAGATGCCGGATTCTTTCACCTGCACTCACATCACACCGGCACCCATCGCCATCAATTGATCAATCATCTCAAGTGAGCCAGAGTTAAACCCGATGCACACCTACCCGCACGCGCTCATCGGCGCCGCCGCCGCCATCCCCGTCAACGAGGCCAAGCCCATCATCTCGTTCAGCCCCGTCGTGCTCCCCGCCCCAGGTCGCCCCGTCAACCTGGAGCTGCGCGTCACGGTGCCCGCCTCGGGCGACGGCGACTTGCCCGTCATCCTGCTCTCACACGGCATGGGCTGGAGCAACTGGTTGTCGTCGCAGGAGGGCTACGCGCCCCTCGTCGAGTTCTGGGCCGCCCACGGCTTCGCAGTCTTGCAGCCCACCCACCTCAGCTCCAAGACGCTTGGACTGACCGCCCCCGAGGGCAAGGAGTTCTACTACCAGGACCGCGCCGCCGACATTGTGCGGCTGGTCGACGGGCTCGACGCCATCGAGGCTGCCGTGGGGGCCGCGCTGCTGGGCGGCCGCCGCTTCGACCGCACGCGCATCGCCGTCGCCGGCCACTCGCTCGGCGCCTGGACCGCCAGCATGGCGCTCGGGGCCACGACCACGGACCCGCGGTCGGGCGTCACGTGGGCCGAGGCGCCGGACCCGCGCATCAAGGCCGGCGTGCTGCTGGCCGGCGTCGGCGACCCGCGCGACAAGTCCGAGAACGGCAAGAAGATGATCGGCTGGTACGGCGGCGACTTCAGCGCTATGGCTAAGCCTGCGCTCGTCGTCTACGGCGACGCCGACGTCTCGCCCCACCTCACCACGCGCGGCGCCGACTGGCACGGCGACGTGTACGCCCTCGCCCCCGGCCCCAAGGCGCTGCTCACGCTCAAGGGCGCCAAGCACGGCCTCGGCGGCATCAGCGGCTGGGACGCCGGCGAGACCCAGGACGAGAGCCCCGAGCGCCTCGGCGTTGTCCAGCGCATGACCTGGGCTTACTTGTGGAGCCAGCTGCACGAGGGCGACGGCGCCTGGGCCGCGGCCTGCAAGGCGCTCGGCGCAGAGCAGGGTTCTGTTGAGAGCAAGTAAGTTTGTGGTTGCAGGGCTTGTGGATAGTGTTGCTCGTGATGGTTGCGAATAGTCAATTAGGATACGAGAGAAATGAAACTGAGTTGTGAACAACCAAGACCGTGACTGAGAAATGGATGCATAATTATATAAGGCGAGGTCCACGCAAGTTGAAACAGACGTGACAAAGTTGTCGAAGTGATTGCGTGGTATATACAAGAAAGAAGAAGAGCAATTGTACATGAACAGATGACGCCAAGAAACAGTGTATCCAAGATTCCAACCAGAGACTCCCGGGAAAGCCAAAACGATTTCCAAAAACCTAACCCCGAACTTCTAGAGTGCAAGCCAATGACGCCCCAAGCAGCAACATAACACAGTCAATGGCAAGTGCGGCCGAGACGCGCAAGAACCAGTCCGGCCTGGCACCAACGAGTAAATAATTCAAGTCAGCAACAAACCAATGCAAGAAGACCACAGGACCGGGGAAGGCAAAGCAAGAACGCACCCTTTTACCAAAATAAATAATAATAATAAAAATATCAGATCTTCCCCAGGATGCACACGACGTGCTGCCGGAGGTGTGCATTGTCGAGCCGCTGCTGGTGGAGCTGCAGGTGCGCGACGCGGATCTGCATGTCGGCCGCGCGCAGCTGCAGGCGGCCCAGTGCGCAGCTGATGCCGATGGCGAGCGCGGCGAGGACGACTGACAGGGCTGTGAGGAACGTGTTCAGGTCGAACTGTGATGTTAGTGTGGTGTTGGTGTCGGTTGTGGTGGTGCTGGTGTCGCTGGGCGGTGTTGCGGCCGGCGGCATCGCCGTGGTGGTGATGGCGGCGGCGGCGGCGGCGGCTAGGGCGGGGAGGATCATGGCTCGGTACAACTGGATGTGCCAATTGGAAGTGTGTACCCGGACTCAATGTGAATTTCAGGTTCGGTGTGCTGAGGACAATTGCCAGGGGGTTGATTGACTTGATACTGAGCGGAAAAGATGGAGGGTCTTGGGCTGGGTTGACTGGAAATGAAGATGGAGAGGACGGGCTTGGCATTTTTGTTTAGTTGCGCTTCACGGCGGTGTTGTCCTGGGTGATAACTGCGAATGGCTTCAACAACCGCGAACTGCGGTGCATTACTGAGAGTGAGGGGCGAATTAGAGCCGCGCCTCGAAATTTCCCAATTAACGGGGGCCTGGCATGTCTCAGCTCCCCAACGACGAGCTGTTTGGTGAATTTGACAGTGACAAAACGGTTTGCAAATGCTGTCAGTCGAATTGAAGATTCTGAATATACTATTTGGATTCCTTAATTACATCTACAATCACTCAGGTAACCGCAATCGAGCTCATGTTAAACAGTTCCTGGTTGCTTGTTCGTATTCGTCAGACGTTGCAAAAGCGTCGAGGAGAAGAACAACGCGTCGTCTGTCCACGCTCTGTCCGTTTCGGGCTTCGGCTGAGCAACGGTAGGTGCCAGGTGGGGGCTTTTCTCAGGCCACGCTCCTTCCTAAGACCAGAATTGGAATGGCTGGTTGCAACGAACCCACCACCATGCATGAAGGCCTCCCGCGATTGGTCGCAAAACCGCGCCACGGGCTGGGCGTTTCGCACTTCGCACTTCACTTAGTTATCGCAGTTTCTCAGTCTCGCAGTTTCGCAGTCTTTTCCCCACCAACGACCAAGAGCATTGACATTGACCTGAAGGACGCAGCCGCCAGTAACCAGGCGCACTCAAAGTGTTGACCACAATCTGTCGAGTCAATGTCTGGGGTATCCATTGACTCAGACCCAAGCCTTTTGTCCCCTGAAATGGACAGCTCGCAGCCACTACCAACGTCTTCGGCGCCATCGACTCCCTCTCACTCACAGGGAAGGAAGCGCAATTTGAGAGAGGGCCGGCAGGCCAGAGTCAAGTGTGACAACTGTCGCGAAACCCATATCCTAGTAAGTACCTAGCTACAGTGCAAGCGTCCGTGTTGATAACTTGATCGCGTTTGCTGACACCGAGCTCTTCTTCAGTGTAGCCCGCCCAGGACCAGCCCGACGCCTCTAGGGTGCGACACATGCAAGAGATTAAAGAGACGCTGTGGCGGATACACAGTAAAGGTCCGACGAGAAAAGAGACAGAAGGAACCCGAACAAGCGCCGCCAGCGACTCCTTCCCAGTCCCTTCTCCCACCGGCTCCTGGAACCTTAAACCGCTCGACGACAACTGCTCAAAATGCATTGGAAGCGGCGCTGCCGGAAGTAATCGAAAGCCAAGACGATTACGGCGCGGGAGACGGTGAAAGCTTGCTCAACACTCCTAGAAGAACCTTGTGGCCTAGCCAGAGCCAGGATTGGGACTTTCAGGATTTGTGAGTAGTAGTGACAGAACATGCCCACTCTCGACGTCTCCTGCTAACTGACGGCCAGGGTGGATGCAACCATCGTTCTCCAACTCAGCAAGATCGGGCGCGTCATTCGGATGCGTCAACAGCAAAGGGTCCTCGACCTTTTTGGCACAACCCATCAACCTCGGGTCGAGGACGGCGAGCTGTATCGGTTTCTCAACGAGTTTGCCAGTCAGCTGAGGAACAGAGCTCAGCGACGAATAGCCAGCGTTACGGCGAGGTCTGCAGAGGAAATTTTGCTGCGCCAGATTCTTGCTGCCCTCGGCCCCCCAACCCGCGAATGTGATATTGCTGTCGAGATGATGAGAGGCGAGCTTTTTGGAAGCGAACTTCTTAAATTCGCGTCGTCCATCTCCCAGTCCAGCCGAGGCCTGTCAGGCGAGAATATAAGAAAGCTGGGCGTGCTGTGGGATAAGTTGAGAGAAAACGCTCCTCGCATCAAAGAAGTATTTCATACAGACATTGAACTCCTGCTAGACTACCACTTCCTCGCATCGGAGTTTTCGGCGGTTCTAATCAGCACATCATGGGGCTGCGACATGAGAAACAACGAGTTCATCGACCTCTCATTCCTTTGGGACTGCATCTACCACCCCCGTCAAGTTGCGCTCGACAGGGACCAGGATCTAGCCTGGCTGCAGACGCGGACGGGTGTTATGAAAGAGCTCCTCGGCCAGGACCCCGAATACACATGGGTGGGTGAATGGTTTGGCCACACATTCTTCCACGTGGCGACCTTGTTTGAGAAGAGAGACGAAAGTCGGGACATGTTCAAAGCCCTTACTGCAACCACGCAGACAGATGATGACGGCAGGACCGTTTTGCATTATGCCGCCGCTGCCGGCAACGAGGTTGCCTGTCGAGCTATGGGCCTCGGCGATATTGGGGTCCGCGATCGGGACAACCGACTGCCCGTATATTATGCGGCTCGCAACGAGCACCACGCCGTGACAAGGTTCTTGACGGAAAATATGTGAGCGGATGTGGTGGATATAGCGGACAGTAGAGAAGCTGAACCTAGTTGTAAATAATTACAGATTTCAATATCCTAGCTGATTACCTAATTATTTGATGTAGCTACCTACGTAGTTCCCAATTCTAGCAACTGGCAGACCATAGTTTGAGATTACAGTCGTCTGGCTTCTTTTCATTCTATATCTATATTGAAACAACTGCAATAATTACTCGGAGAGAAAGTTGATGTGTTTCTGTTCGTGGTACTTAAACCACGTAGGGATCCTACAGGTCTAAGGGTGGTAGATCTACCGTTGGGGGGTGTAATGTTGGTTCTATTCTGTCTACGGAACTAAGCTGGGTTCTAGGGCGACCGGGGTTTTGTGTGTGCGGGCGGGAGGTCTGCGCGCGGCACGTGCCTTCCTACACGTGCGCGGTCACGCGACCCCCGCTAGTGTGCGGTCACCAATATCGCTATTCCAACAGTTTCATTTATTTGTTTGTTTTCACTGCTGTGAGCGGGGTTTCATACTCTGTGTTATATTTATTATTTTTCATCTAATCGTATTTCTAGTGGGACACGGCGTCCACTCTTGTCCTACCAAGTCATTAAGCAGGAAGTTTAATAAATTTGCTCACACTGGATGCCGTGAGAGTTGTGGTAGCGAAGGAACATGTAAAGTACAGTTATATACCTAGGTTTGCTGGCTGGTCAAGGTCCGCGGCCAAAGAGAACTATCAGCTCACCAAGTTTGCTTCGCACAATTGAGCTTCTCATACACCGTCCGTCCAATATTAACCACAATGTTCCTTATCAGAGTTGAGTCATTAGTTAGGGAGATTTAAGCAGCCTCGCGTCCAGCTAGGTTTTCTGTCTTTGAACAGTGAAGTCCCGCAATGTGTAACAAGCCCACGTCCATCCATCAACCTGTTCAGGAACAGACATCAACCTGTACAGAGGAACGGAGACACTGTTCTTCCTCAGTCTCCATAACAACGTGCCAGTTGCAAACCATGATTACGCCAAATGTTATTCGCGACAAGCAGGACAGAAAATCATTCCCGCTCAACGTCACGAACATCACTTTCCACAGCGACTCTCCTTGGCTTCCTACAACACCAGAAAAGTAAAGCCGCGGCAGATACGTCAAGACGCATCCTCGACAAGACCAAAGGGCATTCAGACAATCAACAAGACAACAAGTCAATCAGACAACAGCTAAGACATGACGAAAATGGCGAGCATGCCTTGCGACAGTCACAGCGCGCACTACACAGCCGACGACGGCGCAAACAATCACAATGAACCCCCTGCCAGCCCGGCCATGAGCGCGGAGCACGACAACTCAGATGGCGAATACCACGCCGGCGCGCAGAGTCATTTCCAATTCACCGGCCTGTCCCAGACCCTCGCTGAGCAGTCGCACACAACGCAGCGATGCCGCGCGCACACGCGTCCAGACGGCTTCTACTCTGCTGAGAACAGCGACGGCGACAATGACGATCATGATGATCACTGCGACGAGCAAGAGCCCACCGACCCGTGGGAGGAGTACCGCGCCGCGCAGTCGCAGCCCAAGCAGCTGCAGTATCAACAAGACTATCACTTGGATTACTATCACTCGGTTTCGGAGCTTAACGTCACCGATGCATACGAATCAGAGTCAGAAATGACAGAGCAAGACGTATCGCAGCTGCAGGATCAGCAGAAAGACTATCATCACTCAGACTCGGACCTCGAAGCAGAACAATCAGAGGACTCGACACAGCAGGCCGTGATCTCGCCCGAGGCGCGCGCCGCGGCGCAGCGCAAATTCTGGAACAAGGAGTTCTTCATAGACGACGCGGGCCACATGGGCGTGGCGCGCGAGTATTGGATTCAGCAGGACCGCATGCTCGGAACCAACTCCCACGGCACCCTGAGCCGCTGCAACTGGATCCGCATGTACGCCGTGCCGCTGTGGATGCCGCCGCGCCCGGCCGGCGTGCCGGCGCTCAGCGTCACGGATCCCGACGGCCGCACGGCCTACCTTGACGATGTGACGTACTACATGGACGATGTTTTCGACGATGATTCGGACTCGGGTTCCAATTACGGCTATGTTTCCGAGTCTGGCGAAGGAGATGTGGTTCGTGCTGCTGGCGAGAATGCTGGCGAGGATGCTGACGATGTTGATCGCGGTTATGACGCCGATAATGACGAAGAAAACGACGATGGTGATAATGGCGAGAGCAGTGGCTCCGCGGCCGAGGAGTATGCACACATCTTTGGATACGGCACTAATTCTGAGTAATTGGCTCTATTGGGTGACTGGACTAGATGATCGCGGGCTGGGTAGACTACGATACCCGGCCTTGGTTCTGTTGAGATTGGAGGCACTTGAGGAGGCATGGATTGGCACTTTGTATAATACTTGGGGACCCTTGGCGAGGCATGGATTGGCACTTGTGTATAATACTTGGACACATTTACGTCCCTTCCCTAGGTTCTGCTATGTAAATAACACTCGATTAGAGTGACAAAGCAGCGGCCCTTTGGAACAATAGGTCTTTATTCCCATTACTAACGCTGCTGATTCTCATCGCCACCTATAGTGTAACTAACAATGGTGTTATTCCTATTATCATCTACCTATTCATTATCCTACTACACTAAGAAGCGAGTGATATCTTATACATCAAAAACACAAAGCCTCTATACCTAGTCTTCTATCCGCCTTATAAACAATGAAGCGAGAACTAAAGATAATATACTAAGGTACTATAGAAGTTCGGCTAAATTATCACTAAGAGCATAGAAAAAAATGAATAGTCTAGTAGAATACAATATAAGATTGAAAATAAAAAGCCCGTATAAGATTTTGTGCGGTGCAATGACCTTTGTTCCCGCCAAAAAGTAAAAGAAACTCCAAAAGAATAGCGGAAAAGAAAAGAAAAGAAAAGAAAAGAACAACTAAAACCAGCAAAGTTTCTATGCGGTTGCCCGGTAGTCTTTCCCATGCCGGCGGAATTCTTGGGAGCCATAGGGGATGCCTTGGCGGTCTTCGCCTCTGGTGATGTCAGAGACTTTAATATGATCGCTGTGCTCGATCAACCGTCGACGACTTGCGATGTGAGATTAGTTTCTTACTCAGTCGGTGGAGGCTGCTCGAATAGACATCAGCAGCATCTCATGCGGGGGTGAATTTCGGATTTTGCTCACTCTCGGCGTTGGGCGACCTCCATACCGGCAGTAGGCGAAGAATTCATCCGAATAGGAAGTATAAAGCCGCCGCTACTACGTCAAAGCACCCATTCAATAAGACGTAAGGGCATCCAGACAGCACCCAACGGCAATCAGATAGTAGCTAAGACCATATTCTTAGCGTCTAGGGTAGCGATAGGAATATCGAAGATGTCGCCAGTCGTGAGGGGACGCGCGGAAAGCCGGAACGCAGCCACCCCTCGCTCGACTAGGGGACTCCGGTTATTGGTGACATGGATTGCCAGGTCGTCCTCGTCTCGGCACTCTCGCTCCTATAGCGTGGTTGCCCGGGGCATCTAGAAGAACTGAACCCTTACAAAGATTCATGGGCTGTCTCGCTTGAGAGGATTCCAAGACACTTAAAGCCAAAGTAGGCTTTCCCACACCAAACGTGCAGCTGTGGGCTAAGAGATATCATGTTCCATTGTTGATCCGACACCCTAAGGCCTCCCGTAAAACTTTGAACGACGGTGAGGTCCTGCGAAGATTCGCCGGGAAAGAGGAGAGCTATGGAAGATTTTAGGCTATCCGAAAAAGCAGCCAACCGTACTTCGCTATTGCAAGACGAAAAGGGGATGATATGGCATGCCTGAGGGTCGGCGGTGCTGAGGGTTATACATTTCTCGGTCTCACGCAAGAGCTCGAGGTCATCGCTCGTGTAGCTCGCTCAACTCGTCGAGAGGGAGAATACTCGCTGTGCTCTCCCTCTCCGGATCAGCTTCAGGGTGCAAAAGTCCCATGAGAGATCTCGGTCGTACGCCTCTAGGTTTCTCTTCAAGAAATGCAGGCAGAGTTCGAGCATCTCCTTATTGGAGGAGGTTGCCGTCTCGTCTAGAAAGTCGCAAATTTTCTAGCCAACGCCAGTTTCGCCTTCATCTACGCCTTTAAAGGCCGCTCTCGAGTGCAACATAACTATTATAGCAGATAGCGGAGTCGTGAAGGAAATTGCGAAAGAGGTAGATAGATAAAGGAGCCACAGGCTAGGTGGAAGTTTTGGAGAAGTTAATTTATATAATCTAATCTTTAGATATTTACTTGCGAGGGATTTTCCGAGATCTAAAGGGCCCTAGGATCTTATGACTTGCTATAAATGTTTCTTGTTAAGGGAGGTACTAGTTACTTAAATCCGTATTTTAGAATTCTAAAGCCCTATCTATACCTCTTGAACACCTTTAGTAGCCAGCGTATTTACTATTCTCCTTTGCTCTTTAAGTACTACGCGAATAAATATTTAGAAATTAAAGTATATAGAGAATTTTATGGAGAGGGCCCCACTTAGCCCGGGCTATAAGTGAGGTTATATAGGTTAATTATAGAGTAACTTATAGAATAGCCTTCACGACGTAGGAGAATCTCTAGAATAAAAAATCTATAGCCTAGCCCTTCTTAGAAGAATAAGCTAGTTTAGGCAAATCGAAATAGAGCGTTTAAAAATAGTAAGCTCTAATCACGGCACATATACTCTAATAGATAATATATACCGTGGTCTAGACTATTATTATATTTGTTATTTCTAATTAACGTCCCCCGGGGAGGGGGGGAAGGTGTTGGAAGAAGAAGCCGCATCGAGGCGTAAGTGGCGCATATGCCAAGCCACACAAAGCATCCAGAACAAAGGTCAGATTTGCCTATATATTTTGGGTATCTGACCTATGCCCACCTTCTTTTCTTCTTCCTAATACAAGCACTATTTTGCCCTCAATAATGCAGTGTTGTATGTGATAGAAGGCCCCTCAATAGGTAATAAACCTATGAGAAGGCGCTACGTAAGGAATTATGCGATGTATAGATTAAAGATGGTCACGAAAAAAAAGCCAAACGTAAGGAATTATATACACGCAATATCTCGCGGAACCACCGTGGTAGCGGAACCAAGGCGTAGCTTCGCCATTTTGGTGGAGCGAAACCGCACTTCGAGCCAGCCTCAACAGAGACAAGACGCCAGGGAGGCGATTTGAACCCAAAGGCACGCGTCATAATATGGATAGTTACAACAAGCTCAACAGTTCTGGTAATTAGTACAGGGGCAAACGGTACCTATTGGTTCGAATGACGCAACGACGCGCAACGCGTAACTCAAAAGCACGTCAAATTTGGGTTGGAAGCGATAAGAACATGTTTTTCTAGATGGGGCAATATTCGGACCGATCAGAAGTGGCATGCCATCATCATCTGACACACCCATGCTCTGATCTGAGTCATCGCCTTCTAGGTAAATTTCGAAATTTATTACGGGGAATGCAATAAAGCGTGTTCGATTCCAATCCCCCATTTCATGAAGTATGTTGAACAAATGAACTCAGCATAAGCAATACGCCCACCAAACCAACCGCAATCCGAGAAGTTGTTCATCATCTTCTTGTTGTACAATGGGGCTCTGATTGACGGTTCTCCATCCTGAAGCCCATTTACTAATGCTTGCATGTCGAAATGATCCGAGACCCAGTTGTCACCCTCCTCAAGTCGACGATAGGTCGCCACCTCTGTTTGCACCGCTGCCCAAAGAATGCCTAGTTGCTTGCTTGAGCAGTAAAAATTGGATGACATTTCTCCCCCTTCCTCCCAAAAATGAGCACAGCCACGATCCTTTTGATGTCACAGCCACGATCCTTTTGATGTCGTTCACCGACCGCAAAGCCTAGGATCTCTACGAAGAGACTCCATCCTAGCCGAGCTGGCGATGGCAGGTCATTCACAACTTGGATCGTTATTTCCTTGGCAAGTTCTAATGGTGTCAGAAGCCGATGACTGCATTCGTTCGCTTCGTCGGGTGGGGAGAACAAGGCAGGAATAGAGATTTCGCTCGGGGTGGTTGGATCTGCGTTGTGGGCAAGCAAACATGTGAGGCATGCGATAGCCCCAAAGAGCGTCTCTTCCTCTGTTCCGTTCCTTGCCAACAGAAAGGCAACCAGAACCAAAGTGTGGAGCGGACCGAGTTCAAGCTTCTGGCGGCATCCGCCACAACTTTTGACAAACAAACCACTTCGAGTGTTGACGTCTAGACTCCATGGTAGACTGAAAATTGCCGTGATCGAATGGCATACCGCCTGCGCCGAGGTATGACAGAAGACATGTTTCCAAGAAAAGGGGATGGTTACCCTTCCAGATGCGTAAAGCTGGCGAACACAGGGCGTATCGGCATCCCATCTCCCGCAGATGTCGACTTCTTCACCGGGAAACCTGGATTGGCTCTCGAATCCCTCGCTGACGGTCGCGGGAGTCACTGAAGTGTGTGATCGGAGGATCGTGATCATCAACGAGTCCAAAACGATATGTCCCAAATCGTTGCGGTAATTAGCGGAAATGGATACTTCATCTTGCAAGGATACGGCCAAGGTGTCGATAATAAGACAGCAAGTTTTTGCGCCATCTAGGTGAGCTACGGAAAGATGAAGGGGGTACAACGTGCGAAGCGCTGCTGCGCCTTCCGCCGTGCTAAATTTTGGCTCTTCCAGCAGATCATTGATGCATTTATGGTTTCTCGCAATTATTGCCATTGCAAAAGACTCAGCATGGAGTTCCTCCTCTGATCGCTCGAGTGCCAGGGTGATTGAAGAGACGGCCATTGGGAGACTTTGGCTTTCAATGGCAGAGAAGCTATTCGTGGACAGTGCCCCCTGAATCGCTCCGGGAGGTGACCTGAGCCCCGCTTGCTCATTCCATGTAGCCCATGTTGTCTCGTCCTCGATGTCCTGAACCTGACCCTCCTGTCGTGGTGGAGGCGAAGGCGACTTGATCCTGTCATAACTCACGGGTTGCATATAGTGAATTGTCCATCGGCACAACTGGCTCGGGGCCTGGATTGATTCGTCTGGGATTGTGGAGCTAGGGAATGCGACGGAGGGTAGAATGGCTCCAGGAGTGGGCGGTGATTGACTAAGACTCTTAGCAGCAATCAAATCCTGGGTCCATGTCTCAGGGCCGCGACCCCAGTACTTGACGGTCATGAAGGAGAACATCCAAAGATCATGGAGCCATGACACTGTCAGTCTAGAGAGGGCGGTCAGCGACGTCCCAAGTTGAAAGATGGCGCTTGGTTCTTAACGGAATTGGCTTACCTTCGGTCATCAGGAGAGAGCCGGGCCAAAAGTTCCTTATGTCGGCCTTCGATAAAAAGGTCTGCTCGGTCGAGCTTGGCCTTGCCCTGGATCATCCGCGTGGTGGGCGATGCGGCGGTTGGTGGTGAGAGAGGAGATTCTGCGCTGTGCGGGCTATCGATGATAAAACCAGGCGAGGCCCCAGCTTGACCGAATGGTGAGGGGTGGTCCAGAGGGATCCCGGCGTTGGACAGCACAGCTGCGTATGGTAGACTCCAGCGCATGAATCTTATTGATAAAATGTTAGTTCTAGTCAAGTCTCCCAAAAGTGGCCCAGTCTCCCGACTCACATTCCGCTGGCCAAGTCTGGCTCGGGTTTGTGCCGTATTTGATCGCCAATATAACGCTTCAGCTGCTTCTTGCGTGTCTCAGTCATCTCCTTTGCGAATTCGCCGTGAACGATGGCAAGACTCGACGTGCTGGCGGCTTCTCGAGCGCGCTTGGCATGGCGCATGATAATCTCGTCCTTCTCCTTCTTCACCATGCGCTTCCTGACACCCCATTGTTTGAAGCGATATCGGTAGTGCGTTGGTCTAAAGTACCCAGTCAGCATGATTAGGTAGCCGGTAATTAATTGCCATCGAAATCAATCCAGAAGACAATTGGACTCACTGAGCATCAAAGCCGTGATCTTGCTTCATTTTTGCAGCAAGCTGCGGGATGGTCAGATTTTCCTCCATGAAGAGATGGATGATCGTGTCTTTCAGCAATGGCCATCGTTGATCATGGGGGATCGAGCCAATCTGAGGGTTATGCACGGGGCCCGGTGGCGCCTGAGAGGCCATTGTCATTCAAGGACAGGAAAAAGTTGTTGAAAGGAAGACGCTTGAACTTGAAGAAGCGAGGTTCGTTGTTAGCAATGAGGGGTGGATTTGCCTGCTTTCATCCCGCAGTAAGGCTGCCAGGCTTAGCCCCTTCGGGGGGACCCCTCAACTCACCGCAATCCCTCCTCTCACCCGGAAAAAAAGCAAACCCCGAAGGAGTGTGTCACACAGAAAGTGAGGCGCTCGTGCTTCATGCAGAGACACCGAAAACGCGCACTCTCGGGGCACACAAATGGGCAACACCCAATGACAGCCAGCACAAAAAGACAATGGCCAATGAGCAGCCCCCTCCGCCGTTGATTTTCAGATAACTGATGGTAATATGATGATTGGTACGAGTGGAACCGGCTGTCCAAGTCCATGCACAATCCAGGGACCACACCGCAGTCTGGCTGCTCGGTATTGGTACCGGCAACTCATGCCGATAAACATAAGGGCAGAAGCGAATGGGGAGGTTGTTAGTGGTGGGTCTGGCTTTGCCCGTCATCCTTGTCACGTTTTCAAGATATCTACCGCCCATCATCTGCCCAAGAAAGGTCTGTCTTTTGCAGTTCTTTTCTTTTGCGCATGTGTTTCACGGGGGTAACTCCCCCAGGCCATGCTGAAAGTACCACAATGTCCAATTTGATCGTCAACGTCTTGTTCCTTCGCCGAGGCAACAGGGGCGGTTGACATCCATGTATCGCGTCAGTGTTCGAGATAAGTACCTACCAATTACTCCCATGGAAGCCGGGGAAGAGAGGCAGATCCTCCATTCCCTTCACTGCCTTTGATCCACGCCTACATAAGCTGTTGGGATTCCCCCCCTCTGTCTATTTTCTTCTCGTCATTTTTCCCTCTTCACCCTCCCTCTGAGCAGGAAGCCTTCCAGCATCTTACAGTACCGCCCCGCCGCTTTTCCCATACCAAACATATTCTCAATCCATCCACTTCGAGTAGCCCGTCACACGTCACCATACCCCATCAGCACGTCCCAAGCCCTCCTGCCCTCCTCACACAACATGGCCCCAGACAGCGAGACCAAACAGTCCAGGCACAAAGGGCAAGATGATCCTCCCAACCACGGCTCATCCAGTACCAGCGCCCGCCATAGATTGCCCGTCCATGCCTCCACGACCTCGGACGACAAACACGGTGATCAAAACACGCCCCCGGCGAAGGAGAAGTCAGCCATGGATATCGATCTTGCCTTTGTCGGTTCGCAGTTTGACGAGTAAGCATCCCCGTTCCGGGACGAGTCCTTGCCTCACTTGGCTGATAATTATCTCCGAACTAGCGCGTACGAATGGCCTTCCGCCTGACGAAAATCATCTCTCTCGTCTCGCCAGACATGACGTGGCCATGCGCGTCCGTCGGCCCACCTACCGGGCGGCCCGTCATACACGGCAAACCTTTCACCAAGGGCGGTGAGACCACCGACACTTCCCCTTCCTGTCGTCGCTCGCCTCCCTCGAGATTGATGGCGAGCTCGGTGGTTGGGAGACGTTTGTCGCTCGCCCTTTCTGTGGTTCGAAGGAAAATACTGCCAGACATATATAATTAGGTTGTCACAGATGTTGTCTCCGTGCCTTGCTGGTATTCAAGTTCACTTTTACATTGCTGTTATCGTTTTCCTTCAAAACAAAAAGCTCCTTCGCAATTGCGGGTGACCTACACTACGGGACACTAAATACGAATTGCTCGCCGGCCTTGAAGCATCTCCAAGCAAATGATAACCCTTGGCCTCCCTAATGATGGTCTGTACCTCGCTCGTGCTGGCTGGCTGCATGATGCATACGGGCCGTTGGTAGCGGAACATGAGGCTTTCGGTCACTACTGATTCTGGTACACGTTACCCTTGTCCCCCGGCCTATGCCCCTTGATGCTACCACCGTCAACTGCCATGATCAGATCCTCCATGACTACAACAGGGGTAACAAAGTGTTGGGGATATACTGCTAGTAATTATGCACTAAAGCAGGGCCAAATAATATGGATCCAATTCAGCGTCGTAGCTATTGTGGATTCGAAAGACGAAAAGCCTTGGGATCTTCGCAGCAGCCTGATAGGCCCGTTTAGTACCCTGTAAAGAGATCGGGGTTTCCCTAGACTAAGCCCATTTCGTTATCTGCAGCCAACCAAACCCTCTTTGGTTTAATCGGCAAGGGTCGTGACTCCTATTGCACACAAGTATTGCTCCATAGACTGACTGGACCAGCTGCCACCAGCATTTGGAATTATGCCATGCAGACCAGCCTCTCAGCTCGAGATGAAGATGGCTGAGTTCGTATCCGAGCAATAGAAAACGTGTACTGTTTACTACGGATACCGGTCTTTGCTACCACAGAATAACTACCGAGTTTACGCCCGCCAATTTCCGATACGCTAGATATAAAAGTGAGTCTTCGTATCTTTCTCCCATTTCTAGTCTTTCACTTTAGTAAATTTAGGTACTAGTTCAAAAGGATTGTAGTTGGGAGGCTAACTAGAGCGCCGACGGCGAGAAGAGTCCTAAAAAGTAGTTATTATTATTCGAAACGAGAATATCCCCGCCTATACGCTGTATATACTAAGTAATGTAAATAAGCCCCTTTATATAATAGTCCGTATAGTTAAATCGCTAGGCATAGAAAGATGCTTATAAAGATTTAGAACTATAACAAATAAACGGGCTAGGAAAAACTTTAATTGTTGAGTATTTCTAAGAAAGAGATAGGCTCTAGGATTATTTAATAGGGAGTCTAATATCTATTACCTGCCTCTTCGGAAAACATTAAGGGCGAGCCGTAAGATATCAAGGCGTCTCAAATTCTTAGAAAATCCCCTGGTATTCGTCACGTCCAACCACCTCTGAAAGGCTCCCGCTGCCTCGGTAGCATTGGCGGACTTCACCGTACGGGCCCAGCAGAATCTTGAGAAGTAGTCCACAATGACCAAAAGGTGGGTATTTCCAACTTTAGACACAGGGAACCTAGGGTCCCACGTGATTCATCTCGAAAAGTTGGAAGGGTTCGTCAACAGCTGAAGGCTGATTTGGTGCATGTCAGTGGCTTCACTCCAAACTTGTCCATGGCCACAGTGTGAGACGTGGGACGACCGCGATCCCGCTGAACTTCGATCACCTCAGATGCCTCGTCCACTGCCTACTCTAGATGTCCTCGGGGAGAATCGAATCGTTGAAAGTCACCTTCTTTGCCTTGGGTTTCTTGTTAGAGATGGGCTTGACGACTTTCGGTTTGCGGCGAGATGCAATGCGAGTAGAGTAATTAGATTAGAAACCTCGCAAGGTAATTAACTACCAACTATTATTTAGTAGGTCTAGACCGAAAGTGCAAACTCATATGCCTCTTATGTAAGCCCCAGCAGCAATGACCACCACCAACGCATTGCCAAAATGAGCATAGCTGCCCATCTGCCTAGGTAGCCACCGCCAGAACGAACATGGCCAGTCACCACGGCAAAACGGGGCACCACTACTGGAAGATATAAGGCAATGTGCCATAGCAACGAGTAGTGGCCCGTGGCGCGTGCGAGACCCCCTTTTTTTGTTTGTTTTATTTCCGCCTTGAACGCAAGAGAGAGCCACCGAGCACACCAGCTGCGCCGCGCCGCGACTACGTGTCGGGGACGGGGCAGAAATCGTAGTTGGCGTCACCTTCGACGCCGTTGTTGCCCCACCACCTGGGGAAGGGGACCGAGGGGCCGCCGGCGCCGAAGACGGCAAAGGACAGGATGAAGAGCACCGTCAGGCTGGCGCCGTCGAAGGCGCCGGCGATGAGGTACGAATAGTCCTTGAAGATGCGCGGCTTGTAGTTGCGCAGGTAGAACTGCGTGTAGAAGCCCGCGATGACCCAGCTGAAGAGCACGCACGTCTGCGACTGGTTGTACGGGATGTACCCGGCGTACTGGATGAACTGCGGCAGGTTGATCTCGCTGAGCGAGAAGCCCCTGACCTTGGGGATGAACTAAACGCCGAGAGTTAGTAGGGCGCCCCTAAAATCCGGCTCGGAACGATGCGGGAGTACTCACGTATGCAATGAGGCGGTGGATGGCGACCAGGCCTGCGCCGATGAGCAGGCCGTAGGGCACCAGCTCGTACAGTTCGCCAGCCTTGTAGAGGTATTTGGCCAGCGCCCAAGACACGGCGTTGGTGTTGTACGACTGCATGGTCGCACCGCTCCAGGAGCTGTTTCCGTCGCTGTCGAGGAGGAGCGCACGGTTGCTGCCCACGATGGAGCTCATCACGCCGTAGTTGACGAACCCGCCCAGAATCGTGCCGTAGACTTGAGTGAGGACCATGACGCGAGGGGGGATTTTGACTGATAATCGACGCGTTAGTAACCCAAAAAATCAGAGAGATTCCCAGAGCCAAAGGCAGAAACAAGAACTTACGGTATTCGCCCATCTTGAGGTCATTGGACAAGTTCACGGCGTTCGCAATCATGTTGTGCGACCACGCCGCAAAGTACATGTTGCCAACCGGGCGCCCAGGCATCAACAGACCGCCCAACATCTTGGACAGGTTGTTGGTGGCGATACCGTTGCCATACCGAGAGTAGAGGATGGTGCTCTGCATTGGAAAAGATTGAATGTGAGCAACCATGGCAGGCAAAGCGCGGTGGACAAGGACTACTTACAAAGGGTGCAATGACTATGCCGAGCAGCAGCGAGACAATGTACGCCCAGGCGGGAAGTGTAATGTTTGTCTTCAGGACGGCAATGAGGCCGAGGACGAAGCTGAAGACGAGGATGGCGACGTACCACCACCACGGTGCTTCCTTGTAATTCTTGGACATGTACTCGTGATGGCGATCATCGTGCTTCCCGCTCTTCGCGCTCTTGAACGCCCGGAAAATGTCTCCGCCCCAGAACAAAATGCAATGGGCAATCAGCGCTCCGATCTATTCAGGTGGTTAGTCCACGTGCGAAAACGGGGCTGCGCCAAAGTTTCAAGATGGCTACTCACGGCAGCATTGGCGATGAACATCGAGTACGCAAATGTCCCAGTCAGTCTTGGGATACCGTACTCGGCGAGCTTCTGTTCGTCGAGCACGCCGTCGACAAAGACAGTAGAGGCAATGTACGGCGCGCCCTCGGCAGTCCGGAGTCGCGTGGACATGAACTGCTGCGACTTGGCGCCCCAGCCGTTGCCGTAGTAGATGCCAAGCATGACGATGAAGCAGACAAAGAAGCCGACGGCCTGGTGGATCTGCAGGTTGAGAGGCAGAGCCGTTTGGAAGGAGGTGATCTGCAAGGGAAATCGAATTAGCCAGGATGAACCACACCCAGAAAATTGCTTAAAGAGACTCACGTATTGCCAGTCGAGCGACACACTGAAAAGCCCAAGGCCCTCGTTGTTGGTGGCGCCGCCGAAGAGGTTGGTCAGAACCGCTGCCTTGCTGCCGGTGGCGTGCATCGCGGCCAGGCAGGGAATGGAGACCGAGTTGAGCCACGGCCAAATGTAGGCGGGGAAGAACTCATAAAAGGCCATGCCGCCAAAGGCGATCCAGAACCACCGGATGGGCTTGTTGTCCTTTACACTCTGCCAGTGGAGGCCCTGCAGCGTCTTGACCGTGGGGAGCGTGCTCCAGTAGACGGCGTCGACGTGCCAGACGGCGATGGGTCGCATGATTCCAGCGACGCCATATCCGAAGAGGCCGATCGAGATGACGCACAGCACGACGGTGGCGGCGCTCAGGGGCAGGTCGTAGAAGAGGTCTTGGGCGGCAAACACCTGGATGCCCTCGGCGGCGTTGGAGGCCGACGTCGCTGTGATCGCGCAAATGGCGTGTTCTTTGAGATTCCAGCGCCCGTGGTTGAAAAAGGATACGATGTTGATCCACCGCGGAGGCTTGCCCACGCCGCCCCTTGCTCTCCACCGAGCCTCGATTCGATCTCCACGGGGAAGGAGCTCGGCCCAGGCATTGCCGACAAAGTAGGCAATGAGGACGATGAAGGTTCCTTGGATCGTGATTAAAGTCGGCTTGAACTATAACAGGCGAGAAAGGTCCGGGTCAGCATGAGCTCAATCACCTAGTTACTCATCAATCACCCTGTCACACTGGGCCATCTAACCTGGTATATCTGCTTCATGACGGCCTGGAATGCCGCGAGACAGGAAGCCAAGAAGAGACTCCGGAACGTCGCAGAAGGCTCCCGGTCGTCGCGCAACGACAGCAGGTATCGCGACGCATCGGTACCCGTGATGATGATTTCGTCTCCATCGGTGTCGTCCTTTTCGTCGGTGCTGTCGTTGTCGTAGACAGGCGGGGCGGGTTGGATCTCCTCAATACTGTGCCCCTCCTTGCTGTCGATCCCGTGTTTGGTGTCTGTAAAAGCCTCTACTTCGGCGGCATTGAGGCGGATCTTCTCGTTGACCTCCTGGTGTGGTGGCGCTGAAACCACCTTGCCCGATACCGGGTCAACGGCGCCGCCGATGATGGTGTCACCGAGAGGAGCCGCAGACATTGTCGCTGGCCTGCTGTGGTACCTGGGTCTGGGATTGCAGAGCGCGGGGCGCAAGAGATCTACTTTACCAGGTAGGTTGGCAGCGGGAAGCGAGGGGTGTATTAACCCGTCGGTTCCGTGCAAGCAATGCCGCCGGCAATCTTCATCAAGGGAGGAAAGAGAGGTGGCACAAAACAAGCAAGCACGAGATGCAAGAGAGTTTCTGGCGGCAGCAGGCGAGCGAACGCCTCTATAATACCCTGTTTGCCAGCCAAGCCCTGGCCATCCATCCAAACTTCATCGTCCCAAAATTCCGCTTCGCATGGAGACACAATGATACGACCGGTGGTGTGATGCAGGCCGAGATTGATGCCATCGCTCCCTCGATGCGTTGCTAATTGCAGGTTTCGGGTAAACTGCCTGTCTAGAACCTGGTCAGCATGTCTCCACCGGGCCCGGTCGCGCCGATGAGACTCTGCGTAACCCGTGCTACGAGGTTTCGGGAAGGTCCTTGGTAGCCGCCTACCCGAATACTAACGACTTTCCCCATGGGGCATTTACCTCGCTGTTATCGCCTCTAAACTGGTATGTTGCAAGAGGGGGAATGTGTTGTCGCCTTACATATGCCGTGCTCCAAAGACCATCAAATTATAGCCTAGAAGGGACGTCGCGCCAATTGGGTTCCGACGGCCCATTCCAACGGTGGCTCGGCCTTTTACACGGCCGGTATCTTGCCGATAAACTCAAAACCAGCCAATGACTGGGAGAAAATGACACTCCTGACGGGCGAGCGACATCCACCTGCCTGGAAAGTTGGACTGCAACATGCCGTGCATTGACAACTAGAAATCCTGCCGCCCCCATACTATGTAGAGAGAGGTCTCGGATGGTCAAAGTGCTCATGGTCGGACAACTCGGTGTCACAGATGTTCATCGCATATTGACTCGCTTTTGAGCGTTGCCAGTGGGCCATTTACCGAGCTCGGTCAGCGTGGATAAGTAAATTTTTATTGATGGACGTGTGTGCTCCATAGGCCGTGCGTGTCGGCTTGCGAGAAGGTAGGATTGGGCAAATAAATACGAAGAACTTCCGAGCTCGTTTTGCCGCCGTCAAAAGGGTCCATGGAGAGAGATAAACGATGGATTGATTAGGCAGGTCCTGGAGCACCTCACTGATTAGCTCGCCTGTCAGCCCTTATCGGCGGCGAAAGAGTGATCGAGACCACCCAACCCCGGCCACTCGCCGTTTCCACTTCCGCGGTTCAATGCTCCCAATTCGGGATTATCGACCCTGGCGACTCGGAGGAACCCGAACTTGCAGCAAGCTAGCAACAGATGGGGAGGGCGGGGGCTGTCCCTGCAGCGAAAATCTCTTCTGGGAGAGGGGAGTCCGCACTCCACAGCGCCTCGCACGCCATTAGCCCCTTGGCCAAGAAAGGGAGGAGGCTTGTTTTCACATGCTAGCGCGCGCCCCCACGGTTAGTATGAACACGCAACTCACGTGGGATATTTATTGATCCTTCCAAGTCTCTGGCAGGGCTGCACTCACCGGTCCACTGGAGTCAAGCCAAGAAGCACCATGCCATTGTGCAAGGTCTGACGGGCGCTGCCATACAGGGCAGCTCGGGCGCGTGACATGGAGGGACCCTCTGGCGGATTGACGACGCGCAGATGGTCGTAGCTAGAGCTGAGGGTGTGGGCTAGGGCAAATAAGTAAGTCAAGATGGTCGTGGGCTCGAGCGTTTTCATGGCTTGGCGGACGATGTCGGGGTAACGGGCGACGACGCGGAGTAGGTCGTAGGCGTAGGAGGAGTCGGCGAGAAGCAGGTTGAAATCAGACGGCGTCGCCAGCAAATCGTCGCGGGTGAAGCCGGCCTTGCGCGAGATGGAGCAGAGCCGGGCGTGCGCGTATTGGAGGTACGGCCCCGTGTCACCCTCAAAGGAGGTCATGCGCTGTAGATCGAAGCTGTAGCTATTGGCCCGCTTCCCCAGCATGTCCTGTACCATGATAGCGGAGACGGCCAGGGCCTCGGCCGTCTGCGCCGGATCCGCCACCTCCCTATATTTGGTCGCGTTGCCACGCATCTGCTCGTGCATGAAATCCGTTACGTCGTTGACCACGTCGTCAAGAAACACCACCGTGCCTCGACGAGTAGACATGCCGCGCACCTGCACTTTGTTTTAGCGGTGCAAAGGTTTCGCAGGTAATATCACAGAAGAGTGCAATACAAATCGCCGGTTTGGTCTTGGGGATTGAGGGCCAGGAAATATTTACGTACTTTGCCGAAACTGATGTGCTCCGTCTTTCTGGACAGGGCCGTGTATGGCTCGCCCATAAGCTCCATGGTCAGGAAAAGCCACTTGAGGTGCGCCTCCTGCTCGCTCATAACCACGTAGATCATCTCGTCGAAAGTGTAGTCGTCGTGACGCTGCACAGCAGCGCCGAGGTCGCGGAGGAGGTAAGTTGAGGTCCCGTTTCGATTTCGGAGGATGGCCGTGGCAACTTTCTTTTTGCCGTGCTTGGCGAAGTCGACGATCAAGGCTCCTCCGTCCGGCTCCGCTATGCCTCTGTCTTCAAGGACCTGCAGCACGCGAGCAATGGTCTCTTTGCGCACCCTGGACTCGCCCGAGTAGTCGGTAAAGCGAATGTTGAGCCGAGCATAGGTCGCCTCATAACGCTGAATGCTGAGGGCTCGTAACCGCTCCCATAGGGCCAGCGCAACAGGATCGCCGTCCTCCATTCGCTTGAAATATGCTTTCGAGGCACCGAGCAGGCCCTGGGTCTCATGAACCGATGTGTCTTCGCCTCGAGCCTTTGCCTCTTTCCTCGGGCTTAAAGTCGGCGCTAATCTTAACGTATATCTCGAAGAGGTGGCGGATCGGATCGCGGTCAAATGCTGCCTCGTCTCCATACTTTTCCCAGCCGGAAGCCAGCAGACCGAACTGACGGCCCCAGTCGCCGAGATAGTTCATTCGTATGACGTGGTAGCCGCAACTCTCGTAGAGATTGGCGAGGAAAGCGCCAATTATGGTGCTGCGCAAGCGTCCGAAATGAAACTCCTTTGCAATATTGGGGCTAGAGAACTCGACGAGAACTGTCTTGCGGGTTGCATCGTCTTCGTCGATGTTGCCAGTACTGTTGTCCGTGCTGGAAGTAGCTGGGTTTCGGAGGCCAATGGCACGATCCGAGCCGTAGTCATTGCCATGCTGGAGCACAAAGGGTAGGAGAATCCCGGGCAGAGCAGCAGGGTTCATGTAGAATTGCAGGCTTATACCGTCGGCGATTGGCTGCTTGACTAGGGGCAGTTTTCGACGCGGAACTAATTAAGTGCAGGCATTCGTTAGACAAGGAACCAACTTGAGCGATCATCCTTTTGACTCTGGAGATCAATATTCCATTGCACCCAGCCCGATAAGACAGCCAGCATACCTGGGAAACCAAATTCTCTGCCTGGGCTGCAGGAGTGAGGTCGGCGCTTTTGATGCGAAGGCGAGGCACGGCAAGAACCAAGTCGCCCTTATCGAGGGTGCTCGACCGCTCGAGGGCCGCGAAGATGAAGCCGACATCAAGATTCGTGATGCGCGCCAGCTCGCGTGCGATGGCGATTCGAAACACGTCGAGCGGATTGGTCGAACGTGATGCTCCAGCGACGGAGACTTGCGGCGTTTCGACTGCCATTGCCGAGGCTGGCAATGGTTCGGGTCCTCGTAGGAGGGCCACAAGATTAGGTAACCTGATTAAGTGCTGGAACTGCGCTGGGATTGCATTGCGTAATTAGAAGACTTGAAGGCAGGAACGATCAGCCAGTGATTCGGTTACTGTAAAGGTATTACTTGGTACTTGTATGTGGTTGACACCGACTCAGCGACAGATAGGCAGCAGGTGCGACTGACTCTATATGAGGTTCTTAACCCACAAACCCAACTTACGTCAGCTCGGTGTGAGTCACGCCGGGGAGTGCGAGGTGGCCCCCAACAGATCCGATCGCCTAGCTATGTAGGGTTAGGAGGTGCGCGGGCGTATCCCCGACCTTAAATAATAATCAGGCTAGTATACTCTAATCATAACTACCTAAAGTCCAACCTGGAAGCCCAGAGCCGTGAGCGGAATTCGGCATAGGCCCTTGGCATTTCTGCGTGTACGGATAACTCAGTTGGAAATACCAACAGTTGAAGACTTCCCGCCTATACCAGGAAATGATCGCTAGTTACATCAAATACTGGAGCATCCCAGAACCAACACGAAAATATTCACATTTGAGCAATTATTGCGGTATCGATCCTCAGTCCGATGGGCGGGCAATTGGCGACAGCTCTTCCCGCATGGCAACCATTTGACACGGCAACACACTGTACACATTGCGATCGTGCTGACACATACAAAGATCCATTGGTGGTTTGATTTTCGATGATACATCCACGTAAGCGACTATATAAAGCCTAGATACCCGGGCGCAGTTCCCAATGCCCTCATTTGTTCATGTGCATCGATTCCTTTATGTTGTCTTTCATACCTCCATTTTCTCGCCGATGGAGGAGCTGGTCTTTGCCTCGCTGCTGCTGCTCTCGAGGCCGGGCTTCTTCTTGGGCATGCTGCTGCTGCTCTCGAGGCCGGGCTTCTTCTTGGGCATGCTGCTGCTGCTGCTGTCATTCGACATGTTCTTTTCCCCCAACGAACCGCTCATGGGGCCGTTGTCATCAAAGAGCTGCATGATGTTAACATGTTGCGGAGGGATTCTGCGAGGTGAGCATATTTACGTGGGCTTCGTGCTCGGCCCTGTCAATGAAGTCGTGGCACTCTTCGGCGGTCTCGTCTGTGTAGCCCGTCGGGTTGTGCAGGTGTTTTCTGGGAGGGTGCTCGTGACTCTTCGGCATGGTAGGTAGGCGGTAGTTGGTGGTATACTATGGTGACAAAGATAGAGGACGGTGTTTTGAGCAGAGTGAAGAGGGAAGCAGAAAGAATTTGGCCGAGGGCGGATGCACACGTTCTTATTGATCTCGGCAAGCGGTTGCCAATTGCTCGGGTCCATGTGGCCGCATTTCTCTGAAATGACATGCCGATGATTGTCAGGTTGTCGTCATATTTATTGGCAATCGGTCTGGGCCAGCCGCGTGGGGTGATGAAAGACGTCACCCTCCTGTCTCCTGATGTTCTGATTGCGCAGTGGAAATGTGGGCAGACATTCACCCCGCACCGGCACTATTCGCATTTTCTGTCGAGACGGAGGATCGATGCTGAATTACGTACGTATTTGCGAAGATGGGATTTGCAATTCTTGGCGAAAAGTGTTTGACTGGTGCATATTTGCCGATGAAGTCGCCAAAACTTTTTAACTATCTAACAACCGTTTAGGTGAGATGGAAAGAACTAATGGGTAGCTTCAATGTTCTCACTTACGGAACTGGGCAACGTGTCGCTTTGCAAAACAAAAAACAAGTGCATCTTCTCGAGCAAAAGAATAATGAAATCGTGATGTTACCGTTACACCATAACCGATTGTTCTCCAGATCAAGAGACTGGGGATGCTGGTTGAGAAGTGGGTAAGTAAAGTCGATAGATCAAGAGGGTGGAGGAGGTGGGAAGGAACGGGAAGTCCTTAAAGTCAGGTGTGGCTCTTTGTGGTTGCGACTTTTTGAACAAACCCTTGAAGTGGGATTGGCTTCTGTCCACACCACACCTGTTTTTTCGCAGCCGCGCAGCGCACTAGTGAATGAACTAGGTAAGTTATTAGACTGAAACTTTTACAAAAGCACACGACAAATTGCACGACGGCGACGGCAACGGCAACGGCAACGGCAACAGGGATGGTACAGTCAGATGTCTGTATTCTTTTCCATCACCGTTTATATACACCTATCCTTTCCCCTTGAACGCCCACCCGTGCTCCGAGTCCGGACAGGGTTTTTATTTTTCAATCCCAACTGCCTCCTGGTTTCTTCTTCCGCCTTCGCCGAGAGGGGTCATTGAACACTGCTCCAGGAACGCTCCATATGCTCGGGCCGCGATGCAGGGCTCGAGAACTGTGTAGGCGCACTTATTTGCCCGGCAATGCGAGAGGCATGCATGCGGCTTGGCTTGTCAGTGTGTTTGCTTAGGCAATATTGGTGGCGCAGTTGGCTATCACGCTCCTCGCGCCGCTCCCGAGGGTGAAGACGCCGTTGTCGTCGGCAACGGGAATGCAGTCGGTGAGCCTGTTCGCGGTGACAAACCAGGTGACGGCTTGGCCCGTGCATCCAGAGTTCTCCCAGAACTTGAACACGCATTCCTCTTGGCCCGTAATAGCAATGGCACCGAAATTGACTTGAGTGAATTCCGTGCATTGTCCGGGGGTGACCGACGCTGTGCAAGGCAGAAGGATAAATTAGTGACCCATACTGTATAGGGGGAAGGACGGGAAGCTCCGCTCACCGTCAAAGTTGGCGCCACCCGTGCAGTCGCCCGCGTCGAAGCCGAGCAGGTTAAAGTTGGGGGCACGCTTCACAACCACGTCATTGCCCGAGACAGGCGTGCCAAAGACCATGCCGGCCAGAAGGCCAATGGTGGCGATGGTGAATCCGGTGAGCTGCTACAAGCGTGTCCTTGTTAGAGCTGACTCGACATGAGACGATCAACGAGCCACTGCAGTACTATACGTACCATTTTGGCTTGTTGAAGGCTCGGAAGTGACGAATGCGGTCTGTGAGCGATGGAAGACGATGCGACGGTTTGGTGCGGTTGAGGATGGTGGTAAGAATTCAGACCATGTTGGGGCAGCCGTTGGGCCCTTTTTATACACGGCAGGTGAGACCTGTCCTGCTCAGTCGAGCGCGAAGAAGTTGACAAGATCATGGACCACCCCGAGGCCCAGCCGTCTCCACGGGCTGTCTCTGTTGACAGCGTCCACATAGCCTGAAGGAGGCTACTGCTCATACTCAGCGAAGTTGGCTTTGAACTAACTAGCCGGGGCCCTGGTCCATGTCCCCCACCTGTTCTTTTCTGTTATTCTATTTCATTGGCCTGGCCACTCTCGGTAATCGCGATCAAATGACCCACGAGATCTTATCTAAGCGAGAACGCGCAAGAGATCAACTACACCAACAAAGCAGGGACGATTGATCAAAAGTGGGTCAAGACCCTGGCTAGTTCAAAGCCAACTTCGCCGAGTAGAAGCGGTACACCGAAAGATGCCCGTCGGCTCGAACACAATAGAAAAGGTAACGTATCTCAAAGTCTAGTGGTTCGCAGTATAATCAGTCGAGAAGTGCTGTGGTCATGGTGGAGCGTTGCCGAAGTGCCCACGACATGAGCAGTTGAGGTGGTCGTTTGTTTGACCATGCTGGCGCTCATTGTGTCGGAAGAAGCCGCATTTGAGCCACAACTGGGCGCAGGTGGCGTATATGCTAGACCACCTACGGCCTAGGCAATGTAAGCCGCATGCCGCTCAAAGCTACGGTATCAAGGCTATGCCCACCTTTCTTTCTTCTTCCTAATACAAGCACTCTTTTGCCCTCACTTTGCATGCCGTTGAATGTGACACATTGTGGGCCTCAATTATGTACCGAATGAATGTGGCTAAGTAGGGATGTTTAGTGAACAGTGGTTTGAGAGGACAACCCGAGTTCTGGGTTAACAGGCGAACCCCGCTCAAAGATCTCACTACCTCGCTTTACTTTGGGGTTTGTAGATGTCGGAAAAAATTCTATGGTTGCGTTGTCTCACAGGGAGGGTTGTTGCGTTGGCTACCTATGCTCGGCAACGAGTGGGGCTAATTGTTTCTTACCGTCAAAGTTGTGTTGGGGGCTGGCTCAAAGCAGTCCAGTGGGCGACCAGTGCTGATTATCTCGTACCTGCACCGTGTGTTGTTGATTTCGTGGTAGGGGGCACTAGGCAAGTAAAAGTTCCCTGCCTCTGCCCCTGACCGCTGGCTTGACTTGATGATTACTTACCATACTGCAGACATACCTTACCCATTTTAATTGCCTACCTTACCTACCGACCTGCCCATATGCGTATACTGATTGGTGGTTTCGTTGCCATCTCCCACGTATGCCGTCGGCTTAAAAGACGTCCTATTCAAGTCAGTGTCTGGGCGGCTGCTCGGACACAAAACGCTGAAATTCGTTACCGAAATACCGAGGCATTTAATCCCGGACAGCCTTAATCATTCGAACACGGGAGGTATCAGCCATGTTTACTTTGTTATCTATTCTAATTTGTCTCTATACTCAGAGAATCTGGACTAAACCTTGAGCCAAGCAAGAAAAGGAAAATCAAGGAAAAAGGGAGACGGGAGAGAAGCGCGAAGACGAGGCACGACAGGGGTCTTTGAGAATTTATGGGAGCTTCTTCCAAACCAGCACTGTGCTCCTTCCTTTCGGCGTTTTATCCTCCCTGTCCAATGTCGGGATTTATGATCTTTTGTCAGCAAATGCAACCCACGCCACCCAAGCTAGGTCAAGCAGCAAAAGGGGAGGGGAAATCTAGGAGATTTGAGGAGAGAGATTGTGAGTTTATTATTCGAATTGTCGTATTATGTGCTTGAGCGGCAAGGGCTCCTGCTGGGGCTTTCGGGCTTTCCAACCCCTGAGAGGGTGTTGGTTTCCTTGACAGGCATGGGTTAGTTCCGCCTTATTCCCAAGCGACTCAACACGGTAATAACTCGTGAACAACGTGGGGTTAGGTCATCCAGTCAAGCTTTTGTGAGGGGTAGCGTGGACTGACGTGATACGGAATACGGTCACGGAGACGCGCCACGCGCCCCCGGATGGCTAGCTAGGGACGGGCCAAAAGTCGCTATTGGCGATTCCGATCCGATTAGATCAGATCAGATCCCAGCCTAATGAATGCCACGGGCCCACGATAGGGCTACAAAAGGAGGTCCTTGAGCCTCTGTCAGGGTCATTCTCAATTGGGTAGGTAATAACAATGCCCTCCCTATATGGAAATGCACGTACGATTGTGGGCTTATTGCCCCAGCTGAGCGACGATGCTCATTGCATAGCCAATTCCAGATTATAAGCAGAATTATTCTTGTTGATGTCACGGTGAGATGCAACGCCAGGCCCAAGGCCAATGTACAACATTCCACGGTCAATAATTCTCCCAGAACTTAACCACTGCGCCGTACGGCCAAAAGTGAAATTCCACGAATAGCTGCAGAGCCAACAGTGATATATATATCTTTTTGACAATAATCAACCGACACTGCTTACTGGGGTCTCAGTTTGAGACTCTTCATGGGACCTGGTATTGAGCCTTGAAATATGCTGTCAAACCATCAAAAAATATCTTGTAATAACACTCTCAACCCCTAGTCGTAGATCGTAAAGGAGGTCAGAGACAGGGGATCTTATAGAGGTTTCCGGGTACTGCCGATTGATTATTTGCCGTGGAATGGTCTAGGCCGAAGTCATTGGCATTCAAGCAAACCGCACAGTCGGCGAATGTGCAGCGGGGAACTTTGTGCTCCGTCCCGCCCGGCATGTTGCCCCGAGATCACAGGGACGAGGTCTGGTATCCGGCACCAAAAGCGGTGGCGGGTGGTTCGATGAGACGTTGGGTCTGACGTTATCCCGGAAAAGACATTCCCGTTACCATTTCCCCACCGTCGTATCTGCCTTGCTACGTACTTGCCTGCGCGGCCTGATTACGTATCGGCATTCGGATATGAATAGTTTCTTGGGTGATTAATAACCGTTCCAGCTTTTGTGTTGGTGAACCACGGCCCCTGTGCTCCAAAACCCCCCTCATCTTCTATGAGACCCAGAGAGAAAAGAAGATGGAGCCGAGTTTCCCTTTCCCTCTCCCTCTTTCTTTCTTTGATTGACACCACATCAAAAGTCCAAACTGTTCAGAAATACCTACCCCCAATGCATCATTCTGCACGCCGGCGAGTGCTGGATCCAATTCCACATCCAGGAACTTGGACTGTCTACACAACCCATCACCTGACAGCTCTTCCCAACCGGTTTGATGACAATACGTTGTTGCCAGCAAAACAACGCTCCTTTGAAATGTCGAATTCTGACGCTTGATGCAAGCATCATGTCTCGCTCAAAAAGCGCATCATTTACCATTTCCACGCCCGCCTTCACATGCATAACACGAATAAATACAACAGACCACTCTGAGCTCGGCCAGTTTTGGCAAATTCAAAATCGCGATGGAGGACCGATGGAGGTCGGGCTAGGTAGGTAATATTGTTCTGGTTCCATCTCATTTATTTCCCCAATGCGAGACCGACGCAACAGCGAAGCCTCTCTGTTGGCGATGCACCAAGTTTGCGTCATTGCTCGTCGGTCTCGGCATCTTGTCTGAAGGTTTCCCTTCATTTTGTGAGTCCTTGTTTCCCAAGAATGGGAATACCAGAACCCCCCCCGAAGTCACCTTCCAAAGAGAATTGTCTTGGCCTACCGTATAACTCAAAAAACTCGAAACCAACTAGCAGGGGTGTTCCACTTATTTTGTTCTGCAAGATCTCGGTAGTGACGACTTTATCGCATTTCCGTTAGGCTTGACCTCTACTAGTCGGCTGCGAGTTTTTTGAGTGCATACGGTATTCGCCTTAGCGTGATAAAGTAGTCGTGTAGATATATCGCAAAAGTTGGGCCTTGAGGAGGATGCAGTCATGGGGGATTGACCGGGAAGGGATCCATTCCATATGTTTTGGGCCTGGCTTTGCTAGGCGTGGGGCCTGGCTGCGCGGTTTACCACAATGGATTTATTCCTTGAAGGTTGTTGGCGGAGAAGTGCACTGGAAAGGATGAATTTCTTTTTTTATAGACTTCACAGCACCTTGCAGAGTTGCAAGTGCTTGATTGGCGAGGTCGGCTTGTCGAATACGCCTTAGGATTTAGCTCCCGCAACAACCCCACCGCACTAAAAAACCTTACCTGGCAGGCAGCTGGTCCCTCTGCACGCAGCACCCCTTAGACTTGGGCCAGTGGACTGCAAGTTGGCTGCAGGGGCAAAAACATCTGGATAGGTAGTATTAAATCTAGGGCAGCTCAAGAAAGTCATTGCCATGGTTATTACATAGTCGTACTAAGGGTTAGGGTTTTGAGGGCGTTTTTGAACCTGGTTGGCTGGTGCCGGGGTTATGTAAAGCGGAGTGGGTCTACATTTTGCCCTTGCAGGTGATGGGAACTCCCTGGTCGCACAGATCCTGCGCTAGAAGAGGATACCAGTCGCGTCAGTAGTTGGTCCGAACCAACAGGCAACAGAAGAATAATATGACCTCGTCGACCAACCTAGACTTGGGAATATGGCTCTCTCTCTCTTTCTGTCTTTATGTTTCGAATGCGCGTGTCGATGCGAGACTGCACTTTTGCCTTGATTGTCCCTTTTAATTAGGTATCTTTTGTGCCGCCCGCCATGGCCCTGTCGTCGACCGCCGCCGCCGACTATGCTCTCCCGATTGTGGTCTTGATAATCGGGGCTGCTAGTCTTGTCTACTTGTTCGCTCGAAACATGTTTGCCCACAACGGTCGTGAGCCGCCGGTGGCGCCCCAGGCAATCCCCGTCATCGGCCACATTGTGGGCATGGAGCGGACCTCATTCAACTACTATGTCGAGCTCAGGTATGTGTTATTGTGTTATTGTGGTCTCCCACCTTCCCGGCATATCTCTCCTATGCATGGCAATTGACCGTGGCGGCTGTCCTGCAACAGTCGGCAGATGCGTGGCGCACCCATCTTCACTGTTCCGCTGCCCGGTCAGAAAATGTACGTGGTGACATCGCCCGAGCTGGTGCAGGCGGTCCAGAAGCAGCACCGCGTGCTGGCCTTCCCGCCCATCGAGGCTAAGTTTGCGGCCAAAATCTGCGGCACACGCCCTGAGACGCAGGCCCTGATGCAAATAAACGTTAACGGCGACCACGGCGACCATGGTCTCACGACGCAGTCGTATATGGCCATGCGTGCCGCCCTCAAACCGGGTGACCAGCTCGACGATATGAACCGCGTCATGATCAGCGAGATTGCAAAGTCGCTGGACCTTTTTGCAGTCCACAGCCAACGCGCAGTCTCGCCAGGTCGGCCTGTACGCGTGGCTGCGTGATGCCATCACGACAGCCACCACGCGGTCCGTCTATGGCCTCTGAACCCGTACGACGACCCGGCTGTCGCCGACGCTTTTTGGGAGTTCGAAAAGGGCCTAATGACGATACTGGTTGGCATCCTACCGTTCATCACCTGCCGCAAGTCCGTGGCAGCACGGAACAAGGTGGCCAAAGCATTTGAGGCATACTACTTGGCCGGCGGAGTAGAGAAAGGCTCTGCACTAGCCCGGAACCGCTACCAGGTCTCCGTGGATCACGGCTTGCCGCTCGAGGACATTGCCCGCTTTGAGGTGGGCGGGTCAATGGCCATCTTGCTGAACACGACGCCGGCGGCCTTGTGGACGCTGCTTCTGCTACATTCTCATGGCGACGGAAGTCTGCTCAACGACATCCGGGCCGAGATCGACGCGTGCACCGAGACCAGCACCGCCGCCGACGGACAGACCACGGTCAAGACGCTCGATATTGCCTCCCTCAAAGACAGTTGTCCGCTGCTGCTGTCGGCATACCAAGAGGTGCTGCGGTACCGCGCCATGGGCACGTCGGTGCGCGAGGTCATGGAGGACACGCACCTGGGGCCGTGGCTGCTGAAGAAGGGCGCCATGCTGCAGATGCCGAGCCGCGTCATGCACCAGGACTCAAGCCTATGGGGTGCCAACGTCGACGAATTCTACCCCCGGCGCTTCCTGGCCAACGAGAAGCAGCACCGCCCGCGCGGCGACGTGTGCTTCCGCGCCTTTGGCGGCGGCAAGACCCTGTGCCCTGGCAGGCACTTTGCCACCAACGAGATCCTCGCCCTCGTGGCCGTCTTCATCGCGAGGTTCGACATGAAGCCCGTCGGGGATAATGGCTGGAAGCTACCCACGACGACAAACACCAATGTGGCGTCGGTCATCATGGAGCCCGACTACGACGTCCAGGTCGACGTCCGGACACGCCCGGGCATGGAGGGCGTCAGGTGGGATATCGGGCTCCGCAAGTCGGACAAGATCTTTGCCATGGTTACTGAGGACGACGCCGAGCTGGGGGCTGATTGGTGCTGTGTGAATTGTTGGATTTGAAACGGAATCGATCACGAAGCAGAAGCCGCACTGCGACTCACTCATCATTTTCATCCCAATGATGGCGGTGGTACAGCCTTAGTTGCCCACAAACTAAGCAAACAGCTCATAAAGTAGAAATCGGCCGCGAGACTCGACGCCTTTTCAAGCTTGAGTGTTAGTCTGTTAGAAGATTGTCTCATAGACTGGTTATACAGTCGATATATAGTACATGTTTCCCAATACTCAGCGCTTTTCAGTGTCAACTTGTTCAACGGCCTCAGTTTACACCAGGTCGAATTGCATTTCGCTTTCACCTCATCCAGTCGCCACAAACCTCTAGAGTGTCTTATCAAACCATTAACCACCCCCCACCCCCCCCCCCCCCCCCCCCCTGGACCATTTGCATGTAGTTCTAATCGCCCAACCTTCCTACGTGTTTCGCAGGGACTGTCGCCTGACAATACCAGCCAAGAGCATCGACGCCATGTGAGCCAATGTGAAGCGCATCGTCTCGCAAGCTGCATGGCTTGCTGGCTGGTTGTTCGGCGCTGCGTATTAATTAGAAATAGAGCGCCCCGCGAGCGATTGGGTGTGTTCTCACCTCACAACTCGACGTCAAAACAATGTCTATCAATCTCGCGCGGGATATTAAACTCACAAATCTTATAGACAGATCGGTGATTATTTTCTCCTGCTTCCAAGTCGCCTGGTTGGCTTTGTCGCTCTTGCTCTGACCGAAAAATAATAGTTGTTTGCTAGTCAGCCACGGCAAATGGCTAAGAAGCCGAAATCGAGCGCCCTGGACAGCGGAAGTGGCCAGGACAGGAAACAGCCTTCTTCTGGTCGTCGCGTCGGCGGGCTTGCAGATAGCTCGGCCACGCGCGCCGGAAATTCCACGGTAAGTCAAAGTGACTAACAAACCGACCACCGCCAGCGCCGCTCCGAGAATGCTAATTAACAACAACCGGGGAGCGACTTGGCCGGCTGATTAATTGATTATGAGATCCACGCCGCCTCAAGCCCCGAAGCCAAAGCCGCTACGGCCCTGGTCATGATGAGCCAGACGGAGGGTGCAGCAGCGCCCGCGGGCACCGTGGCCCTTGGAGCGTCGAACGGCACTAGTGGCAGTAGCCCGGCGAATAAGAATGCGACTGGGGTCGAGGAAGAGCGCGGGGCCAGCACCGTCGAAGATGTCGAACCCTTCCGGAATGTCTGGTTGTGGGAAGATGGGAACATGTGGACGTGACTCGCCGGGGATTCCAATTAAGTAATTAGTTAATTACAACCGGTTTTTAATAAGGGGTTTTATTTATCTCTTTCAAACCATTTGGATGTCTGCCTACCTACCTAATTAGCTACCTAGGGTCTGTATATGACGAGTCGCGGATCGGCTTACTTGATCGTCGGCTTCGCACTGACTAAAGACTCGCACAGGAGCTCGCTTTTGCGGGCTCTGCTTTGGTCAGGTTTCGCCCGCCATTGATTGGTAATTCTGTTCTTTTCGTTCGGTTTTTGACTAATAGGAGTTGCGATTTCCAAAACAGATGTGAATCGTTGGGACATGATTGCGGCCCTTGTCTTGTATTGCATTAAAGTGGTTTCGCAACTCAATTCGACTCCCCTGTGCGTGCATTCGTCTAGTTTGTTGTCTAGTTACTTGATATAGTGTTGCAAGACTCAGAGGTTTTTGTATAGGGGAAGGTAGGTAGGCAGTTAGTTAAGTCGCAGTATCGCCCGCAGGCTGTCCATTTCGCCACCCGTGACGGCTGCATTGTTGTTTCTGATTTGAGTTCGTTGAGTGTCGATGTGAGCAGTGTAGAAAATACAAAATACATTAAGACAAAATTTCGCCCTAGTTGCCTTCTCCCATTGCTTGCGCCGTGCCAGTCTCGCCGCAATGTAAATGTAAAGACACGTATAAAAAGGCTAGAGTTTTGGGCGTTCAGACTGTGTTACAGAGACCAGTTGAAATGCCGTGTCATTTGGTGCATGCACCAAAGTGACTGCCTGGTGTTTAGAAAGGCACTTGGCTAGGTCTTGGTGGTGACTTCCAGACACAGGTTGAAAGATGGCAGGCACGAGGCGTTTTGATCACGTCGCGCATGACTTTCCTCCTGGAGCACGATAGCATGTTTCATGGAGTGGCATATGGTGTTTGTGTGAAAATGGCTGTGTTTGCTAACTGATCAAGGCGTGCAACGTACGTCGGACTCGAATTGGACAGTTGTTCTAGTATAAATTATATTAGCCTGCTCTTGTTCTTGTTCTTGTTCTTGTTCATGTTCGTGTCCTGCACCTTACTTTGACTTCCGGCTTCCGATCCAACCACTAACCACGGCTCACACTGTCTGAGACCCGTGACTTTGGCATCCTCACACATAAGACAACCTTCACGATGTTGCAGCTAATTCATGCTACTATCGATGACCTCCGCTCGGGCCTCGACCGTGGAGAGTTCAGCTGCGTCGACCTTGTCAAGGCCTACAAAACGAGGATCGAAGAGGTGAACGACAGGTTTAACGCTGTCATCGAGACAAACCCAGAGGCCGAAACTGTTGCTAAAGGTCTGGATCGAGAGCTCAAAGCCTCGGGGCCCCGGGGAATCCTCCACGGGATTCCCTTCTTACTCAAGGACAACATCCCCACGCTTGACGGCACCGAGTCGACGGCAGGGTCCTATGTGCTCCTGGGATCGAAGCCACGCAAGGAGGCGGACATCGTGGAAAGGCTGCGCGTGGCCGGAGCCGTCATTCTCGGCAAGGCAAACCTGGCCGAGTTCTCGGGCTTCCGCTCCACCAACGGCAGCACGGGCTGGAGTCCCCGGGGCGGTCAGGTTACCGGACCTTACTATGAGAATCAGAAAGTGTCGGGCAGCAGCAGCGGCTCGGGCGTTGCCGTGTCGCTGGGGCTCTGTGCGGCCAGCATTGGGACTCAGGTACGCCCCTTTTATTGGCAACAAGCTATCGGTCCGCCGAGTAGATTCGAGTGTGGTGCTAACCCAATCCCGCCCAATTGTGAATCATGGCAGACGATTTTCAGCATCGTGAATCCGTCCGAGAGAAACTGCGTTGTCGGCCTGAAGCCGACCACGGGTCTGCTGCCGTCGGCCGGCCTCATCCCTGTTTCGCACCAGCAGGACGTCGTGGGGCCCATCGCACGATGCGTCCGCGACGTTGCTCACATATTGACCGCCCTGGCCGACCCCCCACCACCAGACTACTCGCGAAAGTACCTCTCGGGCTACGACGGCGACACCAATCTGCAGTTCCTGCAGGACGTGACCATCGGTGTGATCCACGACCCCACCGAGGCCGTGCATCCGGCCAAGATGGCAGCGTTCCGAGAAGCCGTTCGGGTGCTCGAACGGCACTCGGCCCGCACCACCGAACCCGTGCGCCTGGGCGGGCTGGACGAGTATGCGCAGCTGTCGCAGCGCGACAAGGACCTCGTGCTCAACGAAGACTTCCGGGCTAGCATGGACGACTACCTCGGGTCGCTGGCCGTGCACTCGACAACGGACGCGCTCGGTAACATCGACAGCCTGCACAAGCTCATCGAGGCCATCAAGCAAGACCCCCGAGAGGACTTCCCGCACCGCAATGTGGCTGCCATGGAGGAGGCGGCTGACCGCACGCACTTCGACGCTGATGCTTACAGCAAAATGCAGGCCTTCCGCGAGCGCCTGCGCGGCAAGGATGGGCTAGAGAGTGCCCTCCGCGGCTACCTCTGCGACGTGTTCATCACGCCCACAAACTCGTGGGCCTTGTCCGACTTTGCCGCCATCGGCGGGAACCCTCAGCTGGTCGTGCCCCTGGGGTTTTATCCTGCCGACACTGAAGTGGTCGTGTGTCCCAAGTCGGGCCTCGTCACGGCCGCGCCCGGACTACCGTGAGTGCGGCACAAGGCTGATTTGTTTCTTGTCTCTAACTAACTCGCGCTTCAGGTTCGGTCTCTTTATGTTTGGCTGCCAATATGGCGAGGGTGAGCTACTCCGGGTGGCCCACTGCCTGGAGAAGCAGACCAAGGTCCGGCTTGCGGGCAAGCCTTTCCTGGTCCCCAAGACGGAGCTCCCTGGTGTTGTTGCGTCTAAAGACGACTAAGGATATCCCAGTGAAACGGGACTTGATATCACCACCACTAGACCAATTACCTGCAAATCCATGCCGAGTATAATTACCTGATGTTGGGGGAATAGTGCGGGCTGATTGAATGCCAGTCAAGTCTCTGCGAGGTTGATCCCGTGGGCGACGCGCTGGATTCCCCACGTTGCCGTATCTTGATAGCAAGAATGGCGGACACTTGTACAATACGTTTTGGGGTTCCCCGGGCTGGGGATATGTAGGAAAGTCGACCAAGGAACCTGGCTAGGTAGTATCTGCAGTTATTGAGAGGTTAGACTCTAGAGGTAGACTCTTTTCGTACCGTTAAAACGAAGACAAGACGGATGGCACGTTCATGAATATAGAGGTGCATACGTGCCACGCGTGGTAATGTAATTGCTGGTTTAATATTACTTCCGTAGCAACTAACGAGAAGGATTGGTCATTTTGTATTTCCAGGTCTCTATTACAAGGGTTCCGACAACAACCGCCTTTGGAGAAAAGTCTTCAGGGCTAACCGCGAGGCAATCAGACCTTTCTTGCCTCATCATGTCCCGCGCTGGCCAAACATCCAGGGATCGGACTATCTGTGGTCGGATTATTGCCGTCTGCACTTGCCCCAGCCATTGCCGCAATCTGCACAATATCCGGCATTGCAGGCGTCTCCGTCGGCGTCGCCCACCAGCGTGACGTGGTCTACCAGGCTGGATTCGGCTTTTCCGACGTTGTCGCCCGCGTCGCCAATGACGAGCAGACAACCCACACGCTGAGCTCGCTGACCAAGGGCCTGGTATCAGCCATGGTGGGGCCCCTGGTCCACGACGGCAAGGTGTCGTGGGACAGCCGACTCCGCGACATCCTGCCAAGGTGCCTAGCTGATCACCCTCTCGCTGACCGTCACCATGGTCGGACTCAACTCTCCGTCCAGCACACCCATCTCGAACTTCATTTCCGCCTTCGGGTTGCACAGCTCAAACTGCAGAGCCTATTAGAAAATCTGAACAACACATAGCGGTGTAGCTCATTGCGGAATATGGACGTGAAAAGAAAGAAAGAAAGAATAAAAAGAAAAGAAAAAAGAAAACTCACATCAAAAACCGACACCAAGTTTGGCACCACCTTCTTCATCTCCATCTCCGCGACATGCCTGCCCAGACACGTCCTACTGCCTAGGCCCCAAGCCATGGTCGTGCGCTCCATAGCAACAATCCTATCCCTGGCCGCATCCGCAGGCTCGCCGGGCTTCGGCAGCCAGCGCTCGGGGCGGAACGCGTCCGCATGCTCCCCGAAAACCGCCTCGTCGCGGTGCACGACGAGCGGCGCGCAGCCGACGACGGTGCCGGGCGGGACCGCCACTTTGCCATTGGCCAGGCGGCAGCAGGCCGGACACGCACCCTCGTGGTCGGCAGGGTGGCCGTGGTCGTCGGGCACGACGCGCTCGAAGAGCATGGCGAAGTTGGGGAACAGCCGCATGGCCTCCTTGATGACGGCGTCGAGGTACGGCAGGGCCGTGGCGTCGACGGCGGCGTAGCCCGCGGGGAAGGTGAGGCCTGCGGCGGCGAGCTCGGCGCGCAGCTGGGCGAGTGCTGCGGGCGCTTGCGCTAGGCAGTAGATGATGGTCGCTAGCGTGGAGGTGGTCGTGTCGGCGCCGGCCGAGATGGTCGAGTTGACGAGCCCGGTGAGGCTCGCGGGGCGGATGGCCGACGGGTGCGCGGCGCTGGCGGCGAAGAAGCGCGCGAGCAGGTCAGGGCGGTGGCTGGGGTCTTCTTCTTCGTCGAGCTGTTGTTTCTCTTGTTTCTGCTGGTGTTGTTGCTGTCGCGCGGCAACGCGCGCGGCTCCTTCGGTGTGCCAGCGCGTCAGCGACGGCGTGCGGCGGAGCAGGCTGAGCAGGGCCAGCAGCCGCTCGCTCCACAGCGGGTTCTGGAAGACGAAGCGCTCGAGAGCCGGGACGGGCTGCCACGCGTACCAGTGGGCAACGCGCCGATGGGTCACTTTGGCGATGCCGATGACGTCGCGCTCGTGCCGGAGATGGCCGGGATCCTCGCTGAAGGCCATGCGCAGTAGGAAGTCGAGCTGGAAGAGTTGTAGGAGTTGGAAGAGATCGAAGGGCGTGCCGGCCGCGGCCCGCCGCCGCAGCGTCTGCAGCAGCGTGGCGAGCGTCGCGTCGACGTCGTCCTCGTAGCACAGCAGGTTCTTGGTCACGAACGTGTTGCCCATGGCCCGCCGCACCGCCCGGTTCTCGTCGTCGCCCATGTCCAGGATGCTGCCCACCGACTTGCCGCCGACAAAGGCCCGCAGTCCGCCGTACGACTCTGCCTGCGGCCCCGTGTCACTTTACTTGCGCACACTTGTATCCAGAGACAAGCCCGATGGAAAGGGAGGCGTACCTTGGCGAAGCCGCTCCGGGCGGAGAACACAGTGGCCATGTCGGCCGGGTCGCTGAAGCTGACCGTGTTGGGGCCGACGCGGACGACGGGACCATACTTGTTGTGGAGGTCGAGCAGCGTCGGCTGGATGGGCCCGAAGAACTGGATGCGGGCTCGCCAGAGATCCGTGAAGGCGGCGAGAATGGGCCCCTTGATGTGTCTGAGCCGTTGGTATCGCCGATGCAGGCGCGTGAGCAGATAAGAGGCCGCGAGGCCCATTGCCACGGCAAAGACGAGGAAAGACGCCATGGTGTCAAATGTCAACAATCAAAGCACAAAACGCTTATCGTAACCCAGGTGAAGGTAGAGGGTGGGGAACAAGGAGGAGCAGCCACCGGCATTGGGCAGCGCGGGCATTAAGAACTGACTATGAGAAAGGGATAAGGGTGTACAAAACTGCCTTGGGCACCCATCCCTTGCAGATAATTAGACGTATGCACGCCGTGCAAGGGAAATGTGCAACTCATGCACCGCAAAAAGCCACTTACTAAGTACGCAGTAAATAGACGGTGTAGGGGTTGCGTTCCTTTGGCAAGCCACAGCGCCGAACCAAGGTTTTGTGGCATGACCCCCACAGCCAAGACTCTGCTGAGGGAGCAGAAGCAGACCGACTAGGGACGTGTTCGAGGAAAGAAGCAAAATCGCAAAATGATGCCCCGTTGCTGCCGTAATTCAGCAACAAAAAAGTCATCTTGCCGTCATCAGGCCGAACAGGATCGGTGTCAGCTAACATAAAGGGGCCAGCAGCCGAGTTCCTCGGGGTTGTGTGTGGCGATTACTCGTGTCAGACACTTAAAATGGAGGCAAGGGAACAAACGACTGCCATTGGACACCAAGTGAGCCGCGCCGCGTCTGGACTGCCGTCATATCACAAATCAGACAGAGCCCAGTCCCGGACATAGAACCAATTAGGCCTTCTCAGACTGACGATCCTGCTTGTCAGTGCTTGGGCTAGGTCTAGAGGTAAAGTACATAGTACTTCGGCACTCGCACAGGAGAAGCATTCCGACTAGGTGCATGTCCCCAGCAGGAAATCCACATTTCGCACCATGGCCGTCGCTTAGTCTTGTGGTTGGATCCGGAAATGCCTGGAATTGGCGATAACTTCAATTGCAGGAAGCCAGCCGGCGCCGGGTGGCGGCAACGTGGCCGTTGTGGAAAGGATCCTCGCGGAAGAGGAACTGAATCTAGACATTCTACCTGGCTAGTCATGTCTTGGCGCAGTTGCTAACCGTTTCTTTTGATGGTTACAGTCCGAGTCGTACAGAGTAGTCCGAGGAGACTTTGTCATCACCAATTACCATCCCCCGGCAGCCGGCACTCGGCAGCCGGCATCGGAATGTTCCGAGAGAAAACAACGGTGGTCATGGGTGCCCAGTCAAGGACTCGGGCTCAAGGACTGGGGCTCAGCCCTTGATGACATGCACATCCCCGCCCTCCATACCCAACTAATTATCATGAAATAAATTCCTAGACCGTCTACTCGGTGTGCACAAAGGTAGTGGAATTAATATTCGACATTTTCACCATGCAGTTGAGCGTTGTCCGCCCATGTGTGCTCCCTCGCCTGGGTCTCGAGACCCATCTATCCAACCCAATGGTATCCAAAAAAAAAAAGCCATGTTGCCTAGGCGATTAGGCCCATGTCTGATTCTGAGAACAATAAATGAGACCCGCCACTGTCTGATATGGCAAGAGACCAAGTAACGACAATGCTAATACACAAGGAAATGTGCGCTGTCAAAACGCGTATAGGTACGGCAAGAGCTAATATAACAAATGATAGGACAATGCGACCGAATGACAAAGGGAAGCAGTTAAAAATGCAGTGCTGGCCATAGCATGGAATAGTCTCCCGATGCATTCACGTTGCGGATGTCGAGCTCGCTCGTGCTTGGTCGTTTTATTTCTGCGTCGTCTTCAATATGTTCCGCGTAGTCTTCCGCCACACGTTTAAGCGGTAGCATGCCGCTGGGATCGTCGTGCTTGTCCTTCTTGTGCTTCTTCAGATTATCGAGACGGCTGAATGTCTTGGTGCAGCCGGGCGAGTCGCAGGCTAGCCTCGCACCCTTATGTGTGTTCTTGTGCTTGCGGAGATACCCCTTTAGGTTTTCTCGGACACCGCGAGGCTTCCACTCGCATTCGTCGCAGACAAGCTCTTCGGTTGGCGACTCGAGGCCCCTCCGCAGAGCTGCTAGTGCGTGATGGCTATGGTCACCGTGCGGAGAGAATCCCTCGATCTGGTTGCCTTCAGACAGCCCTGGCTCATATAAAGTGGACATGCTGACCTGCGCTGACTCTTGGCTGAGGGCTCGGGACATGGGGTGATTGAGAGACCCCTGCTGCATGCCGTAGAACGGAGAGACGTGCCGCTGGTCCATGACGCAGCTTCTGCATGGGGAGGTAGGAGTCGATGCGTCACCGCTAATATCCCCTGCTAGGACCCCAGCTACCGGAGTTCGCACGTGGAAGCAAGTCTCTGGCGGCGTTGGTCGCGGTGTTTCTATTTCGGGCTTAGGGCCCCACCAACCGGCACTGTCTTTTGACTCCACGGCCGAATCGCCGGGAGTATCGGGCTCATCCAGTGACATGCGTGATATAGAAGCCCGGTGTCCTGACAGCGAGCCCGTCCCGCCATGAAGTGGTTGGGGAGAGAACATGAAGGGTTGAGTCGGCATTGAAATGTCCGAGGGCGGTGCTGACGTGGTGTTGGTCGGGTAAGGCACTACTAGACCCGGAGTAAACAAAGTCGTCTGTGACGTGTTTTGAGAAACCGGCTTGGACGGATCGGTGTCAAACGTAGAGGGGGCGATGGACGACACCGTCGACTCCATCTGACTAGGACTGAACCCCGGCCAAAAGATGGCACGGTCGACCTCGGGAAGGCCGTGATAGACGTCAGGCTTCTGGAAGCCGGCGAAGCTCGTTGGCCCGTGAAACCCCATGTGCTGTTCCGCTTGTCTATCCGAGAGGGTGCTTGGCGCTTCCGAAACAGCAGTGCTTGGCCTTGTGTCAATGGAGAAGCCCTGCTTGAGCTCCGCGTCGGTCTGGTTCGGCTTGCGCGACGTGTCCTTCTTCCGGAGGGTGAAGTATCTCATTTTGGAACCCAGGCTGGTTTTTCGCTGGATGTTAGGCCCTTGCGACGATGGCTGAGACCTCCATCCTGTCCAGTGGAGCCAGTCCTTCTCGTCTGTCGGGAACTCGTGCCAGTTGTTGCACTTGTCGCAGTCGAACTCGCCGTTGGGGAGCTCGGGGCAGGTCAACAGATGCTGGATGAGCTGGAACTGCACCGTGAATTTCTCGTAGCACTTCATCATTGGGCAGGTGAAAGTCTGTGGCACCTGAGCGAAAGGGGGCTGCTCGACGAGGTCGCGCAGGAACATGAGCACCATCCGCGCCGTCGTGCCATTTTTTACAACCTTGTCCTCGTATCTGACCGAGACGCGTGTTAGCCTGTCATCCTTGAGCGGGTGGCGACTCTCGATTGACTGTGCCCGGGGCAGTGGCGACGACGACGACGACGGCGCAAAAATACAACTTACGGACAGGGGGGACTATTGTCGGCCGTTACGGAGGCTTGGGCATGGGCATGGGCATGGCTATGGCCGTGGGCGTGAGCGTGGGCGTGGGCGTGGGCGTGGGCCTGAGTGTGAGCGCCGTGCGTGCCATGGCCGTGGCTGTGGATGGCGGGCGAGTAGGATGCCCCATGATGCATCACTGGATGTTGAAGAGAACTCGACATGGAGTAGGGTGCAACGTGGCTGGCTCGCGGGGGTGCATCCACTGCATCGTGAAACCAGACTAGTTCGGGCCCAGACAAGAAGGGCAGGGCAGCGAACGCCTCGGGCCTTAAAAGAGAGAGAAACCACTGGCGCAAGCGGACTGGTTTGGGTTCCCGGGATGAAGGGCCCTTTTACTCGACGCTTCCCGCTTTGCTGTGCCTGTGCCGGAGCGCAACAGGCCACCTGAGTGGACGGGTCGAAAAGCCAGAATGTGGGCGGCAGTTGTGCTGCAGCCGCCACGGCCACGGGCGGGCGTGGAATAGTGGAGGTGGACGATGGATGGGTCGGGGACGGGCATGGGGATGGGGAAAGAACAGTGGAGGAAACGGGAAAACCAGGTGCACGCACTGCACGCAAGCAAATCAGCCCCGGGTCGACTGCGGCAGACTGGGACTGGGACTGCGACTGCGGCCAGGCCAGTCGGGTTGGGGCTGGCCACGGGGGCACACCAGCTCAATTGACGTCCATTCATCTAGATTGCCATGTAATCAATTGCCTTACTTGACCCGGGCTTGGCGGCTCCAGGCGCTGGCGGGCCTAGCGAGGTGTGCTACCGTGTCGAGTCGTGTGTCTTCGCTTCGCCGCCGCTCGCGAACCCGTCTCTTGTCTCCAGAGTACAGCAGGTTTGGACGGCTCTGGCGGGTGAAGCCCGAAATAGCTATTTGTTGTCGGGTCAGATCGAGGGAAGCGTGTGCCACCGAGACGATCGGAACCTGCGGGACCATGGGCCATGAGGTGGATGGATGCAAGAGCACGAGATGGACTGGGGGGCGGGAAGATTTGACAAAATGAAACAAACTGGAAGGTTGGTTTACTTGAGCGGTAGACACTTTAGATACCTGAACTTTGGGGCAGGTGCTGCAAGGCCCGCCAGTACGGAATGTTTAGCACGCGGCGCCTTGGTGGCGTCAATGCCAGGTGGGCTACGCCGGCTCAGGCGCGGGCTGCCAGTGGCTGTCGGGACTCCTCCAGTTCCAATCATTGCTTCGGTTGCGCGCCCTGGGTCGCAACGGCCATCCGCTCTTGGAAGGCAAGAACTACTGGTCAAGCGCCACGGCAGCATCCCGCCTTCCCTCAACTGCCTCCACTGCCCGACAATCCCCGTGGCAGGTGCGAATATATTCAGGCCATTCGCGGAGCAAAATGGACGGACGCCATCAAAGCGGAGGCGAGTTAACAAGTTGGTAGTGGCCGGCCGAGGTGCAAAGTATCTGCCTAGATTGTTTCAAGATGAATGGGCAGGTTTGGCAATAAAGGGCCGTCGCGAGACACACGAGACCGAAACCTGCGCACTAACGCGACACTCTGATTGCCCAGTTGTGACTGCCGTCAAGCACGCGAGGGGGGTGCTGGCCGGGCAGAATAGCCGGGAGTTGCGTCTGCCGCTGCTTGCCCGAGGCACAAGTTAGGCAAGCAACAGACGGCTTGCAGTCCAGGTGGGCACCGTGTCTAATAAAGCGGCCTTCCCCCAATAAATTCGCTTGTTCCCAGCAGCACGCTCGTTGCGGCGAAGCTGTCGTGATGCACTTGAGGCGACTTAGTCCGCCATCGGGACAACCTAGGCAGGCTCAAGAAAAAATGGCAAACGGGCAGCTGCGAACGGCTCCACCAACAAACTATAACCGACCCTCATCGGTTGTTGTCAGTCGACGGCCAAGATTTGAAAGCTAAAAATCTGGGCCGAGTCCGGACAGGCCATCCGTATTCCTTCTCCACCTGCACTGTTCCCCCTTGTCGCCGTCATCTCGACAGGTAACATGCATCTGGTTTGCAGGTAGATCCAACATGCTTTGCTTTCACGCAGCTTCATCTAATACCCCAACGAGGGGCAGGGACTTGGGAATCCAGCCATATTGACGGTTATTGGCCATCAGATCACCAGCAAGGTTCTCCGACACGGGATCGGATTCCGGCAGAAATGCCCACTGCAAGGCATTTCGGAGCCTACATTTTGGCACCATGCTCGCTCTCTGGTGGAATCCGCCCGTCTCATCTGGAGACTGGCCGTCGCGGGTCTTTCCATGACCATGCTGGAAGCCGATCAGCGACCAGATCGACAGTGGCCGCTCTCGCATCTCCCGATCCAGGTCGCAGGATGCTCAACCCCAGACTGCGACCCGACCCGAAACCACACCGACAAGTAAAACAAAACAACAGAGGGCTGGGTCGCCAAGGGCAAGACTAGACTAAGAACTAGTAATCTTGCGGCATGCCGTAGCACACCGTCATGCACAGCAATCGGATGGCTGGTTACCTGTCTGTTGGCTGGCCATGGCGCCGCCGAGGCCTTTGAGTCGTTGCGAATTCGTTGCCAAAAATGGAAATCCTAGACAGGCTAAAAGGCCGGGACGTCGACAAACAGAGGAGGCGGGCCAGGCTAAATTAACCATAACCACCCACCCAGTCCGGGATTGGCCTTGGCGGCCATCTGCCCCAGACAAACAATCAAAACCCGTTCCCGTCTCGGGCTTTTTGGGCGCTGCAATTCGGTGCCGCGTTCCGGACTGGCGTGTTTGCTAGACTCGTGAGCTTCAGCGTCCCGACCAAATCCTCCCGCCCCCGCCGAGTCTGTCTGTCTTGGATTTCCCGCCGCAGCGTCTGACATGCGCATCGTCATGCTTCAACGATCCGCGTAAGGCTCCAACATCAGCATGACTCTGCCCCTGGCTAGGATGCCTTTCACATCTCGCTAGACGCATGGCTCCTGATGATCCAAGGCTGTTCCTGAGCTTAGACCTAGACCCTGCTTGAAGTGGCTATCTAACCGACCAACACTGCCATATCAAGAGGGTGCAAAGTCCGACGAGCTGCTTCCTACTGACGTACCTAATCTAAGAGGAGGCGCACAGTCCTCCTGAGCTTCCATGGGCAGACCATGATTCGTCTCGCGGCTTCAATGATAGTGAATCACAGCGCATGTATAAAGAACGAAAAGCCAAAAATAAGCAGCCAGGATGATTCCATGGACATTGTGTCGAACACACAGCCAGCAACGGCATCAGGAGAAGACCGAATGACCGACGTAGCACGGAGAAATAGGCTCGGGAAGCTCGCTACCACAGTTCCAGATCAGGGAAACCAAGAGTATCGCGGGAACGCCCAACGCCATGTCGAGAGTGGTTCGGGAAGGGCGGGGTACATCAACATGGCATGTGACGGAGTTTGCCGCACATACACCCTTCCCAGCCAAAGGAGGAATGCTCGTGTTGTAGAGGGGTCGATGGGGGAAGCCGTCGGCGCCCACGATTACCCCGTATTGCAAGGTTGAGAGAGCAATCAGGTGCCCGGGACGATTCCGGGCGAACCGCTGCTACCGGGACAGTTCGTAGAGTACATGTTCCCCACAGCCGCCGAGCACTGCAGACTTCGGCCCATCCATGCAATAGGACCCGAGCCAATCGAGGCAAGGGAGTCTCGACGTAACAGAGGCCGACGGCGCACCCGTGCAACTACAAACGACGCGAGGGACACGAGCCGAAGCTCGGTCAAGGAAATATATCGGGGTTTTCTTAGCGGGTGAATGACGCCCGAGATCGTCCAGGGGTGGGGGAGAGTGGAGGAAGAGTAAAGCGCGGCCTAGAGAGAGCAAGGGAAGGAAACAAGAGGGGAAGCAGGAGAAACAAGAGAGTGAAGCGCAGCGCCGCAATCTGGAGCCGTGACGCGGCCTGGGTCTTTTAGATTGCCTCCCGCGGATGTCCCGTCTGGCAAATCGCTGTTACTTAAAAAAAGAAAGAGAGAAAGAAAAAAAAGACAAACGAGCAATGTGGAACTCGCCACGAAATGGCGTAACAGTTTAACAATATACACAGGTGGGGATCCAGATGGAACGGATACGGAATGATGACATTTTGGAACTTTGCGTGGTCAGGTGGTACAGCCCGATGCAGAGAAGGCCGTGTAAACATCTAGAAGGATGGGAAAGGAGGGTTGGCAGCATTGCCTCACTTTGGACAAACGCTAGGGCCTGTCTTGAAATGAAATACGATAGCTAATGACCTGACAAAGATCACACCGTAGCCATTGTTTGAGTATTCTTCTATTCCGCTTATATATCGTGCCGTACTAGCCTAGCATTGGCGATCAAGTATATATGAGTATGACTGTGGTTTTGATTTCGCAAAGCTGGGCCTTCCCTGTCGCCGTCCTGTCCAGATCAAACCACCTGCTACTCCTGGCAACCGCAGTCCGAGGCGTGCAGGACACCAGGATACGTTTCCCCTTCCAGCTTGTCTTTGATATTATTATCTCTTGGCTACCTATCTCGCCCGTCTTCCTTTCCTTTGCATCCCGCTAATTAGTGAGTGCATCGTTTTATCGACTACATGTCTCACAGTCTAATCAGGAATACCAGGATCCGGGTCTGTCCCGTCCTGCCTAGGTCCAGCTCTGCCCTGTCTTGTTCCATCATGCTTTGCCCTGCCACCACACCATAGCATCCGCGGGGGAAGGATGGGGGGGGGGCTGCACCACGACATACCATGCCATGACATTCCCCTACCACGCCTCGCTACGCCTGACATCTCTCGTGAGATGCATCGTGGAGGCGTAGCCCGGTTCCACAATGCTACACCCCACTCAGTCTCACCACTATGTAGGTATGGAGAATTATAGCTGGGGGGAAAGGGAAATCGGGGTCGCCGCGTCCCACCATCTCTAATTATTAGGTATCTCCTCACCTTGGCCAGGCTGACGTACGTACCGTTGGAAGCGAGAGCAATCTAGAACGCGTGCGACGTGCTATACTCGCCGTCCCTTTTTCGTCCTTCCTGTCCCTCCTTTCCCTCTTCTCCAACACGCATTCCCCCCTCCCGACATATGGCATCGGGAAGAGCTTCTTGGCGCAGAGGTCCTTCGGGTCGCGGTCGCGGTCGCGGTCGCGGTCGCGGTCGTCGTCGACACTTACTTTTGAATTCCGAGCGAGACGTGCCGGGCGGCTGGAAATACCCCCTCTCCAACCTTTCTTTTTAATCGATTGATTATCGGCCGTGGATAGAGTGCCGTGCTGGTGGTGGGTGCCTTCGGTTCCTGCTGGGGAGTCGAAACCGGCCTGAGGCAGTTCGGAGGGCGGCGCAGTGACTCGACTACGTCCCTGGCCGCGACAGCCAGGCTGGGAGCAATCCTGGTTAGGATCGAGTCCCTTGATGCGGAGGAGAGACATGTCTCGGCAGATGCGTTGATGGGTTAAGTAGAAATGTTATAGTCCGACGGGTTTGGGGGGATTACAGCACCGATGAGGCGGTCGCGCTCGAGAGGGTCAACAGAGATGCGGTGAGACTAACAGATGCTCGCATGCACCGTGCCACGACAGCAGCTGGTCGGACCAGACAAGCGGTCGGAACCAACCCGGGTGGTGCAAGGCACAGCCACCCAGCCTCAGTCACGGGTGCCTGTCTGGCACAACAGCCACCCCCAAAGCTGTTTGTCAAGTGTGAGTTGTTGGCACGGCCCGAGAGCCTCGCCGCTTTGTCTGTTGATTGGGTTATTTATATCTTGCTGAGTTCAAGTGAACACACCGGCATAGTACAATGATGTTGAAGGCTAGTAATATCTATTAGTGTCGGATATATACTTGTAGGTATTAAAGTGTCTTTCGTTTCTTCCCTTCTGCTCATATATCCACAAGCTATAAAGCCGGTGTGAGTCCAATCAACTAAGACTTTGTGCAGTGACTATAGTTCTTATTAATGAACGATAAAGCTGTCCCTAGAGGCTAGAAAATGGCAGTTAGAGAGAAGATATATTCACTTGTTTATCAGTTAGTTATCTACTCACAGTCGATTACACCTACACATTAAACCGGATGCAATTCAAAGATCAGAACCAATAGCTCATTAATGATGCATGCTGCCGAAGACAAAGTTGAGCAGCTTGACGGCACAGCCGAAATCACGAGACCGCCACACCCAAGAACTCTCTTTACACCATATTAAATTAGGCTTTCGCCTAGGGCATCTACCAAATCCCTAGCTATATAAGATTCTCTCGTTTGCATCGCTATATCTAAGCTAGCGAAAGGCTATGAGGATGGCCATGATGCACCCCTCAAGGGCCTGCTGATTGCTCTTTGCCCTCGGATACGCGTACTCTAGTTTGCCGATTCGGAACGATATCGCAGATAAATGGATGACTGCCGACTGGGGCCTCCCAGAGAAGTGCTCTGTTGTACGTGATATTGTTATCGACTGCCAAGGCCTGACGCGATCCAAGCCATGATCAATGCATTAAAGCTGGGTCTGAGGTCGATGGCCTTTATGGGGGCGGGACGAATGACCTTGACTGCCACGATAATTATTGCAACTGGCTGAGAACCTGGTCCCCAAATGCGCATATTCTTTTGTTTGGCGACAACGTAGGAGAGCAGATGCTGACATCCAACACTGAGCCCCTCAAAATACAGGTCTTCGGGCTCGGCGCCTGGAAGAGTCGGAAGAAGCCGCTGGGCTGCATACGTGGCGCACATACTAGCCACCTGTGGCCTAGTTCAAGAAGACTCGAATGAACATACAATAGCAGGATAGCTAGGCTATCCCCCTCCATTTATTCTTCCCAATACAAGCACTCTTTTGGTCACTTTCTAAGTGCCGATGTATGTGACAGCCTCAGTGACAGGAAGGACGGAGGTTGAGGCCAAAAGAAAGGGCTAGCCTCCCCAGTGCGTTATTCTGGAACGCCACCTCCCAAGGGGGGTTCAGCCAAGCTTGGCAGCTGCTTGGCCAACAAGCCTATCGTCCACAGTGAAAAAAAGATAAAGATCTTTAGCAGGCTATGGTGCAGGGGGTTTGACGAGTAAATGCTCAGCCTCAGAAACCTGGAATTATGGCTAGCACTGTGGGGATTACTCTCTGGGGCACAGGATAGGGCGGCTCTTTTCTTTAGCCCAAGCCTCCGTACCGGTCTAAAGATTGGCGATTGCCGAAGAAGCCCACCCGGCTGGCAGGGAGGTTAGAGTCGAGATACACGCAAGGAGCACAAGGCCACTGAGGACCTATCTCTGACAATGCTAGTGCGCACATCTGAAAAGACCTCAGGACCGGCCCCTTTGCTGACCATCTTGAGAAAAGTACCTTTAGATAAGGTGAAAATCGCTGCTCAGCTACCAAGGTCGGTCACGGGTGCGCCACATCCTCGTATTCGTCTGTCGAAACGCCACAGCCCTTCTTACCTTCTTCCTGGTTGTTGTGATTGGGCACTGTCAAGCGTCTGGCTGCGAGGCACAGGATGACACTGATAAGAAGGTGGCTGAGTCTTGAGGGTAAGGCTTTGTCAAATAGGTGGTGGCAGAACTCATTTAACTTATATTTCGACCCCGCCCATCCATGCCGAGCCCGGGAGCTTCACTCTCTGACTTGTCGATGGCCTGTTGCCAACGCACGACAATTACAGGTAAATCTAAATTAAGGTAACATTGGCTAAGTGGATGTAGGATATCCTACTAGCGACACAATGGCTTCAGAGACCTCTCTCATCTCCAGCTCAGATGACTCGCAGCCTGAGACTGTCACGTCACCAGCACCCAGCGAGCCTTCTCCGGATCCCACAAGCCCATTGCAAGAGTCTGGGGAAGCAATAGCAAGCCAGCTCAACGACGTTAATGACCACCGTGAGCGGATCATGGCCAATTTCATGGCAATAATCAAGGAGCAGCAAACCTTTCTGGAAAAACAGCAGATCATGGCCCAGCAACAAAAGCAGCTCGATATCCAGGCGGCGAGAATAGCTGAACTGGAAGCTCGTATCCCAGTGGAAGAGCCTGATGTCTCCACACATCAAGTTGTAAGTCGACACTTGGCTACGAACCGCGTTTGAAATCCTAGAGAGATTTGTGCTGATGAGCGGTCGCCTCAAAAATGCTAGGAAACCGCTCCGGATTCACATGCAGTGCGGAAAGCGAACTGGAAAGCCAAGCTGAGAAAGTCGAGAACACTACTCAAGATCATGAGCGAGGTCTCGATGGTGGTCATTGCTGTTCTCACACTGTACTACGCCATTCGCGGCATTCAGCTTGCAGATAGAGCGATTGGCCTTGCCGAGGAGGCCAACCAGCTCTCCAAGGAGGCCTATAAGCTAGCGGTCGAGGCACTGGACGTGCAAAAGATATGGTCCAAGACAACCTACGACGGCTTCATGGTCAGTACCTGGATGCAAGCGCAAACGTCGTGTCGAAACAATATCGTAAGTAAACACCCACGCCCACACCGCCGATCAATATATTCCACTTCCAGGCGTCCGGGGTGGGTGATTGCCTCCAGTTAGTTAACCTTGACCGCGCATTAATTAGACAAGCTTTCCAATCAGCAACGATACATTTCAACATTGGTCTGCATGGGCAAAAACTACCACAAATCAAAAGTGCACCTCGATGGAAAGTTGCACGTGTGAGTTGATCAATCCCACAGCCTATGTTGGAGAAAACTTGCTGTATCCTTATTATTCGCTGGTAAATGGGACTACTAAGCTTCCGTTTCCTTGGCCGGGTCAACAATGATTGACGTAGATAGTCTCGAGGTAAGATTTGTAGTAGGATTTTGCTTTCTTAATGTAGTTATAGTGAGGGTTTTCGATCTTCGTGGATAATTCTGGAGGCAGTCTATTCGAACAGTAACAACCCGTCTCTTCGGACAGTAATGTGCAGAAAGTGACTTTGCAGCCAAGGCGCCAAGCCACAAGCCGAGCCAAAATTGGATTTTTACACCTAAAACTGCCGATTCTAATGCATGGCACGCTCCTTCAGATGGTCTGCCCTGCACTAAGCCCGCAATTGAAGCTATCGCCAAATCTACTAAAACCTTCCACCTTCAACTATATTACCGTCCATATATCTACTTCCCGGGCTTCATCCTGGGCGCAGTCTTCAGCGCCCACGGCGCGCAGGGCCCGAGGAGGCATTACAAAGGCTTCTACACGTGGTACAGGAACCCGTCGCACTACCAAGGCTTTGGCTATAGCTTTGAAACTTAAGAAAGCAGCGATCTTAAGGATACACAGCCTGCGCGGCCTACCCTATATGCGAATGATGTTAAATGTGGTGCGTATAGGGTATGTGGCTAATTGATCTGAAGTTGGTTGCGCTGGTTTCGTCCCAGGAATTAATGCTCTTCTTAGTGCGAAAAGTGTATTTTTTCATGGGCAGGTCCCAGCGCGCATGTGCCATTTTGTACAATTCTGTCCGGAAAGACGGTCGTTACTGTCCGAATAGACTGCCTCTAATTATGATGCACAAACTTGTTTGCTCGTATGGTGGCGCTATGCTGCAATGAACCGCCACTCCAGATGCTCCATGTAGCTTCAAAGTTTCCAGGGTGGTCATGGTTGTTGAAAAGCGGTAGCTCTAGACCGACTCGAAAGTGGAGTGGTATTGGTTCAAAGACGGAATCTCATCATAATTAATTACCTACCTAATTTGTCCGGTCTCAGGGTCGCCAAGCAGAGTCCTCAACCACAAAAAAGCCGGCAGTCGGTTGACACCGGCTGTCGGTCCGGTTTCCGCCCGGCACTCGGTCATTATGTGAACGAACACATCACACTGCAGAACGCCAAGGAGTGATGGCGTGAGGCTTCTTTCAGACCCAGTCCATTGGACTGGGTCGGAACAGTGGCTGGCACAGCCGCACGCAGCCCGGTAACCCATGTACGAAAGCCATCCAGCACGTCGCCGTGCATTTGCCGCCCAAAAGTGAGGATTGAAGCCGACAATTGGACGCCTTCTCCACCTTTCCACGGAGATGCTCCCACGGAACGCCACGGAGAGCATTAAAGCTGACAGGTGGCGTGGTTTAGGTGGCAGGACTTGGCCGACCTGCTTCTGGATGCAATTCAGACTCAATTGAGTCGAGGCAGTAGGCCGCACGCGTCAGCTTCTTTGGGTATCGGGCAAGGAAGCATCATGTCCCTTCCCAGGGGGCAGTGGGCCAAAGACTGACCGACTCGCTTTGGGGACTTGAGCGCTGCCTATGTAAGAGCTTAGCAGCTCGCATCCCTCGACTGTTGATGATCAAGCAGCGCCTCACGTCAACCTCATTCACTTTGGTTTTCCCTGACGCTCAAGCTCATCAACCTGCGACCTATCACCGTTGCCCTTGCCGGCCTTGCGCTGGTTGGCGGCAGTCTTGCTACCATTGCCGGCTGCTCGGCTGGCGCTGCAGACGCCTTCACCGGCGATACCTGCTGCCCTGCACCCGCACCACAGCGCCGCCGCCACCTCTGCTCTCGAACCGACACTTGCTCGGGTGGTAAGGCTCCTTGCTGCGACACCAAAGCCTCCGGCCCGCCTGTCGTCTCGAGCGGCGGAACGACCGATCTCCAATGCGGAAAGTACTTCGACCCAGGCTCCGACCCTCAAGATGTCGCTGGCGGAGTCACGTACACTCTTGAGCTGTGCCCCGACCCCAGCACCTACGCCGGACAGACGTGCCTCCATGTCAAGCTCACCGCCGTCTCCCCCGTCACAAACATCCATCTCGCCATCCTCGATGGCAACGGCGACCCCTCCGCGCTCCCGAAAGGCCTTGGCAATTGGCCGCACAACAGTTACTGTTCGTATTCGGCTGGAGTCAATGTCGGCAACTGCTGGGTGCCCGTCTCGGCCGTGCTGGCCGTTTTGAACCCGCCATCGGACGGTCTCTGCAACCAGGACATCATCGTCGCTGCCGGAATCTCCATTGACGGAGCCACCTGCTTCAACCGTGGAACCCTGATCGGCGACCCCAATGCTCCTGGAGGTCGGTGGTTCTATACACCAGGGTCAGCTTCACGTGTCCCGACATCTGCACGCACTCGTGCTGCTGCCCGCCGCCGCCGCCGCCGCCGCAGTACCACTGGTGCGACATTGGCACCGTGTTCGGATACAAGCCCGACACGCCCAACTTCAACGGCAAACCCGTCGGCCCCGCCCTCGCCGCCACCACGTGCAAGCGATGGGGCTGGTACTTCAATGTTCCCTCGACCACGCTCACCACCGGCAGCGGACTCACCGGAACCGTGATTGTCGGAGCCGGCGGCAACGACGTCACCAAGGGCACACCCGTCGGCGCTTTCTCGGCCAAGCTAAGTGGCACGTCGTTTACGTTCTCCTATTCCCTCGACACTGGCTTCGACCTGAGCGAGGTCCACGTCTACGCCTCGTGCAGCGCGCCGGGCAGCTACACGTATCCGGCATCGGCTCCATTGGACCTCTTGGCCACGACAGACACTTCGATTGCCAAGACTTTCACTGTCGGCACGTGTGCCAACTACTACCTCATCTTCCACGCCAAGGTCAGCCAGAGCGTCCCCGTGGAGACGCCTTGTGGCACACCGGTCGGCTGAGACCGTGATGCGGACCCGTTACTTGGTCGAATAGTTTGTTATTTAGTCTAATTATAATACGAACTTTTTTATCTCCGCTTAAAATGAGAGTAAAAGAGTCTTAGAATACACAAGACGTGTAGCAGCAGATACGATCTTGCCGCCTTGCGTAAGAGTAAAAGCAAAATTAAATTGATTGGCGGAAGGCGGTTTGCCCGCCATTGCTCGCTCGCATCCGCTACGACGTTCAATTCCTAGCAAGTCCTATAAACTAGTTCCGTATTTCGCTGTCTTCCCGTGTTTATGTGAAGTCCTCATAATCGAGTGGCAGACCCCGGCCTGAACAACCCTGGTAAAGTTACTATCTTTTGGCCTTAAAGAACTAGCTGGGAGCGAGGTAGTAACAAGAATAGCTTCATAGTGATAGCGATACGAATGATGAGTTGCACCTAGGTAGCCACAATAGAATCTTCGTCATCTTCCCAGTCTGATGATGCGCATGCCTCTTCCACAGGAGTAGGAGGGGGGTTTCCGAATACCTCCCGCTCAAGCTCAAAGACCAGATCCTCTCTCTCCTTGCTCTTGATCTGGCGAGTCTCGACGAGAGACCCCTCTGTGTTCGCACTCCTGAGCGGCGCCGGGTCGGAGAGCATCTGCATTTCAGGTCAGTCCTCCTGGAATTGTGAGATACGGTGCGTGGTTGCAAGAAAAGGCGAGCCTCACGTTGATGCCAAACAGCCGCCGGATTTTGAAGATAAGCCCGCTGGCACAAACTACAACCTCGTCGTCCTCTGGGTTCTGTTTTGAAATTCCTGTCAGCGTGCGGTTTTATCATACATCAGGTGCATTTACCAGCTTGTGGGGGCCCTCACCTTGGGAGAAAACTCCCTGCAGCCGCCAGCATCTGCTGCATCGGACCAACCACCGCCGACGCCCAGGTTCAAGACTCCATGGGCATCTACTGTGAGTCCAACCGAGAAGGCGCGGCTGCCTGACTCCCACACATTGAGCAGGCACTTCTTGGTGCTGTAGGTATCCCTGATAATAGCCAGACCGTGCCTCTTGATATCCTCGCCTCTCGGGCTAGCCATGAGAGCATCGATGTTGTCGTACACCCAGCGTGAGAATGGGGACTCGTGGAGGAAGCTGCGGGAGCTGATGGGTTTTACAGTTATAAGGACCGCCCCGGCGTTCTCGCTGCCCTGGTATTTGTAGAACGCCTTACCCGTTGCGGCGCCCTCGGGCAATCTGCCGGAGTTTTCGCGGTAAGCAGCGATGTACGCACCTGTTGGTCCAACTTCAAGGAGAGAGAGAGAGCACACGCACCTGGCCATTACCTCAGCAGTGATATCAGACTCGGTGACTGACGAGGAGTACAAGGGCGACCACCCCTCATCGAGGGTGGAGTCGTTCGCCAACAGCTCTTCCTGGGGCGGCTTGAAGCCCTTGGCCTTGAGGTCTTCGCTGTCGTCCAGCTGGGCAATGGGCTGCCACTTGGCGTTGCTGTCCCAGTAGCCAACCGAGCCAGGCCGCATCTCAGTCGTAGACGGAGGTCTGTAGAGGCAGCGGCCGTAGCCGAACTTGGCCATCAGTTTCGCATACGTCGCGTCCATTATGTCACGTGATCTGCGGCTGAATCTTGTAGTTAAAGAGAGCGAGGAGGAGGAGAAAGTGGTTGCGGAGGGGGGGGGCAGTGCTGGGTCAGTAGGTGCAAGTCTGTCTAATTAATAATCCAATCTAATACTAGAGAGGCTGAGCTGCGCGATTTGCGCGATCTCAGGCAGGCAATCATCCCCGCTTTTAGTTCCATCAGGCCACCGCCGATATGTTTTCCTATCCATGATTGGGCGACACAGGCTCCACCTCAGCTCAGTGCCTCACCTGATTGAACGACATGCGTACGTGAGCTGAGCTGCGATCAACTAGATCTAGCGATGGCTGCCCATGACATGCCCGCACACGCCCCACGCCCCACGCCGACCTCGTTGCGCAGTACTGCCCGTCGATGGAGACTCCCGAGGAGCATGCGCGGACGCATTGCGCCCGCGCCGACACGCTGCTGCAGAGATACACCAAAAGTCATTCCGACCATGTCCAGAATGAACAGCTCTCCCTCGACGCCCTCGCCGAGCTCGACGCAGCAGCTTCCCGCACTAACCCCAGCGAACTGCCAGAGCGTATTACCCAGATCACCGCACTCAGCGCGAGCATCCATCTCGAGCGCCTGCTTCGCATAGGCCTAAAGCCCGACGCGGATGCGGCAGAGTTAGGTCTGAGAGCGCTCCTCAGAGACCAACAACCCGCCTCGGCTAGCTACTGCCTGACGCTGAGAAAATTGCTGATGATCCTCCACATTCGCTACGAAAGGACGGCCGACAGACAGTTTGTCCTGGAGAGTCTCGACTTGGTTGGAAGCGCCATCGCGGGCGTGGGCCAAGATGATGATGATGATGATGATGCTGCATGCCTTCCCGTCTTGCTGGGAGCCTGTGGCCAGGCGCTGATCGACCTCTCCGAGTGCGCTAATTCGCCGTCGGCACTGGAAATGGCCATCGATGTTCTGCGTGCCGCAGCGGATGCCGCCCAAAGTTCGAACGCTGTTGGTTCAAGCGAGTGGGTGCTCACCCAGCAGACCCTGGCGGAAGCGTTACGTCGGCGCTTCGAGGCGATGGGAGACGAGCGCGACATTGCCGAGGCCCAGGCAATCTTTGACGATGACGACAGCAATGCAAGTCTCTCCCCCCGCGAGACGCTGTCGTGTTTGATGGCTCGGCTGCGTGTCTTGCACTCGCGTTGGAGACTCTGTCCCGGGGGCGCTTCGCTCAAGACCCTGATAATGGAGTATTCCCAGGCCAACCAGCTCCTTCTCCTCAATGATCGGAGCCCCATCCGCCCCGAGCTCTTCCAGGCCACCGGAGCTGCATTCAACGAGATGTTCTTCGACCCGAATCACAAACGGGGAGTGGCCTTTGCCTCCATCCTGGGAGGATACCGGGCGGGAGAAGAGTTGCTGTCGACGTGGGACAAGAAACCCGCCGACTGCCCAGGGTTTGCCCCATACTTGTTCGCAATGGGCAGGGCCTGGGAGCTCCAGTTCCACGCATACTACTCGCCCGAGGCCCTCGGTGTTGCCTACGGCATGTTTTCCCAGTGCCTCAGACTGACCAGTCCCGACTCGAGCCACTACGCGCTAAGAGCAGCTGCAATGATCGGAGCGCAGCGGATGAAGCGGGACCTGGGCTTCGCCGGGGACAAGCCGGGAGACGAATCCGCGATAAAGACTCTGACGACGGTCTTGCTTGGCAAGCTGCCCTTGGAAGCAAAAGCAAAAGCCGCCGTTGCCACCGAGTTGGGATATACTGCGTTGCGCCAGCACGACAGCACCGCCGCCACCGCTCCCCAGAAGACTTCCTCCTGGTTGGACCAGGCGATCCGCCACTTCCGGAAGGCCGTGTCGTTCAGCTGCACCGACAAACTCTCCCAAGTGTATGCCCTCAAAACGCTCGCAGGCGTCCTGGCAACGAGAGCAAACAGTCATCTTCAGCGAGACCTCAAGGAGCTCGCCCTGACGGACTGCGATGACGCCCTACATGTCCTCGAGCGTCTCGCCGCGGCCTGCCAGGGCATCAAAGTCAACCTGCAGGAACGGTACGACACCCTCGGCGATGTCAGGGAGGTGCAGTTCAGTATACACGGCGACCAAAGATACGCAGAGAATGCCATTGAAGCCTGGGAGAAGCTATACGCAGGAAAGGACGGCGTCTCCATCTCGCGTCTGATGACGGCCACCAAGGCGTCGGCCCTCCAGCAGCGCATTTCCGGGGACCACGGCAGGGCAGCCCGGGTGTACAGGAGCGTCGTCCTGACATTTCTCCAGGTCGTGTCGCCGTCGGATACCAGGCCGGAGCAGATATGGAAGCTGCGGCTCCTCGGCCGTCTGAGCGTGCGGGCGCTGGGCGAAGCCCTCATGGCCGGGTGGCCCGCGGAGGAAGTCCTCGAGGTCGCCGAGCGGTGCCGCAGCGTCATCTGGAATCTGGTGCTCGGTCGAAAAGCCAGCGTCGCGGACCTCGAGGCTAGACACCGGGCCCTGGCTGCGCGCTTCGTGAAAGCAAGGGCGCTCTTGGCGAGAAGCCCGAAAGCTGCGGCCGAGGCAGCAGCTGGGGACAGGTCATGGGGAGGGCTGCTGGCTTCCAACCAATTCCATACTGCGGATGAGTACAACGCGGTGCTTGCCGAGATACGGCAGCAGCCTGGGTTCGAAGACTTTCTCCTGCCCGGACTTTCCGCCGAAAGGCTGCTCTCGGTGTCCTCGGAGGGCCCAGTCGTCATGTTCGTCCAGAGCAACGTGTCATCCCATGCCGTGGTCGTTTCGCAAGCGGGAGTCTTGGCCGAGCCCCTGCCAGATTTCAGTCAGAAGCGCTGCGAAGAGCGCTACAGGCACTTCAACACCTTCTTGGAGGTGCGCCAGAAAGACCCCGCCAGGGCAGCAGAGGTGCTCGAGGACCTGCTCCATTGGCTGTGGGACGCGGCGGCAGGCCCAGTCGTCTCGGCTCTTGCGAAAGCTGGAATATGTCGGCGCGACCCGCAGCCGACAGACAGTCGTTTGCCCCGGCTGTGGTGGGTAAGCAGCGGCTGGATCAGCGTGTTCCCCATCCACGCCGCGGGCGAATATAACAACTCGAAGAAACCGAAACCAAGCGAGGGACGGCGGCACGTCTTTGACTTTTTCGTGTCGTCTTACACGCCTTCGCTCGGGGCCCTGGCATACGCGCGGAGGACAATGCACCGCATGAGCTCTAATACGGTCTCGGCTACTAATACTAACCGCCTCCCCGAGGCCGCACTGGTCAGCATGAGGTTCACGCCCGACGTGCAGCCGGACCTGGAGCACGCCGCTGGCGAAGTGCGAGAAGCGGAGGCCATCCTGCGGCGCGGATACAAAGTCACCACGCTGGGCCACCCCAGGGAGGAGTTCCAAGGCGTGCCGTACCGCAAGCCCGTGGTGCAGGCGCTGCGGACGTGCGAGGTGGCGCATTTCGCCTGCCACGGCGTCGCCGATCCGCTGGAGCCGCTCCGCAGCAGGCTGCTGCTCTGCGACTGGAAGGGGGGACGCTCGCTGACGGTCGGCTTCCTGATGCGCATGGAATTCAAGTCGTGCCGGCTCGTCAACCTCTCGGCCTGCGACATGGCCGTCAACCGGGACCTGCTGCTGCGCGAGGAGGGCCTGCACGTGGCCGGCGCGTTCCAGATGGCCGGCGTGCCGAACGTGCTGGCTACCATGTGGCCCATCGTGGACGCGGTCGCGCCGCAGGTGTCGAGAGACCTGTATTCGGAGCTGCTCGGCGGTGGTGATCGGCTACGGTTTACTGACGTTGCTGAATCGTTGCACAAGGCCGTGATGGGTTTGATGACGAGCGGCGAGAGTGTGGCGGTTTGGGGCCCTTATGTGCACTTTGGTGCCTAATCATGAGGTACGACGAAGCATGTGAGACCCTCTTGGTTTTTTCATGACCGAGAAAGCTTCCCTAAATCCCAAGTATACTTCTATTCTACGGATGAAAAACATACCTTACCTATCCCTAGTACCTAGCGTACTTGGTGTTTGAAACAACCCATATACTCCATCAATCCACAGCCGTGGGTCGGGTGGCGCAATGGTAGCGCGTTACTTTCCGGTGACATGCCTCAGGAGAGTCTCCATTCTCAGCTAGTAAAGGTTCTAGGTTCAAATCCCAGCTCGATCGAGCTATATTTCTGCTTCTTGTTCACTCATCATACTCTTCTACTTTGTTTTTACCCCGTCGATTTGATTGTCAGACAATTTGCCAAGGTGAACCGTTTCAGAAATACAGTCTAGCAATCAGCTTAGCTCCGAATGAAAAGAGGGGGCTAGTTTCAGGCCGTGTGCTGTATTTTTGCAGTTTTTCCTGCCGTATTCCGGATGCGCTGCATTCAGCATGTCACTTGGATTTCCGACGAGACTGTCCGCGATCCAGGAAAGCGCAAAGTCCCACGGCAGTAGACTAGAAATTATGATTAGCCAGAGTGGCGTACACTATGTACGATTAAGCATATATAACCCCAGAAAATTTCCACAGCTTAGAGTCTCAACCATGCCGCAAATGAACTACAACGCCCTCGGCGCTTGCTCCGAGCTCAACTCGACGGCATGCGCCGGGTAGTAGGCGTCGGCGCCGGGAGCTAGAGTAGTGGCGCCCGAGACAGGCGACACGGTCACGGGCGACGAGTGCTGCAGCTCGGCCGCGTTCGCCGGCGTCCCTATCTCGGCCGCGGGCTTGCCGCCCAGCTCGGCCAGAGTGCTGTCTTTGCCGCCTTCCCCGAGCTCCGTCGCGGTCTTGGCGCCACCCAACTCGGCCAGAGTGCTGTCTTTGCCACCTTCCCCAAGCTCAGCAGCGGTCTTGCCGCCGCCCAGCTCAGCCAGGGTGCCGTCTTTGCCGCCCTCGCCGAGCTCCGCCGCGCCTGCTGTTCCGTCGGCGCCGCCCTTGGCGCCGGCCGCCTTGCCCTGCCTATAGAAAACGTACGCGATGGCGGCGATGACGGCAATCCCGCCCAGAGCGGCGCCGATGCCGATGCCTGCCTTAGCGCCCGTGCTGAGACCGCCGCTCGAGCTGTCTCCTTCTGCACCACCTCCACTGACCCCTCCACTAACCCCTCCGGCGGTTGACGACGACTGACTGGTCACAGGACTCGACGAGGTGCCCGACGTCGAGTGGCTAGTATCTGTCTGGCTGCTCGACGACACGGTATGCGTGCCACTGGCGGTGGATCCCTGGGAGGAGGTTGGGGTGGGCGACGAGACGCGGGTCGTCGGAGTCGTCGGGGTTGTCGGGGTCGGAGAAGGCGACTGCGGCGTGGTCGACGGAACTGGGGGCGGCGACGTCGACGGGGTGGTCGTCGGCGGAGAGCCTGACCCGCTCCCGGCTATGGTGAAGGGGAAGGAGAAGTTGGGGTCGTCTGGCGAGTCCGAGTCGTAGATCTCAAACGCCAGGACGCCGTCCGACGGGAGACTCTGCGGCGGCGTCCAAGTGAACGACGTCCCCGACACCTTGCTTGCGCAGTTGGCCGAGCGTGAGCAGCATATTTAGGAGGACAGATAGACAGACAGACAGCGCCACTCACTGGCTATGGTTAGCAGGACCTGGAAGGTGGTCGTCGAGGCGCCGTGCAGCAGCACAATGTCGATAGGTCCCGACGCGTCCGACCAGGTGATAACAAATGGCTGGCCCCTCTGGACGTTGAAATCGGAGTTTGTGAGGACGGGACGCCCGAGGCAGCACTGGACGAGCAGAGCAATGGCCAGGAATTGGCGCCATATTGGAGGCTTCATCGCGTGTACTATGTAGTTAGTTAGTGAGAACTTGGCGAACCCACCATGTCGCGATTGCCAATTTTCTTGGGAAGAGAGGGGACAGAAAACGGCTTATCGGAGTGGGCAGGCCTTGGTATTTCAAATCAGTTGGGAAGCAGCCCATGCGAGACTAGGGCATGCATCGACAAGCCAGTCATCTGTCAAACCGAGCGCCACCAAATGCGCACAGGAGGGTCGCTGGCGGGTTCCATTGGGCAGGAGCGTGCGACTGAACCGGGCGAGCTGAAAGGGGGAATGATGCGAACGCGAGCCGCATGCCAAGACAATAGCGCCGTTGTGGTTATGGCTTTTCCACACAGACAACAGACGACATGTGCCGCTGTCTGGATTGCTGTTTTCGGCGGGCATGTGGCCTCAAACTTCAGCAGTCAAGGCCGCGTCGTGTCGGAATACAAATTGTCCTGAAATATGATCCAAGGAAGACAGCTTGGCCACGGGACGCGAGAGAGGGGACTGCCAGTCTGGACTAGGACGATGCATACCACGAGAGGGGTAAGCTGGAGAGGCGCGATCGGAGCTTCCAGGGGACTTGTACTGACATTGACTGGGGAACTTTGTGTGTCGCTGGGCTCTTCTTTCTCCAAAGACTCGTTCTCCCCAGCGAAAATGTCACTCCGTTGTCGAGCGGGGCGTGATCTGCCGATACGGCTGGAATAAGAAACGCGACCGAAGTGGCGCGGATTCGTGGGTTCTGAGTCGGTGGTTGGTTGCTTGCGAAAAGGTTGGTAGGGAGAGGCTCAGAGTGGGGTGCGCCAGCCTTGGAAAGGCTCGGGCCGCGGGGTACTGTACAGTACGCGAACGGGGCCGTCCCTGGACTGTCGGTTCCAAGCACTTGGGCGTGTGCGAGGTTCTACACGTGTAGTTGAGCCGCTTCATTAGCTTAACTGCAAGTTGTTCGAGATAGACATGTACAAGTACTTGTAGTCCAAGTGGCGGTACCAATATGGCCCCCTCCGATGTTAAGAGGGGCCTTACCCACATGTTGCCCGTTGCGTGATGTGATGCGTTTGGGTATGTTTTCCCGATCCAACTTGGATGTACCGACCAGGCAAACGCTGCGATCCGACGGAAGGACTATGTGCATGAGTATACGGCAATGCTACGAGCCCTCTCGTCGAAGTCTCCCTCAGCTCCGTCACCTCACAAGGAAGCCTGCTCGACGCCAATATGCCCAAGAGGCTGCCAAGAGGAGGAAGAAGGGTTCCGACCTTGATCCCGCTGTCTTGATTGTAAAATAGATACCACCCAGTAAACTTATTAGACATAGTTCTCCGAGGCCGCCTGGAAACCGGTTGGCTACTTTCTCTATTTATCTGCCACCAGGAGGGTGTGCCCGATTCTTGTAAGCTACCAATTCTCAAGCAGGAAGCAGCCAATAGCTGTATCAATGATGTTAGCGGCGATAAGAGTGAATAAGTTATCTCGCGCCATTTTGGCCACGGGGTGAGATCCGAAACAAGAGGGATCTCCGCCTTACCTCTCAGCATTATGAGCAAGTATGAGCAGGAGCATTCACCGATTAGGCTCAGCTTCATAGCGTGAATTGAGTGCTAAAGTAACTCAACTAGCTCCGTTAGACTAAGCTTGGACAACTTCTAGTATGGCTGAGCTTCAATGACCACTCTCGAAACTCAGAGCCAAATATCCCTTCCTGAAAAGCCTTATTAACCGCGCATAAGCGTCGTACATGCTCGACCCCCTGAAGCATACTAAGGAACCATGTAACCTCGCCTGTAGTTAGGCGCCCTACGTCCGATCTCGATAACGCCTTATGATCCTTGAAAACAGGGGGCGCACCCTACCTTCACTATGCTACAAGATCCGGCAACTTTACGTGACTCTCTCGGGGACGAGTTTTGGGCCTCTCTCCCTGATTGCCAAAAAAAAGGGGGCCGGATATGCGGGACTTATTCCTATCTGCCTACCCAACAAACTCTTCAAAATGGGGGCCTAGAAATAGTTCTGATAGCTGGCGTATTCACTCTCTGGTTTGAAGAGCTTCTGGTTGTAGCTACGCCAGGTGTTCCAGTGGTGGGCAACCCGTGGAACAATAACGTTATCAAATGGCTGTCTGCATAGGGGCGGGTTACGTCTTGACCTTTGTATAGTGAAGAAGTTTTTGCTTACGAAAAGAATAGTCTCGGCATTGCATTGTCAATTAAATTCCGGTATCGACGGCTGAGGATGAAGGTTGACTACTGGGGGCGGCGCAACAGATACACCCTTGCTTTGGGTATTTTCTTTAATTAACCCCTGTGAGACAATCACAAATAATCGTCGGGAATAGCTATCTGAGAATCAAATAGCCGCTCCACCGCATCCGGTACCCCCACGTTGACGGGATCGTCTAGCTTCCACGTGCCCCTAATAGCAGCCGCCTGGATGAAAAAGTTACCGAAACTAAAGTAGTTGTGGAGATCCGTTGTTGCCCGGGCCTCTACAAGCCCCTGGTCAAGCTCCGGCAGGCCGCCAAGGGACTCGAGCGCGAGCGTTTCTCCCGGGTGGAGCTTCTCGTAGGCTTTGGCGAGGTCCAGCGCGCTCGCGCTGGCCGAGTGGATGCTGAAGAAGCCGCCGTGGCCCGCCTGGACGGACTTGTCGGTCATGAGGAGCTCGATACTGAACCGGGCCGCGTCGGAGAGGTAGGTGAAGTCCCACTTTGCCGTGCCATCACCCCAGTACCGAAGCGTCGTTATCTCCTTTCCATCCCCGCCGCCCTTGTTCTTGCCGATGTGGGCAATACCGACCATCTCGCTAACGGCAAATTCGCCCAGGATGCCCGTGAACACGTAGACAGGCTTGACGCCAGACGACAGGTCGACCTGGCGGCGGAAGGACAGGTAGGCGTCGTAGTGCTCAAATTCGCCGAAGCCGATCTTGCGCCAGTCCGAGTTCCACGAGTGCGCGTGGTAGACCTTAATGCCGGCCTCCTCGACGGCGCGCAACAGGGCCAGCTGCGCGTCGAGGATGGCGTCGGGATGCGACGCGTACGAGCAGATGACGGCGTCGACGCCCGCCACGGCCCGCTGCAGGGCCGCCCGGTCTGTGTAGTGGTCGCATTGCACAAAGGATTCGAGTCGTGCCAGGATGTTGGGCGCTAGTTTAGACGGCGTGCGGCCAAACCCGCGGATCTGGTTTCCCTTGGCGAGCCCATGCTCGGCGAGATACTTGCCGAGATTGCCCGAGATGCCGGCGATGAGGATCAGCATGTTGGGTCGAGAGGGTGGTTTGTTGGTGATATTTTGTACAAGTATTAGTGTATGATTTGATATAGACGTGATGATGGCGAAACTGTCAACCAGCAGGCTACTGGAGATTTTATAAGAATGGCGATAAGAGCCACTTAAGCATCCCCGTCCGCCGTAAGCGCGGTCGAATACGGGCTTGCTCTCTATAGTGTTGCAGAAATCGCGTAGAATGACAAATCATGGCAAAGAGAACGCAACACAATTGCGGGCGCATTCTGATTCCGAGATGTACACGAGGTTCAAAGCGCAGACAGACACAGTTATGAAAATGCCGCAGAACGACTCCCATGTACGCTAATTTATTTTATATGTAATTCTAGCTACTGTAAAGAATTACGGGTTTAAAGAGCCATTAGGCGACGTAGCGATCAATATGTTATACGTACGTGTAGTCCTAGAAAAAGACTTTATTTCTCGCTCCAGCAAAGAAGTTGGAGCATGTCTCCCACCTTGGCTTTTTGCTTCCGCTGCTCATATACACCATCATATGCAGTAATTACCCACCTGCGGTCCAGCCTCCCTAACCCACCTGGTGACCCTCCGTAACGGCGGTAAAGCCTTCGCATAGAAATTTAAAGGTTTTATTTCCACCGCGACGGCGGAAATAAGGCCGCCCTTCCCAACTACTTCTGCCACGCCCCCACTTTTGTAGGACTAGTCTCACAAGCTCTATCCTCCTAAAAAGAAGGTGCTCACCGCCTAATGCTAAAACCACCAATATACCGAAATTGAAGCTATCTACACATCAAAAATCGTCGTAAATAACGCACAGGCTTTCCTTCTTCAAAGATTCCAACGGGGCCTAGTTTACCGGTCATTCGCCAATGCCTGGTCAATTTTGCAGCGTCTGCAAAGGCTCTTTTGCCTGCATTCTTGAATTTTAAATCAGCAGCCTCAACTTGCTTCCTTGCCTTAGCCCAGGCGTCAATCTCTCTTTGCATCCCCATAGCCCGCCCTTCGGCTGTAGTTAGCACGCCGCCGCACTATAGAGGCGTATTCTTCATCGCCTTGCGCTGTCTGCGAGTGGCCTCGGCCAACCGGGTCCTCCCTAGGCCCTGTTTTGTTTGGACCAGCTCAGCTGTACTGATTAGAGTCGCCTTAATAAAACGCCGGGCATTATGAACAAAAGAAGGATCTAGGCCCGGGCTTTCTTCGAGGACAACTTCTAGCGTCTCGGCGACTTGTGAGAACTGCCGAATGGTTACCGGCCTTGTGAATTGTAAGAGAAGGCAGGTACGCCTGATCAAGGTGGTCACGATAGAGGTAACAAGGAGAGAAAGTAATGACTGGTAATGGAATAAGACTTCAACCTAGCCCTCGTAAAGGAAGGAGGGTGAGGGCCGCTACTGATATACATGATTAGGAGACTCAACCCCGTGTGTGCTTGTAGAGGCGTGGTGCCACAATGTGGCTCTGGTGGCTTGGCCAGCTTATGGGGCTTGGCTAGCTGGTGACAGGTGGTGGGCGCGCACATGGTGCGCGCGCGCGTTAGAGAGTGTGTGGGTTGGCGTGCTCTTTCCTTGCATAAGTAAGTAAGGGTATAGTATATTTATAAAGATCTAGCAACTTGATTAGTGAAGGGGCCGGTACCTAGGCTTGTCGGTGAGGTATAAGATGGGTGGTCCGAGCGTGAGATCTAATGGCTAACCTCGGTGGGTCGCGTAGGCAAAATAGAGTACTTAGAAAACGGCAGTCCCGACCACGGCATATGTATTCCAGGCGGCAGAAATCAATAAAGACATAGTTCGAAATGAGATATCTCTCAAATCATAGAAAACAGTAAATCCTCAGATGCCATAAAATATTGAGTGCCTCGCATAGCTGCTAAAAGAGTGGTGGGCCGCGGTAAAAAGCTAAATGTAGTAGATATAACTGCCTTCGGGCAGCTACAAGACTAGTCTCGTGACCCAAAATAGAACTCGCTGGGTTTGTATATAATCACTTCAATAGCTGGGCCGCAGCGAACTCTTACTTGTATTCACCATAAGACCGCCACAGCTAATAGAAGGAGCCCGAGAATGCTTTGGTCCCTACTCCGTTGTTGGGATATCCCACCCGAACGGATGGTTGACAAATTGATAGTGGGCGAACTGATTGTTTGCGAACTTGCCGCTGGCGAACTTGCCCCCGGCGAACTTGCCCCTGGCGAACTTGCCGCTGGCACACTTGCCGCTGGCACACTTGCCGCTGGCGAACTAGCCGTTGGCGAACTGGATGTTTGCGAACTTGTCGTTGGCGATTTAGCTTTCGGCGAACTAGCCGCAAGCAAACTGGTTGGTGGTGCGCTCGCGGCAAGGCTGCTCGCGGGCACGGAGGCGCTTGGATCGTCCCCTTCAATGGTCGTTTCGAACCCTGCTCCTGCTGTTTTTTCTGCACTTGAAGTTGCTATGGGTGGAAATGCGCTGACATCTGGACTAGGCGCTACGCCGGTGCCTCCGGGACGAGGAGAATCTCTTGGGCTGCCGGGCATGGTTACGTCTGCTCCTTGGCCGGAGGTGGTTGATGATGGAAAGTCTCTGTCTCGGGAGGTCTTGGCGGGCTCGGGTTTGTTAGTTGGTGACCCGACTGATTCCGCAGTACGCTGTGGGGTTGCAGGGAATGCTGGTGATACCCCTTCGTAACTCGTTGAAGTTGTAGAATGGATGAGCCAAGAATGTGATTGACCCCAATTTCCAAAGAACGGGCCGTGGCCCTCTGCATCGCATGACTGGATTGGCGCCTGGTCGTTGAAGAGCAAGGACTTGACGAGGTCGTATGGTGCGTATTCTGAGCCAATGTCTTTCACTAGGGTGAAGTTCATTCCGAACGGATCCTTGATGAGATTGTAGAACACTTTCCTGTCGAAAATATTCTCTCCAGTAGGCTGCGGATTGGACATGATGGGAAACTTGGTAGGTGGCATCACTTTAGTTAAGTCTTGGACTGATACGTTAGATGCTGTGACGCACGAATAAATGGTCCTGTTTCCGGATATGCTCGAAAGTGCCATCACTCCTCCCCATCCATAGTAATCCGGCCAATCAAAAAACCCGGTGGGGTAAGCACTAGTTTGCCAGTCCTTGTCAGTCCTTAGGCTTGTATTCTTCATATCGCAGTGTACACTGCTTAAGAGCGTTGACTTACAGTACGGTGGTACTTCGCGTTCCGAACCTTTCAAACGTTACCGTCGAAATGCGGGTGCCATCTGAGTTTGTTGATGGCATAGTAAAGTTCTCCGGAGGCTCTTTGAACACTGTGCTTAGTCTCGTTGTGTTATTAATGGTATTGATAATAGTCACAATAGTGAAGGCCGTGAAAGTGGTCATTTTCTCCATGTCCTCATCAAGCAAGGTAGTCCATCCCCACAGATCTGGCCATGGCCCATAGATGATACAATCGTTTACTGGCGATGGATCGTAAGGGCCAGGAGCACATGGAATAGGTGATCCCCAAGTGGTTGTGGCTCTCGGTTGTAGGGTCATGGACTGGCTGGCAAGCCCTGTTGTGGCTCTTGGTTGTAGGGTCATGGACTGGCCGGCAAGCCCTGTTCTTAGATTAGCTATCGAGAAGACTCTTAGGAGGACAAAAAAAATAGACCCGGAACTAAGCCAACCTTGCTGAAGCGCACAAGAAACCGCTAGAAGAGATAGATGTAGAAAGATAAAGCAGTGCATCTTAATCGATAGGTGGTGGATGTGTTAGAGGATGGTTCTTGTTTGCCCAATGGGTTGACGCTCAAGTCATTAGATCGAGAAAAGTTACTTGGAGCCGGTGAATTCTAGCATAGTAATATGTTTGAACTGGCTAACAAGGCTGCGTTTAAGCGTAGCCCAGAATAGCTCTTCGACCTTGCTCCGCCACTTAGGATTGGGGGCACCACCTTTGCTCTTCTACCACCTTTGCTCTGCCACCACCTTTGCTCTGCCACCACCTTTTCTCTGCCACCACCAAAACACAATGTATCAGAAGAGAGGTTTCCGCCACGAACCTACCGAGGCCCCAAACCGTAAGCGGTGCACAGTAAATGGTGGAGCAAGTGGTGTGGCGGAGGAAAAAGCAGCTGAGGTAGAGGTAGAGCAAAAGCAGCTGGGGCGGAGGAAAAGTGTTTGTGCATGTGTTGGTGGCCTACTTGCAATGCTATCCTATGGTTAACCGCCCCAAAATCAGGAAAAGTGCCAGATTTTGGCAGTCGGCCGAAAAAAGCTCAATTCTTTCCCACACAACATCGCGTGCATGCGTGCACTTGTGGTTCATATGGCCCGCGCACGCAATTGAGTTCTACGAGGGTTCGAATAGAGCGAGCGCGTCCTTTGCGATAAAGCGCATTGAGATATTGATGAAAATGGTTGTTTTGGGCAATTCTACTCTCTCGGTTGCAATGGTTGTGTTGGTTAATTTCCTGGCAAAGCCTGGCAAGTCTTGGCGGGGTTTGGGATGCAAAGTAGCTGTGGCGGAGCAAACGAGTGCTCCCAGCCCTGAGTGGTGGCAGAGCAACGCAGAAGGACAGGATTAGCAGTTTGCGAATCAACTGAAAACTAGGAACAATGAGAAGCTAGTGCAGTCGAGCCATCTTGGGGTAAGGGACTCTTCATAAAGTCCCTTAAGGACAAACCTTGGTTAATTGAGTCAACCAACAGTTATTATTCCATCTTTAGTGCTGCGGTCCAACACAACTTGCAGCTGTGTAGCAACACTTATTCGCCCTCGGCTAAGATAACACTTTTTTCCTTGTCCGCCAACTTGTGTTTCTTTGCCGATGGCCAAATCCAAGATGAGCTGCACATCAGCCTTGTCGAAGATATGGATGCAGTTCCTGCTTGTCTTGGCCTCATCGTTCCTCTTCTCGGCCGTTATCGTTTACACGCAGGTTACAGACTGGGCCCAGGCCGCATCGGACGCTGGTATCGCCCTAGAAAGTAACCTCAAGACCGATGCAAGCACGACAATTGGCATCGTGCGCGCCTTACAAGCCATCTTAGCCGCCATTTCCTCGATTATCCTCATGAACTCTTTCACCTACTTATATTGGGGCTTAATGCGCCGCCCGCAGGGTCTGTCGTATCGATCGCTAATGGCCCTCGCCCCCGCTACATTCAATTTGGGGACTTTGCGCATTGTTTTCTCCTCATCGTCTCGGTTCTCGAGTCGAGCTTGGGCGCTGTTAAGGTAAGTCTAGATGCCAGATACCTGCGAAAATTCCGTCACTCACTAAAGTAATAGCGTCCTGTTAACCTCCCTACCGTGGATCTCGGGTCTCGTTCTGTTTCGTGAGTCATCATCTTTCTTCATACGTCGTAAAGGTGGGAACGGAGCACCTAGGACTTCGGTTAACGCGAGGACCTCCCACCTAGTCCGTACCTCTTTTGTAGTAATATACGACACCGCGCACTCGTACGAGGTAACGGCGGGTGTGGGACCATTCAACTCTTCCTACGTGCACACCTTCCTCGGGATGCTCCAGAACTCGTCGATTGGATACGATTACCGGGTCCTTCCGTATACTTATTACGCCGTTGTCTACAGCCTTGTTACGAACCCTATGTTTTCGACAGTGACAGAACCTATTTGGTGTAGCCAGACTAATTGCAGGTCATTCCTCTTTTCTGGTGGCGTCTTAATGACGACACCATGGCAACCGCGGGGTTATCCGAGTTATCCACTGCTCAAGGTGCCTAGGGTGCCAACGTTACAGCTTGACTTTCAGGATGGACGGGTCATGACGAATTTTACAGAAGCAGACTGCGACAACTTTGGCAGCGAAGGAGTTAACATCGCTGTTCGCCTTTGTCTTGCGAACCGCTCGAAGAACCCCTGGTCGTTGGATGCCGGTAAGCGTTCTTATAGCACCAAGGCGTGGGCCAGAGATAGCGCTGACAGACGTAATTATTCTTTGCCTGTCAAAGGGCTTTTTGTCTGTAGGGAAGGCATTCAAAACGGCTCCTGCAACGCGCAATCTCCGGCGCCCAACTTTACCACCACCCTGTCCTTCTTTAGCCGTCAAGCCACCGTTATATCTTCGCGATTCAATTCTAGCGTCGTGAGCGTCTTCGATATGACTACGGCCCAACCTGTTCAGATGAGCGAGGGAGACCTATCAGCGTATAAAGCTGCGCTTCAGTGGCTCCTAGACTTCTCGGCAGCCAATATTCCCGCGCCGTCGTCCATCATCGAGATTTTCTGGACGAGCCAAGACCAGTTCGAGCTCGAACCCGAGTCGTACGGCTACCTGCGAGAGCACTTCTACAGCATACTCGCATTTCCCACATGGCTGTTCAACGCAAACAATTTCGGCAATATAGAGCTAAAGAGCAATGAAATTGTGCGTAGTCTACCGCCACAGTTTTACACTAGGGCGTATTTTGTTGCGCCGTATGTCAAGTTCAAGTTCAATCAGGCAATGGTTATTTTGTTTGCTGTTTTGCAGGGACTGGTACTTTTATTTGCTTGGTCAGTTCTTCTCTGGGCTGTTCGGATTGCGCATTCAATCCCTACGATATCGTCGTACCCTCTGTTCGATATTGGCTTCAAGGCAGCCGTTGGTATTCCTGCAACGCAACCAGACATTTGGTTATCAGGGGATAAGGAGGTTCTGGAATATACTAAAGATAGTACAATTTTTGCGAAAGAGGAATAAAGACAATCTCACTGTCTAAACTTGCGCTCAGCAGCCGGTCTTCGACTTGATTATTCCTTAATTTTGTCTATATAATACAACCTGACCTCGTCCTGGGTAGTTGACCCTGGTGAGACGTGCCCGCGTTGAGTCAAGAATCAACAGGCCTCCGGCCAGAGAAGGTGAGGCAAAACGTCTTGGCTCTCGGACTTTTAGGACCTAATTAATAACAGGGCAAGGTGGCGACGCATGGGGCGCGCCGGTTGTGTGTGTACGCTGCGTTTCCTATTGGCCGAAGCAAGACTTTCAACAGAGATGCGGAAGGAAAAAGGGAGAAGTTGAAAATGAGCAAGCAGGTGGGGGTGCGGTGTATTTATGAAGATCTAGCGACTTGATCAGTGAAGGGGTCGCGCAGGCAAAACAGAGCATTTAGAAACCGGCAGTCCTGACAACGGCGCATTAATTCCACGAAGGTAGTCCAGCTGCGAGATCCGGGTTGTTTTTTGATTAACACCTTGCTTTCTGAACTGCCTAGGACCAAGCCGTTTGAACCCTGTCCTTCAAGAATGCCTGTCTCGTCTTCATTCCAACGGTTCTCGGTTCTCGGGCTTGATGCCCCGAACAGCCGGGAGGGCTAGGTATTCGAACCAGGCCGTGATAGCTTGCTTCGTAGCTCCGTTGAGGCGCGCCGAGTCAATCCGCCGTGCTCTCTGGGTCCGAATGGCCGGGTTCCGGGCCGGGCTATGAAATGACTCACCTACTTCACCCCGATCTTGTCAGGCTTCCCGAGCTCCCGGGCCAGCCGGCGGGCGAATTCTCGGACCTGCGAATGCGTAGGGGGCATGCCGAGGGCACCCTGCATGACGATCCACTTGGTCAACCGGCTTTGGTCAAACGCAATGCAACGGGCTTTTGTGCCGGCCAACCGGTGCCGAAGTTTACTCCGCGGTACAGAGTATTTTGCTGCGGCCTGACGGACAAAGCCGCCGTCACGGACAAATTTCATCGCCGTTAACATGTCTAGTTCGCTGTAGGTAGGCATGGTTCGATTGTAAATTGAATGAGCTCTCGATTGACGAAAAAATGAAGGAATCTGGTGTTGTTTTGAGGAAGTTGCGGTGCGATGAAGAAAAATGCGATCAGTAGGATCAACCCTGGTCTTGGAGTCCGAGCCTCTGTACAACGCATCACTCGGTGATGATGCCGGCCGCAGTGTCCTGAGGTTGTTCGAAGACGATACTGTGTTGGAGATGGAAGGGGTGTCGGTGGATCAGGTTGAGAAGTTAGGCGACGTGTGTCCAAGCTTCGCTGCGGGCAGGGAGAGGTGAGCGGCCCAGCTTCGAGATAGCTGGCGGGAGCTTCTCCCGAAGAGAGACTCAGAAAATGACCTGGCAAAGGAATATATTGGCGGAGGCTCCCACGAGGAAGCTTTCTGGAGAACAGTGACTCTGGACTTATTGCTAACCGCCAGAGACTATTTTGCCGGATTTCCAGATAGACGAGACACAAGACTGCCGCGAGAGCCTTTCGGATACCGCCCGCAACGGCAGAACAAGAGGCAGAAATTTTGGCGGGGGTGGTAGATGCCCCAGTACCCAAGACTATGCTTGCAAAACTCCAGCAGAGACGTTTTTTCATCACGAGGAAAGGGGTTTTCGGGCTGGGCCCGGCGTCCATGCAGGCTGACGATATAGTCTGCGTCCTGCGCGGCGGGCTCTTACCTACGCTTATCCGGCCTGTAGCCGATGGTCAGTACATTCTCGTTGGGGAATGGTAAGCTGCTTCTGTCATCTAATGTATGAACTTGGCAAGCGTCACGCAAGGGATTATGGACGGCGAGGTGGTTAATACTGTGAGGGAGCAGATCGCGCTATGGCGACCCCTCCGTTTTGTTTGAGAGGGCAGGGGAATAGAGCGTATCTTAAAACCGTCAGCCTTGCCTTGCATTATTATAAAGGAGCGTCTAGACTTAGCGTTAAGTACCTGTATCCCTCTTAATATTAGAGTTAGATTACTGCTACTTCCGTTATTATTTCTTTCATATGGCTTTATCTACCTACGCTCCTTTCTCTAAATTACAAGTCGGTGTGTGGGCTTACGGGAATGTGTGATTGTTACCGAATCAAGATTCGAGGCAAATAATGACGACTAAGCAGTCCAAGGACTCGGCCACGTCATGTCTAGATGCCTGCTATAACCAGGGTCTCGGGGATGCTCTTCCCAACTTTGGGCCACTCAAGACGAAGTTGCTTGCCGGGGGGGCGGCGGTTGCTTGGTTACTAGCCAATCAAGGGAAAAAAGCTATTTCTGGTCTAGCGTGGGTCGTGAGGGGATAAGTCGGGGTAACAGTCATCGTGACGCGATAACGCTCTCTCAGCACCAGCTATCGGGGCCACATTCTATCTGTGCTATGTCCTCTTGATTTCAGCATCACAGTACTACCACACGAGAAGAGATAATTAATCCTTCATCAACTATGGAAGAGACGCATATCTTCTTCATCCGCCATGGCGAGTCGGTCGATGACGTGTCCCACGGCCAGTATGTTCCATGCTTCCATCTGAATTCGTCTTGCTGGTTTGTTTCTCTTCTGATGACGTCCGAGTGCTGGCCCACCGGACTCTCCCCTCACCGCCCACGGGGCTATCCAGTCTAGCCAACTTGCGGCGCACCTCGCCGAGCGAGCGGCTAGCCTAGCGCCGATCCCTCACATGTTGTGCTCCGACTTTCAGCAGGCCCGAATGACGGCAGAAGCCATCAGAGATGCGTACCCATCCCCAGCTGCTGGATCGACCTCTACCGTGAAGCCTGAGATTGCGATTCTCCAGCTCGGCGAACTTCGTGAGAAGCGGTTCGGCGAAAGAAGCGCAGAAGTCTCGGACTCCGCAGCAGCAGCCCAGCCCGGAGGAGGCGCCTACACCGAAGGCGAGTCGTTCAAGGAAGTGGACGCTCGGGCGAAACGCTTCCTTGATGCTGTCTTGCTGCCACTGCTCGAGGAGCTCCTCACGTCCGGCACCCCGCAATGTGTTTTCATCATCGCCCATGGGGTAATACACTCACACGTGTGGTTGGAGTTTATCCGCCTGCTGAGAGCGTTGCGTCCCAGAACGACTTCCGCTCCTGGAGCCATGTGTTTGGAGTCCGTACCACTAGACGAATTTCTCGGCAACGCAGCCTACCATGAGATAGTTTTGAAAACTCCCACACTTTCTTCCGAGGACTCCTCCAGCTCACAGTCTGGGGGTGCCGGCTCTATTGACCAAGCTCTTTCAACCGCACAGGTTCACTTCAGCGCCATCAACTATGCCGACCATCTTTCTGGGCTCAAGAAGACGGGAGGCGGGATCGGCAACGCTAAGTATGACAAAAAGCAGAGGAAGATAGATTCATTTTTCTCCAAGTCGTCAGCCTGATTGGGCAGGGAATAGAAATACAGTTTTCATTTTCACTAAATCCTTTGTGAAATAGCAGGTTCGCTACAATTTTTTTTTAATGCCGGTACCTACTTTTATAATCTTTTTTCCCTCAAGGTTCCCGCTGTATCGTAACTCCTCTGAGATTGTCGCCACCATGGTAGCCGAGGTCGGATCCCGAGCTTGGAAACGACCAGTACCAGTCCGGTTCAGCAGGACAATTAGCTGAACGTCTTCACGGCTCACTGAAGCGGTTCAACTCTCCTTTGTCTAGTCTCTACCAGTCATATTAGTAACCACACAATTCTTCGTCAGCCTTAGCTTAGCAGGGAGAATTAGGATTTTAGTTTTAGTTGAGAAAAGTAGGGCATGCTAGTAGCACCATAGCCGTGTAGAAGCAGATAGCGCCAAGCCCTGGCCATGCTCCAGTTTGGCGTCTCGACGCCAGAATTAGCCGCGGCAGCGAGAATTAGGGGCCCCACTACTACCTTAGCGCGTCCTCAGCTGCCAATGCCGTTAGGGCTTGGGGCTTGGGACAAGGAAAGACACCCATTCCGAAGCCCCACTCCATGACACGGGCGCATGGGGGGATAATGTTCAGCATCTTTCAAACTTATTTGTTTTCGATATGTACAGTCGTTCAAGTTCAGATGTGACTTTCTGCTTCAATGTGATAAGAGCAAGCCACCTTTTTATTGCCTTGGAGAAACCCATTTTGAGCGCAACCTAATATCCTGGCTTATGCTGCGCGGGTCATGTCTTCGCGTTTCGGACGAGTCAGGCTGCAACTCCCGCTCAAGTGGTTGTGGTGAACCTCTCCAATCGACTTGAGCGACACCAACCTGTTTCGTCGCCAGTCCTTTTCTTTGCTTCACATTATCAAGTATATCAATTCCAAGCAAAAGGGTTTCACATCATCAAGTACATCACTTCGAGCAACACGGAGCAAACATGACAGTAGCTTCGGACAACAAAGGCCAATATAATGAGATGGCAACCGAGTACAATGGGTACGCCAAGCTCCCCATGGCCCAAGTTGAGGCCGAGCTCATCCGCAAAGCCCTCGGCGGCGGCTCGGGCAGCCACGCTCGTCAAGCCGTCAAGGCGGGTGCTCGCTGCGTCGACGTGGTCGACATCTCGGATTCCATGTTGCAGATCGGTCGCGACATCGAGGCCCAGTCGTCCGAGGAGAGCCGTATCTGCTGGCTGCTCGCCGACGTCAGCATGCCTCTTGCCGACCAGGGAATCGACGTGCCGGCCGGACAGTATGATGTGGCCATGGCCCACTGGGTCTTTGGACCCACCTTTCTCGTTCGGTCTCACGCCCATGCGGGATAGCTATACCCTCGCCAACGAGATCCCATATTCGCTCGGTATGGTGGATTTTGAGGTCGTCCCTGGGAGATGCCGAGATTGTCAAGGAGGACCCCGGGTTCTGGAAGGATTATCTTGAGGCGCGGTCCTTTGTCGTTGTGACGGCGAGAAAGGCTTAAATAGCTTGTAGCGGACCGGACACTTTGGCGTTGAGGGTTCTCATTGAGACAATCTCGGATGTTACAGCACCCAAGTCCCGCTACTCTTGGTACAGATGTGGATGTAACTAAGGCTTAAGTTGATGTACCACGTGTCTTTGCCTTTCTTTCGAGAAAGGGGTTTAAGTCTCAATGGACCCTAGGTGCCACAAGAAATAATTACTACAGCCAATGTGTTATACATTCTCCGAAGCGCCGTGACACCCACAGAGGAGAGACAATGAACAGGAGAAAAGTAAAGGAGACAGCCTACCCCTCCGCCTGCAGCGTAGCATCCACAAGTTTCCAAGTATGCTCCGAAACTCTCGCCAACTGCTCCTCGCTCCAAACCGCCTTGTTCCTATACAAGCCACCCTTACTATCAATATTGCTCCAAAACCTGCCCTCCTTGGCCCCCTCCACCGCGCACCGCTCAGCCCCGTCCAGCAACCTCTGGGCACACGTCTCCGGCGCCGTAAGAAACACATTTCCCAACCCGCGCACCACGCCCTGCAGGTATGACGGCACCACCTCCCTCAGGAGATTGGTATTCACGCCCCCAGGAAACGCGTGCACAAAGTGCGGCCGGCCCCCCAGGCGACTCGCAGTGGCGCCAGCCCACCACTGCACCATGGCGTCCATCATCGAAATGCAATGGTCCGCCGCGCGGCCCAGCGTGAAGTGCGTCTTTAGGTCCAGATCCTCCCAGAGCAGCTTGGACGGGCTGCCCAGCTTGCCGTCATAGACAATCACGACGCGCGCCGACTCGGAGAGCACAGGAAGCAGTTCCCGAATCAGGAGCTGCTTGCCGTAGTAGTGGATGGCCATCTTGCGGTCGATGCCCTCGCCGGGAACTTCGGTGCGCGGGGCCGTCGTCATGATGCCCTGCGTCATGATGAGGAGGTCGAGTTTGGGCGGTGGCAAGGCGGATTTGAGCGCGTCGGTGTAGTGCTTGATTTGGCGCATTGAGGAGGCGTCGAGAGGGCGGAATTCCATGTTGGCGTGCGGGAGGTCGGCAGGCTTGGTGCGGCCGCTGATGAGGACGGTGTCGGTGGCGGCGGTGGAGGCGGCGACGCGGCAGGCCATGGCGTAGCCGATACCGCTTGTGCCGCCGACGACGAGGGAGCGGATTGTCATGGCTTTTTTCCGGAAGGGTGTTGGGGTTGAGGGTGGAATGTCTAGGAATTGAGAAGGAAGATGTGGTCTGTTGACGGCAGTTTAAAAGGACATTTGCAATGGACTAGGAGTCTTGATGGGACGATGTTTTCGGGGGCAGATTCGGGGTCCACGATGGCTCTGTGGCATGTCTCGCTCGTATTTTGTGGCCAATCCGATGCATGATGACGCGGAATGATGCTGCAGGTGGCTCACACGCGTTTCCTTGGTGGCCTGTTTAGCTGACACGGCCGTCAACCGCCGGAGCGGCGGAGATAAGAGCTGGGTCCACGAAGACGGAATTGCTTTCGCTACACGTAGGTTATTTACATGAGCAAGAGATACAGCTGAAGAGTGCCATTATGTAATGGGAACCTCATGAAAGAGGGCGCAATTCAGTTCATGATGACCGGTGAGTTCAAATTGATGGATGAATCGCATCTGACTGCATCTGGCACACCGTTTCGGGGCCAACAAGCAGGTGTCTTGGCGATGGGAGTCTTGGCACTGAGCCCGTCCCACCCGCGCTCAGTCTGGGTCTCTGGAGCAGGCAGCCGGCTACCAGCGCGGGGCTTCAGTGCCAACGCGCCTCACCCGCCCCCGAGGCACATGCCACTATCTTGGGATGAAACAAACCGGCTTGACCCAAGAAACATCGGTCAACATAATCGCAGAAAGGCAACGTGTATGCTAACCAAAAACCTCTCATGGCGTGTTATTTATATCTATCATCAGATGCCCAGATCAAAAGCAACAGCAGAAACTCTCGTTCAGGTCCCTTGGCTCCTCGAGATTCGATGGGTTCCTAGCGAGCGACCAGCGACAGCTCCACGTGCATGAATTTGGCTGCTTCCAATTGCCGACCCAGCAGCCGCTGAGATTGCAGGCGTGCCTGTCGCGCACTGCCGCACCGGGTTGGACAGTGCAGTGACGGGTCAGCCACACCCCCTGATGGTGCTGGACTGTTCGCGCGGGCTGCCAGGATCAGGCCTTGTGCCCCAGTTTCCCCGCCCGATTGGCCCTGGCCCCTGGCAAACAACATGGGTGCAATGCAACACCGAAATAAACGCGTCGTCGTAGCGGCTCTGGGGATGGCCCGTCCTACGCCTCATGGCCACATTACCGTCGGGCCAGTCGTCGAGGACGGTAAGGTCGCCGTGGGCGTACCATGCTAAGCAGACCTCCATCATCTCGCCATGGGCCGACTTGAAAGGGAGGGCTGTCGTCGGCGTCAGTCTTGATCTTAAACCTCATCCGACATCGTGAGCAGGGCCAGACCGGCAGAGCGCCATCACCTTCGTCACCACCTCACCGCCAAACCCTGTCAAGGAATCATGACCAAGATGCACACGGCGCTCCTTCTGGCGGGCCTCGCCGGCCACGACCTGGCTCTGCCCGCCCTCCCCCAGATCCTCCCGCGCGCCGTCAACCCTCCGACGGCGCTCCCGCAGTGGGCCACGGCCGACGACCTGCGCTGGCAGCCGTCGCTCGACTTTGACACGGACGGCTGCTACAACGTGCCGGCCATCGACGCTAACGGCAACACGGCCTAGGGGCTACTGCACAACTGGGTCGGCACTAGCTCCGACTGCCACGACCTATTGGACCCCAACAACAACAACAACAACAACAACAACAACAACAACAACGTATACTCGCGCCAGCGCTACAACAACGGCTGGTGCATCTACATCTACGACTACTATTTCGAGAAGGACGTGTCCATTCCCTACTTTATCGACCCCGGCCACACGCACGACTGAGAGCACATGCCGTCTGGGTGAACGACGGTAAAGCCCAGTACGTGGCTACGTCGCAGCTCGGCAACTACGAGATTAAGAAGGCGTCCGACGTACGCTGGAACGGCGAGCACCCCAAGATGGTATACCACAAGGACGGCGCCAGCACGCACTGCTTCCGGTTTGCCGACCCAGCGGATGATCAGATTGAGAATGCTAAGGGAGTTTGGTTCCGCAGTGCGCTGGTCTCGTAGAATTGATTTCCTAGCACAGCGATCCGTGACACATTGTCGGCGCGCGATTTTGGCAAGGTCAACTTTGCGCTCAAGGACTCGTCTTTGCCCAGTCAGATTCAGAAGGCCAAACCTGCCGAGATCACGACGTTCGACCCCAACCTCAACGTGGGCTCGCCTGGCAACCCGTAGAGGGGCCGTGAGCGTGTTTGTTTCGTTTTTGTGTATTATTAATGTCTAAGCCAGATACCTATTTCCCTATCGGGGCCTGTGTCGCGATTTCTTGCCTCTGCACTGTCCTCACATAACCATCCTTGAACCCGACTTGCTTGAAATTGAAAATTCACAAGAGATGGGGAGAACCGGCGCGTCTGATTCGGTGGGTTCCGTGTTTCTATAAATGACCTCAGTCAGGGGTAAATAAGCAAGCGAGTCAGGGGCACTTACGCTTAAATCGCGACTTGTGCGTACGGGCGCGTCTGGCCAATGAGACGAAGATGACTTTTTCAAGCGGGCTGTGCGGTTCGCCTCAGCGAGTTAGCGCGATTCCGTCCTCTTTTCTTCTACTACTAGTCATTTTGGCCAGTCATGGAAAGGTATCGCCCCAAAGGATAAAGTGGTCTTGTTGGCTGGCTGCTCCTTTCCTGTGATTTTGCGAGCTCAGGAGGATGCCAAGTATACTTATATCGGACTAGTGATTGTCAAAGGTGTTATGCACGGAAAGGGATGGAAAAAAGGTACCGAGGTTGCTGACCTCGAAACGTTTATTCTTGTCTGATTCAGTCTAGAGTGTTTAAGAGGTTTGCCATGGGCTTCATGCCCATACAAAGTAAGCATTTCACACAACCCCAAGAAGAAAAAGAACAAGGGAAATACCTAATGGACGATGGGCTGGGGACTCTCTGCGAGCCGGACATTCTTAGCTCCGGGTTGGTCGCCTGCTCATGCAGATGCCGACACTTTTCCAATCGTTGAGGCCATGTCAAAGTGCTGCAGCCGGAAGGCAGTGCATCGTGGCGGTGGCGCAGCGCCTCAAACCTTCTGGGTTTATTTCTCGCGACTCTCCTCAATCAGATCACCGCGGCCAAAGACTCTCAACACCAACACCATAACCACGTAAGAGCAATGTCAACTAAAATGCAATAAACGGCCGGCCAGCATGCAATCGGTAGCGCTTGAGGAGCCAGCCAAGAAGAAACAAGAGGAAAGCGTCATGATTACCATCGATCGAGCCAAGGGCCTATGCGGAGCCTGCTCTACCATTATAAACTCGTGGAGCGCTCTCGGCCATGTTCCTGGCTTGCCCCTGAAGTACAGCGCGGTCTTCTACCGCAACTGCTATGTGATGCACAACCACCACTGGCACCTTCAACTCCTCGACGAGTCTTCTCGAAGGGGGTGCAGGCTTTGCACTTTACTCCGCCAAGCCCTCGCCTACGAGGGCTACACGTCGCCGGTCGGGTTTCGTTCGCGGAACTGGGGGCGGCCGTACCAGCAGTTTGACGGCGAGCTGTGCGTCTATGCTCTCCAAGACGGCTTCGCCCTCGAAATCCACTTTGCACATGAGTGGATAGCACCAGATGGGTTTTCGGGCCGGCTCGAGCCCTTCGACGCCGGAGACTGGGGACCAAAGCCTGCTGCCCACCACGTCTACTTGCATACGGCGAGGATCGAGGACATGTTTGTATGTGCCATTTTTTTCCTCGATTAATTCAAATACCTAACAGATCAGTAGGTCAAAGGCCACGGGAGAAACTCCATTGCCATGGCCCGTCGTTGGTTCGATAAGTGTGAATTTGGTCACCACGACTGTAGGCGAGAGACATCCACTTCCTTCTCCCCAACACGACTCGTCAAAATATCGGGCGGCCGCCAACGCCTGGTTCTTTCTAAATCCCTCAACCGGCCTGTCCAATCCGCCACCCTCAGCCATTGCTGGGGCAACATCGCGATCCACCGACTGCTTCAAGACAACATCTCGACCTTCCTGCAAGACATCCCAGCTGATAGTCTCTGCCGCACATTTCTTGACGCCATTGTCATCGCTCGCCCTCTGGGACTGCACTACCTCTGGATCGACTCGTTGTGCATTGTCCAAGACGACCCGGCGGACTGGCGACGAGAGTCTGCCGCCATGTGCGACGTCTACACCCACGCGTCTCTCAACATCGCCGCCACCAGCGCCAGGGACGGCAGCGAGGGGTGTTTTATGAACAAAGACAACAACTACCTCGCCGCCCATTGCATCGCCATTGGCCAGGAACGATTCATGTGTGCAAACTCGAGCCTCTACGCACACAATGTCCTCGACACCCCCCTGGGGTCGCGCGCATGGGTGGTCCAGGAACGCCTTCTCGCGGCACGCACGATCCACTTTGGCAAGAACCAGCTGTTTTGGACGTGTCAGGACCGGATCGCCTGCGAGGCCTACCCCGAACGCTTACCGGGGGGTCTTGTTCGGGAAGTGGACCATCCCTCTCTAGAAACCGAGGCATCGTGGAGGGAGGTCGTCGCCCAGTACAGCGGCTGCGAGCTGACCCAGAGTTCGGACAAGCTCGTTGCCATCTCTGGTCTTGCCAAACGGGTGGCTCAATACAGACCAGAAGACCAGTACGTTGCTGGACTTTGGTTTGAAAGCCTGCACGTTGATCTGTGCTGGAAGGTTGGACGGCCCGAGCCACTGCCTCCCCCACCGGGGCCATACCAAGCTCCGTCATGGTCCTGGGCCGCTTTGAATCAGCGGGTTATCTTTCCCGCAGAGCCGAGCAGTAACTGGGCCCCGCTCATGACAGCGCTCCAGGTCCAGACAGACCGAGTAGGTGACGACCTCTACGGCGCGCTGGAGAATGCCGCGCTCTGGGTTAAGAGCGGTTTCTTTCTCAAGACACGCATCCCCAAACGCAGCCAAGACGCGAAAGCCCAGCGGTTTGGCGAGAGTTCGGTTTCCATGGTCATCGCGTGGGATTATGTATCGGACGGGACGAGTGAGTTTTATTTCTGTCCTGTGTTGCAGGACGTGACAAGATCACAGACTCAAGGGTTTGTTTTGGTGGCTACGCTGGGAGAGGCGGGCGAGTACAGGCGGGTTGGACACTTCAAGGAGGTGGTGGAGGGTTGGCCGTACGAACGACTGGATATAGTCGACGCGCGCGTGGGCGAGTGCCTGGAATGTGAGCCGCAACCAGGCGACTACGTTGATGGCTTTGAAAAGGGTGGTGTGGATCTGCCGGGTGTTATCAAGCTGGTATAAGAGTTCGATGAGACTGAACTACGCTGAAGATATAAGACCAAGGTGTTTTGCGCTCGAGAGATAAGCCGACAGCGCGGCAACAGGGGTTCTGCATTATATAGGTAAACTGACAAGCTACGAGTAGTACTTTGGAAATCCCACCGACGAGGCTGTGTAGGACACAACTGACAGCTACCTAGCCTGAAGTGGGACGTGGTGCGCATATCTTGATGCGTGCCTTGGTAGCGACAGCCAGGAAGGGGGGGTATGCTATATAGCTCGACATGGCACCATTTCAATTTACCCGTGTAGCCTTGCGAGTCTGTGTTATTTAAAACCAAACACCCCTTGCGAGTCTGTGTTATTTAAAACCAAACACCACCTGATGGGTAGGTAAGGCACTACTGATTAGCCGTCTCATGACTTGCAACAGCTTCCCAGGCTCCACGTCAAGAAACAACCAATATTCCATCCAGACCAGATGTGCCGCGGTTTGGACTGCTGTTTTTGGCGGGCGTGTGGCCTCCAGTTTCAGCAGTCTAGGCCGCCTCAATAAGCACATATCGGGTGGGGCACATATCCTTTCGGCATTAAAAGTACCTACACAGTACTAAACCCCTACCACATACGCAAATTTATCCACAACCAAACATGCTATCAGAAAGGAAGAGTCTAGAAATGACTAGAATTGTGGATTTTAAATAAGTTGCTACAAAACGCGTAAATATTGCCATACGACTTGCCACCATTTGCAGCTGTAAGAAAGGGGTATGGGGCTCCGCAGCGCCCATAAGGATTGGCGCTTTCGCGCTCCGGACGCTAGATTCCTTTCTCTCCTCAACTTTACTATTCTATGAATAACAGCCTACGATCTAGTGTAACGCCGTAGGCATTGTAGGTGATGAGGATAGGTGTGATGCACTGCAAGAGGGAAGATTCGTGGTTAACGGGAATGTGAATGATCAGTTGAAGCCTGCCTCCTGCTCTCTGGCTCTGCCAGAGAGCTATCTTATACAGTTGAGGTTGGTGACGACTGCGGTGGCGAGCCTGCCAAATAGACTAGCTCTGGCTACGTCTAGAACCTTCTGGTCGTATGTTACATCTAGCGCAGCCTACCTCGCCTTCGTGACTGCCATTACATTCTTTAGCTTCGCTAAAGAACCAACAAGATAGAAAAAGCAAGAACAATCACGCAATTTTCAACCTCATTAATTCCACTGAATCCAGAGTGTAGTGTTTCTGATAGTACATAGTGTGTGGCAAAATGAGCGATGGGTTACGTCACATAACTAATTCCTTATAATTTTAGTAAATATGGCATAGTTATTTACTATATATAAGAAGTATATAATTAGGATCTAGGAACAGGTGGTGGGTGGGGAGGAGGTTAAGCAATTATCACGGTCTAATAGCTTATGATTTAAGCAGCCGTACAACCGCCTTATAGACCATCGCCGCGGCTAACGAGAGCGGCGTCTGGCCGTCCATATCCCTCAAATCAACACTGACGCCCTTCTCGAGCAGTAGCCGTACAACCGCCTCGTGGCCGCCCGCCGCGGCCCACGATAGTGGCGTCCAGCCGCAGTGCTCATCCTTCAAATCGATACTGGCGCCCTTCTCGAGCAGCAGCCGTACAACCGCCTCGTGGCCGCCCGCCGCGGCCCACGATAGTGGCGCCTGGCTGTGCTCCTTATACTCTGCCTCGATGTTGACACTCCTGTCGTCGAGAAGTAAATCATCCATTATCCTCAGCACCTCCTCATCCGCCTCTCTCTAAAAGCCGTGACCTAGGTAAGTTTCATCCACGCTTCCTAATATTTCCCTAGAACTATAAATTTCCACGGCTTTTTGGACATTCTTTGCCGCATTTTCATATCTTTCTATTTTGTTCAGCAACACTCCGAAATTCCATAATCTAGTTGCTTTGTCCAGGTTATACAAGCACTGACACTTTGCCACTGGACATTTGGGCACTTTTCGACTGCTTATCAACTTTTCATAGTCTTCTCCATCTTGGAACTTTCTTCGAGATTCGTCCCAGTCCCAGACCACCAATAAACCAATTAGAAAGGCTGTTACTGAGGCTGAACGCTTTCGTACATCGTCTGTCAAGGGAACCGCAATCATAATAATAGTCGAAAAACCGTCGCATAACCTGACGATGGTAGGCGCAGATGCTCCTTGCAAAAGACAGACAACGTCCCCTTCATTAACGGCCTTTGCTGAGACCTAGAAGGTGAAATGAGAGCTCTGTTTTTTTTTCGGGCCGAAATGGCTTGGCGTATCCTCCCAGGTAATCTCCACGTGCCGTCTGTCATGCCGAGTAGGATCCCCGTTTGGTCTGTTATGCCGAGTAGCATCCTCTCCAACTGAGGATACTTCGCCGAGAATGCAGCATCTGGCTTCAATCACCGCCGCCTCTACACCGTCCCAAGTGCTGATGAACATCTGGTCGGAGAGGCAGAATTGAACAAGTTTGTGAAAGACTTCTCCCTATGCGGCCTCGTAATTGACTTCTAATCCTGCTGCGTGTGGATTATCATTGGTCATGCCAAGCAAGGCATACACCTTGTCGAGAGGAACGGTAGCCTTGTGCGTATGGTACATATCCACTAGCTGACCTAGAGGGCGTATACCTAGGGAAAATCTGTCTTGCAGACTGGTTTTGTCTCCTTCGTATCTAGGCCGGAATACTGCGCCTCTTATAAGGTAGACTATCGGAGGAATCAGACCCAGCAGATGTGGGTGCGTTTCGTAGGACAGGTTTAATGCGCTTAGGCCTGAGCAGAACGCATACCCGTCGATCTCCGTAGGACTACATTTGATTAAGATATTTCGAGCTGCAGCAACCTCCTGAAGGACCTGAACTCATTGTCAATAGCGGTTACCTATATTCTTGGTCGTCTGCCACGTACCCAGATACGTTCAAACCATCCCCGTTCAAGCAAAGTGAGGATGTCTTTCCGGTTTGTTTTGTCGGCTAGGGAGTTCGCGGGCTCCTCGTCGGCAGCTGCGCGAATGTTTTCGAGTGCTTGGTCGCTGCCGTCGGCTGCTTCTCCGAGCCAAACAATTACACGGCTTGCTTTGGAATAGATCTTCGCCATCAACTAAATCTGCCGTCCTTTTTCGTCCTTGTCGTCTTGGTTGATGCAAATAGCATCTACCCATAGGATTCTTTCCAGAAAACAATGTCGAAGATGTGATAGCGCCGCGTGAAGGTTGACCGTGACATATAGCTCATCGCTGTCCACATAGATAGGCTGTTTGTTGTCATCAGATCCCCACATGTACGATAAAGACTCGTATGGATGGGTGCTTCCTGAGTCAAACATAGAAAAGGTAGTGAGCCGGCACTGTATGTGAGAATTCTTATCCGGATGTGGTAAGAGTCGGAGCAGCCGCACACTGCCCTTCGGCAAAGAGCTGTACGGGGCCATGGTAGCGTCGGAAGCATAGGCTGGCTAGAGAGAGAGAGAGACGATGTCCTAGAAACTCAATATAGAGAGGCAATCACGTATGTTTTCGGAATCACTGATTCTTGAGGAGTTGGGAGAGAGAAGTAATTGAAAGCTAGATCGGCTGGTGCCTGACATGCCCTTCCGTGTCTGCCCCGCACCTAAGAGGTTTCTTCCGTTCTTTTTTTGGTGTTTCCTTGCCGCCTAATCTTCGGCAGGAGGTGTCTTGGCGGAAATAAGGCGGGGACCATGCTTGACAAGAGAGGCGGCGTGTACTAACAGGCCTTACTAGTCGCAGCTCCAAGGGTCAGGTGCGTTGAATCGCAACAAACCTTTTGATTCGCAAAAAAACGGGGCTACTTAGCGCACAACCAATTTTACTAGCCAAGCAAAGTATTCCTGCTTTTCCAAATAATCCAATTTTCTAGTGCATTAATCCCCTGCAGTTGCACCACGTTATAACCCTAAAGCCCGGGCTTTGGCCGCTGTCCCGATCGAACAACGGATCAAATACGTGTAACGGTGTGCCGTTACGCCAGCAGACAAAACAGATACCTGTTGCCTGGCTCTCTGGGCAACAGCTGCTGCTATATGGTGGCAACCCCGCAACAATACGCCATGGAAGACTTCGAAGGCCGCAACTACAAGTCCATGGCCGCCGCCTTCTCAAAATAGCAAGTCCCGTACTTCATGTTACGAAGTAGGATTCGGGGAGCTCAGCCGAAGGAAAAGGACGGCGGAAAATGTTACCAATCCGTAAGACCCGTGTCCCCAACATACGAAGACTCCGCTTGGGGACTTGCTGCCAGCCTCATGATTGCTCTGGCTAGCAGTATCAGTCAAATCCGACGACGCGACCTCGTCGATAGTAGGAAGTCCAGATACCGTCGCAGGTCGAAATCCTCGCCCTTTGCCAACGATTTGCAGGTCGTCACTGGAGTGCTGCTGGACACCACAGTTGTACTTCCAGCTCAGCCACGTCCGGGCGCGCTCGATGAGTTCCTTGATCAGCTCTTCGTCTGGCTCGTCTAGGCGGCCTGGCGACGGAAGAGTTGCGGTGTGGTTTCTTCGCCCGTAGACCTAAATGGTTCCGTCGCTGCGGGCAGCAAACCCGAGCTTCTCGTCGATGAGGTAGGCAAACGAAACGAAGGCGGTGGTGGCTTGTGTCGTAGGGCATGGGTTCTAGATTGCAACCCAGTCGCCGGCATCTGTCGTCCACTGCAGACGGATCGGGGAAGAGGGAAACAGCGCTGCGTAGACTGTCCGGGTCCACGGGCCACAGGCCAGGAGCAACTTCTTGCATTTAATATGTGTCATCGCTAGTTGGCTATGCTCGGCGTAGACAGTCACTGCCTAGACCTTGTTATCGGTCGACAAGCTCACGTGTACTAATCTCAGGCCGGTTAGGGTTTCGATGCCCAGCTTGAGGCATTGGCTGGTCAGCTATTTACCGACCCCAGCTGGGTCGCTGTTTGGACAGGTTGGCTTTCAGTGCATCATAAATTCAAGGAAGGGAGAGGACTTACACCATCGCATTGTAGGTTCCGAGTACTTTAGTATCGACGTCCCAAGTGGGCTGCTTCTGCACCCAGTCTGGAAGCTCCTCAAGCCCTTCACCGCGACCTGAATCGATTCCAAAACACCAAAACAGCTCTGTGGTCGGTAACCCGTGGACTTCGTAAAATCCACGTTCTCGACGGCCTCCGCTGCCCAAAGGTCAAATGAATATTTCCCTAGAGGTTTGAGCGGCTGAGTCAGGGATTCTGGGAACCCGCAATGGAAACATCACGCGCAGGTAGATGAGGCCGCTGCGAAAGGCTTTCTGTATGCCTTGATAATCTTGACCTTGACCTTGGAGTCCCGTTTGGCGAGATTGTATGCAGTCGAGACACAATTATACCCCCACCAACAATCACAACGACGTCATTCTGCTGAAGCCTGGGAGTTTTGGCAATGTATTCGGGGTGTAAATATGGCTAGAACACCGATAAATTTGGGAGAACGCCGAAAGAGTTGCCAATACCCCGCGGTGATTGATGCTTGTGGAGCGAAACTATTGCGGAAATCTGAAATGCGCGTTGCCAATTGTTGAGGAATTGGAACGTGGCATGTACTACCAATCCTCGGCCTGATCCTTGCAGGTCTGGGTAGCCATGAAAGGCGGTGCTGATGCCTTCCAGCAAGGCTCTGGTCTGCGGCGAGGAGTTGAACGCGATGTTGGGATCTTGCAGCAATGAGCTCAAAAAGTCGCAGCCCTCTTCTGTCGAGAACTCGGGCACGATTACCCCGTCACGCACCACCCTACATACTCCTACAGAGTCTCTGCTTGTAAGCAGAATCGTTCCGGTGTTGCCACGAGGGAGACAATTCTTCATGAGAGAGAGTTCGTCGGCGTTGTCAAAACACAACAAGTAGGGCTCACCTGGAATTCGGCGGAGACGGCAAAATAAGTTTGTCAGTTATGACTCATGTCAGTAGGTAAGGTAGCTTCCATTTGATAATATGGGGTGGGGGAGGGGGCGTATTTACTTGTAGCTGATAGGCGCTGAAGCACGGAGGTTCTGACTTGGCTGGCGCTCTGAGTCCCCTTGGGCATGCCCAAAAGCTCCGCCGCCTCCTCGAGACCTTGGCTTATCTTCTCCAGGCTATCAGCTAGTATCCAAACGACCGCCTTGTAGTCGTTCAGGTAGCGATAGGTATACTCCAGGGCAATCTGTGTCTTGCCAGATCCTCCGAGCCCGGAAAGCGCAAAACTCTGCTGCGTCTGTGTATCATGTGATAAGCGCTCCCTACTAGATGGTGAAAGCGACTCGCGTATCTGGGCGAGGACATCCTGCCTCCCAAAGAACCTACTGTTTTGCGAGTGAGGAATAATGCGGATTGAGGACAGCTCCAAGTGTCTTGGGGCTGGCAAATCGTTGATGACGGAGGAGGAGATGGCCGCGAGTTGGGCCCGAAAATATTGCATTTGTGCCGTATTAACTTCATCCCTCACGCGTGCCGTATATCGCTGGAGCATGGTTTCGTGTGTTTGGAGATCGCGCTCTATCGTAGGGTTGAAGATTGCGTGGAGCACGTTCGCTGCCTGGAAGTCAGTGGAACTGTTCCATTGCTCGATCACGGACTCGAGATTGGTTGATCTGCTTACACATGGGATTGCGTCGAAGGTGTTGAAGAGCTGGTGTAACAAAGGCAATCGTTTCACAGTACGCATTCTTGATCGCATCGCTGACTTTGGCGAAAGACATTTGCGGGAATACTCGATGCCAGCGAGTGAAGAGTGCAAGCTGAGGATTGAGTTCTGACAGAAAGTCGAGGATTCTTTCCAACGATCTCTGGGTCTTGCCAACTACCTGCGTAAACAAAAAAGAGTAAGCGTTCCTGCCTTACATAGGGAGACAAGCTATTGGTAGACACCTCAGGCCAGAAAAGAGTCTCACTTGCGATGAGCACAAGGTAAATGCTGCCCCAGATAACGGCAGCCACAAGGGGATTTGCGTTGCTGAACGAATTGATGGCGCCGGCAAACGATCGAACGTGTGATACAATGGGATCTATTCGTGCGAGGAATCTCTGAGCTGGGTGGTTGGTGTAATTATTCTCCTGGAAGGGTCGGATGGCTTCGACTACCTGTGTGCTCGTAAAGGCCGTTCAGTTCTGATTGTTTACTAGATATTATTCCGCATCCTTTGCGGGCATTTTCCGCAAGGCTTTTTGGAATGCCTGGTCCCACAGACCGTTGTCTGGTAGATGTTGCATTACGTTGAATGGGAGTACGGAAGCACCGTATAAATATGCATGCACGACAAAGATTGGAGGGTGGTCGAGCAGAGAGATATCTATGGATGGGTACTAATTACCACAGACTATACTAATCAAGCTGCTTTTTCGTCTTTTTCATCTAACCCCCTCCACTATACAACCTTACTCAAGGCTGTGTACATCATACCAAACCGCACTTTATTGATAACTAGACCAATGACGATGTCTTCTTGTTCAAGGAGTTTGACAATACGAAAGGTATTTCAGCTTGCTACCAACAACCCTAATCACTCACTGCCAGGGATAACGATTGTGGCTTACCTGTGCTTAATTACAAAGACATACTCGATCTCAAACCCCCAGTTTGCCTATACGTAGTGTTCGAGTTGGGAAACGTTGATGAAGCTTCCGAGATGCGTGAGAGTGTTGGAGTGTGCCCTGCTTCTTATATATCCGATTTCTAACCAGCGAAATCTCGAGCCTTAATCACGCCTGACAAGAAAAGCCAACGCGCCCACGGCATATCCGTCCAGCCCCGTCTGCAGCGTTGGCTGGATGGCCGGCGCGAAGAACCCCGAGTGATTGGTCGGGATGCGCTCCAGCGCGCCGTCCGCCTCGGCCTTGTCCCACAACTCGTGGCCAGTGCCGCCGTAGAGGAAGAAGCAGTAGGGCCGGTCGACGGCCGACGCGAGGATGCTAAAGTCCTCGCTGACGGCCAGCCGCGGGATGTCGCGGTTATACTGGCCGGGGCCCTCGCCAAAGTGCGCGGCGAACGCGTCCTCAATCCTCGCCGTGACGCCCGCGTCGTTGACCGTCAGCGGGAAGCTGCGCGTGGTCTCGAACGTCGGCTCACACACGGCCATGGCGGCGGCGCTCTCAGCGCGCACCAGGTCGCGGATGCGGCCCATGACGCGGTCGCGCGTGGCGCGCGTGACGGACCGCGTGTCGATGGACAGCGTGGCGTCGTCGGCGATGACGTTCTCGGCGTCACCGGCGTGGATGCTGGCCACGGTCACGACGGCGCTGTCGGCCGGGTCGACCTCGCGCGCCACGATGGTTTGGAGTCGCATCACGGCGCTGGCCGCCATGACGACGGGGTCGACGGCGCGGTGTGGCATCGACGCGTGCGCTCCCCGCCCGTGCAGCGTCACGCGCATGCTGTCAGCCGACCCGGCCACCAACCCGCGCCGCGTGCCGATGCCGCCGGACCGAAACGGCATCACGTGCGCGCCCAGTGCCACGTCGGGTACCGGCACGCCGTGCCGCGCCGCGTCGTACAGCCCGTCGTCGATCATGGCCTGCGCGCCCGTGCCCCGCTCTTCGGCCGGCTGGAACGCAATCACTAGTGTGCCGGCCCACGACGCGCGCGCCGCCACGAGCAGCTGCGCGGCCCCGATGAGGCACGTTATGTGCATGTCGTGGCCGCAGGCGTGCATGACTGGCTTTTCCACGCCGTCGGCATTTAGCATGCGTTTGGTGCTGGTGTAGGACAGGCCCGTCCGCTCCAGCACCGGCAGCCCGTCAATGTCGGCCCGCAGCAGCACGGTGGGCCCGTCGCCATTGTGCAGGATCGCTGCCAGGCCGTGGCCGCCGATGTTGGGTTTGATGACGAAATCGGCAGATATGTCGCGCATCAGCTTGGCGATCTGCGCCGCCGTGTCTGACTCCTGGTTCGAGAGCTCTGGATTTGCGTGCAGGTACCTGTATAGCTCTTCCAGTGGGCCCAGGTCGGGCCGGTGGATGGCGGCGAGCTGGGAGATGGATGCCATGTTGCTTGTGGTGTTTGGTGTTTTTGAAACTGGGACGAAGTTTGTTCATGAACAATGGTGGAGGGCAGGAATTGAAATTAATGTCAGCAAATAGTACAACTAGTACGGAAAAATTGTGACTCATGGTTTCTTCTTACCATGTTACGTAAAGTGACGTGACAGTCAAAATAATACAGACGCTAGCCGTGCAATACGACATTCATCCGATTTTCAACAGTGAACTGGAATAGAGACAAAAGCTACGGGGCGAGGATCCGCATATCCAGCTCAGATTGAGTCCACATCTACACAAGCGAGAGACCTGCGCCTACATGATCAGATTTTATTGTAAATAGTGAAAATAAAAGAGCACTAACTATAGCACCCTAGGCAGTTCGTTATATTTTCTACCCACCATCTCATTTTTTTCCGTTTCATCTAAATCTGTGCCTCGTTTTCGATTCTCTCTAATATGACTGTTGTTCGCCCCTAGCCCCGCGTAGCGCGGTGTACACCTACTCCGGGGTAATAAATATCACCTTTTGACCTGAGGCCCACTTGGTGCTTTTTGCGCCCCACTTTTCCAAGCCATCGACGTAAATCTCTAAATAAGTACACTTTCTAGTAACTTCCATAAAGAAATACCTAGAAATAAATTCCGGAAGTTATCCACCAAAAATCCAGGTACCCACCAAAATCCACACCACTACAATACAACCACAATGCAACTGCAAGCTCTTCTCAACGCCACCAACAATATCCACAACTCGCCCTGCGTAGAGCGCTTTTATAGGCTTCAAACTAGACCTTCAATTAAACAACCACTTCTTCAACGAAGTCCACGTTCAGCCGAGTTATCGCGCGATGAAAAGCTTCAAATTCAGACCCTCCGTACGCATACGGGCATGAGTAAAAAAGCGATCGCTAGGAAGCTCGGGAAAACATATATACAAGTCCGTCACGCCCTACGAACACCGGTTACGCCGCAGAAGGTCCGTTCAGGCCGTAAGCCCTTGATTTCTACCCCGTTGAAAGAGGCTATTCGGTAGCTGCTCCTGTCTGACGAGCTCTATCGAAGACTGCCCTGGTATGATTTACAGTACTATTTACCAGGTTTTGAGTCCTACGGAGAGTATACGATCCAGACAGCCTTGCGGAGCCTCGGCTACCGACGAGTAATTCGGCCACGGCGAATCCACTTGACTGAACGACATAAGCAAGGCCGGCTTTCCTTCGCTCGTGAACAACTTGCCCTACGCCCTCGCCCCGAAGACTGGGAAAAAGTGCTCTTTTCCGACGAAACCTGGGCTACTACATCGCATATGTAGAAGCAGTGGATCACTATACATGATAGCGAATCCCCTGAAGCCTAGGCACTGCTCCGAACGAAGCCTTACGGGTGGATGTTTTGGGGTTGTTTCGCCGGGTCCCTAAAAGGGCCAACCTTCTTCTGGGAAAAGGAATACGGTGGTATTGATGCGGCCAAATACCAGCAGTTTATTGTACCGCTAGTCAACAACTTCGTCCACGGACAGGAAGGCCAGGAAATCCAGCCTTTGGACTACGTTTTCCAGCAAGATAAAGCTCCTTCACACAGAGCCCGGTCCACGAAGGAGATGCTAGCGAATCTGGGGATTCAAGTCCTTCGTTGGCCCGCCCGAAGCCCAGATATAAGCCCTATAGAGAATGTGTGGTTCTGGATGAAGGACTGGATGTCCAAAAATTACGATATTGAGCGGTTGAGCCTACCGGAGCTGCGCGCAGCCGTTGCAGCTGCTTGGGAGGCTATACCGGTTGGTTTTTTACGAAGGTTGGCACATTCAATGCCCGGTCGGCTGCAAAAGGTCATAGAAAACGGAGGTGGGAAAATAGATTATTGATCAAAGTACTAGTACCTTTTTATGCACTCAAATTTAGCCCTATTTGAAGGTTCTAGTACCTTAGGCCAGAAACGGAATAGCGGTGGCGAAGTACCCAGGTGATATTTATTACCCCGGAGTAGGTGTACTTGCGAAATGACCAGTTCTGCCATTCAGTTCCCAGGACAACGACGTATCCGACTTCAGGTCCACGAGAGGAATCAAATTGGGCGCCAAACCAAAACTCACTATCGCTTCAGAACTGTTACCTGAACAGTCTTGAATAGTGGGGTCCTGGAGGTGCTGCCTTCATGGCACTCGGGCAGAACAGCCAGTCTGTTGCGGTCGCAAGCCGGGTGGCATAGGTTACCAACGAACAGCTTCGCTGCTCCAGCACTCGTATCAACTCTCGACGCAAACTTGGAGTTCACCTCGCGACAATAAGTCATTTCGCATCTTCCCTTACTTGACTCACCTTACCAAGTTATCGCATCTTGTCAGACGAGCTTATTCCTTCGCCATGGACTACAACGCGATTTCGCGTACCGAGTATTGCTTCGGCACCTACAGAATAAGCCCATACCAAAAAGATATAAAAGATGTATTCGAGAAGCAAGTAAAACCGACGCCGAGGACTGCCCCTCCTCCTTCCAAAGGTCATGGGAGGCCGGCAGACTTCATCCAGGCACAGTCCCCTCTTCGACCTGCCCGTCGACATTTTGGGCGATATCATCGATCTCCTCGCCCGCGACAAGGCCACCCTCGCTTCGCTGGCCCTGGTCAACAGCGACTGCAGGCAGCTCGCTCGCTCGTATCAATTTGCAGAGGTCCGGCTCGGCTTCAACGAGCGGTCAGTGCAGCTCCTATATCGCCTCATTGACGAGACTTGCACAGGCTTCGGCCCCCAAGTCTCAGCGCGTCGTCGGTATCTGGATAGTCTTGGTTGCACGATGAAGCAGCTCCAGTGCAGCGTTCCAGGTCATGTAACCCATCCGCTATTCATTGGCCCTTGCATCCGCAAGCTCACGGTCAAGTCCGAACTGGATAGCGGCCTGGGCAAGGCTTGGCCCGCATACGCTGCCGATGGACGCTTCCCAGAAGAGGTGATGGTGGAAGCAAATCGAAACTTCCTGGCTACATTTAGAGACCCACTCCTGCATGCTCTGGCGCATGCAATGCCCAACATTGAGGCCATATCATGGTGTTTGGACGGGCCCCCGATTAATGACGACTGCCTCTTCCCACACATTCGGAGGCTGCGAATCCGACACCTCAGAATCGACAGGCTCGTAATCAAGGACTGTCATGTCTCGACAAGATGCCGGCAGCGGCAATAATCCACTCGAGTCCGTGACCATTGGCGGGCCAATCTGCTATGTGTCGCACCCTCGCCAGCCGCCGCGGGCCGGTCACTACTCCCTGAGTCCTCAACGTCTATCCTGGCCTTTCACGACGTACTCGCTGCTCCTACCAAGCAACATCTCGCCTTTCCTCGCAACCTGCTGTGGCGCTGCAAGAAGACTCTACAACGTTTGACCCTGAGACACATGGACACCTGGGGAGACAACACCGGCGGCGTCGTCTCGGTGACACAACAGGGCCAGCAAACCTTCGTCCTCTCACACCTCCAGTACCTTGACCTGACCCACCTCAACGGCCAGTTAGATCTGTATTCCTGGGTTACGCTGTTTGCTCCGTCGCTGCGGCACCTCGCCCTGCCATACGACTGCGCCAATCCGGAATTCCAGGAAGTGCTGTCGCAGTACACAACCGGGCACATGTCCCATCTAGAGACGCTCGTCGTCCCCTGCCTGCCCCGCTCCAGCAACAGCAGCAGCATCCCGCAGGCGGCAGCAGAGGCGGCAGCAGAGGCGGCGCGGGCCGTCGCCACCTTCATCCTCAAGCATCCACACCTCCGCAAGCTGTCCGTCCACCACGGCACCGACGCGCTCATAGACAGCTACCTAGTCCCACGGCTTGCCAGCGGCCGATTCGACAGCCTCACGTCGCTCTCCCTGGGGTGGGAGGCCCCGGCGATGCCGCACACACACGACGTCGCTATCATCAGTGCAGACGATGAACCTATCCAACGACACGCTGGCGGCCATCGGCCGCATCACGACACTCGAGCAGCTGCACCTGCGCGTCGGAACGTTCCCGGGTCACTTAGACTCCCTGAGCCAGTGGCTCATCGACCACGGACTGGTCCGACAGAATCTTGGCGGGCTGACACGACTCCAAAAGCTCGCCTTCACGGGCGACACGTACGCATCAGCGCGCATATTACAGGGGTGCGAGGCCGGCTATTACCTCATCCACAGGGTGACGACGCAGGACCGCATGAATGCCTGGTTTATACAGGGGGGTATCGGTAGCGTGAACGCGCTTGACGACAAGGGGGTTTGGGAGTTGATACACAGGGAGAAGATGATCGCTGAGGGCAGGATATATATGGCCGCGTTTCCGAAGCTCGAGTGGCTGTACTGCGGCCAGTGGCCCATGCAAATCCACCTGCAGAAAAAGAGTGTTGATCGTCTGGGCGAGGAGAGAGAGACGTGCTGGACGTTTCTGAACCGGACATTCACCATGGTGACGACGATGAAGATGATTTGTCGCTGAGCAGACCTGAGACCTGACCTACTGGGCGGGGCTAAGACATTGTAGGAAGGAGGACTAGGTGGTAAAGGAGTATATTTGGGAAACGGGCCTCGCCATTATCCGAACAAGTACATATGGTACCACTATTTTGATAAGGAGGGCTGGGTTATTAGTTGGCCGAGGGGCGAAATACATATGATATTTAGACAAACCAGCATTGAAATGTAATTGAGTGCCCAGTCAATTCTTACTTGCAGCTTGGCCTCTTGTATTTGCCTGCCTTCACAATCTTCATGAAGATAATCACCGATAACTTCACGCCATACTACGCACCACTTATTCCGCTCTTAAATAGGTTACAAAAGTCGTTTTTCCGAAGGACAAACCGTGGGAACGGAAGACGAAAACTCTACGACTAGTTTCGTTCGTCTGTCGGCCGACTGACTATCACTTCACCTGCTCTCGCAGGGCGCGGAGCCTATAAGAGTCGGGCCCGACAGCTCCCCTCGAGAGCTATCTCGGCTTCTTCTGCCCGGACAACGAAGCCTTGTGCCAAAGACTGCTGGATGCCAGATGCGATGCCAACGCCACAAAAGCAAGCACACTCGACCCGCTCGAGGGATCCCGAACCCCGTTCCAGAAAGCTATTCTCCCCTGAAACATTTCCGATCCGCATCATGCCTGCACGAGCACGGCGCCAATAGGGACTACGTCACGCGGGCCCTTGACGAGAGCAAACTTACCATCCTCGGCCACCTGCTGTACATTGCCTGGAGCGAGTCGCAAGAACCGCCTCCGCTATCGCCGCTACATTTTCAATCGGTTTCAGAGCAATCCCTACTGATGATATAAACTCCAAATTGTATTGCTCTCCCCTTCAATACTATGCGAGTGCTATACCATGGTAATGCTCGATCTGACCCCCCTCCCCTGGACAAGCCACGAATTTGTCTGCCGTACGTGTTGTTCCTTCACACCTAAGACTGCAAAGGTATCCCCGTGCTAATTGCCATATGATTATAATCTAGGTAGGGTGAGCTATTTCCTTCACTGCACTAGCGTTAGCAAACGAAACGGAAATTAAAACCCCACGATATACGAGGCCTTGAAAGAGAAAATGAAAAAATAAAAAAAAAAAAGGGACTGGTGACGGGAGACTCACCTAGGGCCTTCCCCGCGTTCTTGACGCGCCGGAACCATTTCTCGCGCGGGGCTGGGGACTGGGGAGCGGGCGCCACTTCCTGCACGACGACGACATGCCTGAGCCTCTCCACGAATTTCGTCTTGTCCTGGTACTCAATGACGGTGTTGTTGACGACCCTCTCGACAATCCTTTCCACGACGACCTTCTCTGCTTGTGGGGGGTTTTCACGTGCGGCGTACTGCTGCTGCGGCGACAGGGGTGGTGGTGGTTTAACTCCGTCGTCTGCGGGCGGCGGCATTGTGTCGATGGTGGGAGTGGTGCCTTTCTTTGTCGTCTCTGGAGTACTTTTGGAGAGCGTGGCCCCAGCAGTACCAAGTGGTGTTGTTGGCACCCGGGTCGCCTGCCGCTGTGTTGGGGCCAGGGTGGGAGGAGGCATCTTGTCTGCCTTCTTTGGTTCTGCAGCTGATGACGTGCCAGCGATATGTTGCTCGCTGCTCGGAGGTATGATTTCTGCTGGCGGTACGGACGTGGCCGGTCCTAGTCCGGCTGGAGATACCGTCACTGAAAGAGGCGGTGGCGCCAACTCGGCCTCGGCCGCCTTTGCCTGTGCGACCGTTGGCCTCTGTGCGACGATGCTTCTAGCTAGAACGCCATGCGGGTATGGTTGCGTCGGCCCCCGCGTGAGGAACCACCAGACCTCTGTCCAGCACTTCGCATACTCCGTGCTGTCGTCTTCCAGCAGCCTCTTTCGGTCCAAGCTGTCTTTGCCGCCGATGCCGGGCCACTTCGGCCCGGCTGCTGCGACGTGCTTGTACCAGTAGAGTGCCGCGTACCGGACAAAACCGTGCTCCCTGATCCTCTTGCGCACCTTGGTCTCCCAGCAGCCCGGCTCAGTGGCTTCCACGGCCTGGCCCGAGTCCCGAAAGTAGGCCATGGTCAGATACATGACGCAGACGCTCGCGAGAGCTGCATGCGAGCTCTGCTGGTCGAGGAAGAACTCGGTGCTGAACTCGCTGGTCGCGGTCGCAGTTGTCAAGTACGTTTTCAGACTTCTGTGAACAAGCGTCAGACGCCCGTCATGGAACTTGACCAGCTGCCCGCAGTAAAAGTTCAGCTTGGCCTTGATGTTGTCGTCTAGGAAGCCAGCCAGACCCTGAGGCGAGACAGTCCGGCCTGGAGATACGACAGAGGCCTTGGCAAGAGCCAGCGCAATGTTGAACTCGGTGACCTTTAATCCTTCCTGTTGGAAGACGGCCCATGTCAGGGCCTGTTTAATGAATGTC